>CM053591.1:149318781-149446996 GCA_028646515.1 Pseudochirops corinnae | reverse complement strand
TACCGAAAAGTCAGAGGGGTGAGGAGGGAAGACATAGGAGAGAATAGATTGGGGGTGGGGGATACAATGGGATGGCTGTTTTGGGGCGGTGGGTAGGGGAAAGATGGGGAGAAAATTTGTAACTCAAAATTTCATGGAAATGAATGATGTAAACTAAAATAAAAAAAATTAAAAAAAAAACCCTCTGAAATTTATCCAGAGACCCCTAGGGAGGGTTGGGGGTGGGTGGTCTAGCTAAAAGCTATCTAAAGTCTCTTCCAGCTTTAACATTATATAAATCTTTTCTGATTAGCTCACAGTTTAGTTAAAAGACCAAGCCCAGCTAGTGAGGACTTTGTATCAACCTATGTTGGACCTTGATTCACAAAAGCACAAGGCTTTGTTGCCAGAGTCACCAGAGAACATGACTGTGGGGTGTCAGATCCTTTCCTGAGCACAGGTTTTAGCAACAGGTGGGGCTGGGGGTGGGAAGGAACAGGAGTGGGTAACAATGGGAGTATAGGTCAGGAGATTTCGATTACAATTTCACTCAATTTGACTTTGCATTTAGAAGAGTACCAATAAGCAACCACACACATTTCCTGGGTGAACTTGAAGATGACAGAAGTAGTAGGAGTAATGAAGTGAAACACAGTGGAATCTACTTTGCTGGAATGTTTGAGCTGAGGAAAAGTGCTACCTTACTCGGGATGTCCCAGCCAAAGACAAATTTTGGAAATACCTGAAAATAGGTCAACTTGATACTTGAATGAAATAAAAGCCAGAGTTCATAATTTGAGGAAATCTTAATGATTAACTTGTTCAACTTCATTTTTGGTGAAGAAACATCCAAAGACTTGAAGTAACTTGCCTGGGACCCCACCCAGCTAGTAAATAGACCTGGGCTTCCAAACCAGGTCTTCTGACCTGAAATAGAACGCTGTTTTTGCTATACCACACTGCTCCTAAATAATAAACCTTGTCAAAGCTGCTTGTGTAAGGAGGTCTCACTCTAGCCCTAGCAGCAAGAAGAGGAGAGGGGAAAGAGTCAGTGTTTGTTTTAAAGTTATTGGGTACCCCAGAGTTAATGTGACCTGTCACTGTCTTTCCATCCCTAGGGAACCACCACCACATAATCTCCTGGGTGGCAAATGCAGGGAAACTTCTGCACCCCTAAACTGAGGTGTTAGTGCAGGGTATAGGGAAGAGCACAAGTTCTAGTACCTGCTTACCTACTCTGGGCTTTCCTGTTGCTGCAAATTCCTGACTTAAAATTTCACAGATCTCTCTACTTTCTGTGGTCCATCTCTAGAACACAAGCTTGGGGGGGGGGGGGGCGGGGAAACCATGCTGTACTCTGGACTCTCAGTCAGGAGTTATGGTAAGACTGTTCTTGAACTCTATGGGCCAGTCTGACAATTACTTATCTATCACCCTCTATTCTAACTTTCATTCATTCACATGCTGGAATAAATGTGAATACAAGTCATGCCCTCATGTATCTTCCTGTCTCAGCACTTTTCTGAAATTGTGATTGAATCATTCTTGTGGATCTAAGTGGCCCTAAAGAAATAAAATTTAAAAACAAAAAACAAAAAAACCTCTCCTTTTCAGTTCTACAGCAAGAATGTGCAAAACTCACTAAGTATTAAGACTATACTACTGACAATAAAGTCTGAAAGAGACCAAATACTTTACTTCTACTGTTTTCTTTTTCTCCTAGTTCTAATCAGTATTTCCTCCCCTTTAAAATGAATAGTCTAAAGGGCAGCTAGGTGGCACAGTGAATAGAGCCCCGGTCCTGGAGTCAGAAGGACCTACGTTCAAATCCTTTCTCAGACACTTATATTTACTAGCTGTGTGACCTTGGGCAAGTCACTTAACTCCAATTGCCCTCTCTTCTCCAAAAATAATAAAATGAACAATCTATTTTTGCTTTCAGTTAGTAATCAGTGGTGTTACTCTCCCATAAGACGAGTCACCACATCTGGACCTCAATCTCTACCTCTATAAAATGAATTCTTCACAGGGTTGTGAGTGAGGATCAAATTTGAGTCTGTGTGAAAATGCTTCCCTCCCTCCCAAAAAAACCCATACATGTTCTAATAGTAATATATGAGACATGCTTGCCAAAAAAAAAAAATCGACATCAATAGATGTCTAGACAGATATTCTCTACTTGTTCTAGAATTTAGAACTAGAAGTGTCTAGTGATCATCTGAATAATAATAGATAGCATTTATTTAGCACTGTCTTATTTGCAAAGCACTTTGCAAGTGTTATCTCATTTGATCCTTGAAACAACACTATGAGATAGATTCTATTATCATAATTTCCATTTTACCAATGAGGAAACAGGTTGAGAGGTTGAGTGACTTACCTAAGGTCACACAGCTAGTAATTATCAGAAGGAGGACTGAACTCAGGTCTCCCTGACTCAGTCCTGGTTTCTAAAAAGACCCAAGGTCACACAGGTGGTCAATGGAAGGGTTTGAACTCATGAACTCTGCTTCCAATGGTTTTTCCAAACACTATACAGCACGGACCATCCAAAAATCCTGTCACCCCTTGTAACAAGCCTTAAGGTAGAGTGGGAAACCCCATCATAAGGGATGAATAAGTATTAGAAATAAGGTTTTCATCAAACCATAATTTCATGTTTTTAGAACCCCTCCCCCCCAACCCAACTCACCTCCTTCCTACTAGGATCCACACCCTTCGGTAGTTCTTCTATAGGTTTGTTCACAAGCATCTCCAGTGGGAAAGTAGGCAAAGGTCCAGAGATAAGGTTAGTGTTAGCTGTGAACACCTCTGGTTTAGGACTGGTTATGTCCTGTGGAGGAAGAAAAGGAAATAGCTATCTACCCAAACTTGGTCATGGTTGAGTCTTAATCCAACATCAACTTAAAGTAGCGGTTCTCAACCTGTGGGTCATGACCCCTTTGGGGGTCGAATGACCCTTTCACAGGGTTCACAGGGGTCGCCTAAGACCATGGGAAAACACATTTCCGATGGTTTTAGGAACCGAGACACCGCTCCTCTATCTGTCTCCAGATGGGTCCGCCCACATGCAGATACACCCATATACGAGTATTAAAGGTTCTAGGCATTAGGAAAATTGAGAACCACTGACTGAAAGGCTACCATTTCTAGAAAACTTTTCCTAATTTCTCTCCCCCTCCTATACTCCCAGTTTCTCTAAGCAATAATATATTGGTTCAGACCCTGGGTCTTCCCAGCCCAATAACTGTAATAGGTATGCCTGTTTTATTTAGTAACCTGCTCTCCCCATGACACCTACAAAGGTCAGAGATGTGCTCTAAAGAATTTTAAATTTCTGTGCCCTATCAAATTTATATTTCTCTAGACCCTCTCTGACCTATTCATACACGTGTAACTTTTCCAGGGTGTTCCAGGGCAGTGATGGGCCCTGGGTAATTATAATTTGTGCCACATTTCTTTGTTTTATTACTCTCACTCATGCAATTGCCATATCGCTCTGGACATATTTCTATCGGTTATCAATCATCATCTCACTTATTAAGGCTGTGAGCTCCTTGAAAGCTCCTTGAACAAAGGGATGGGAGCCATGCTTTTATTGCATATCCTCAAGCACCAAGCCAATAAATACATATGGAATAAACATTTACTAATTTAAAGGAGTTGGCATTTTATTTAGAAATGAGAAAGCTAGAACCTAAATAAGTGCTTGCTAAAGTGGAATGGGCAGAGCAATTCTTTATCTCTGCTGAGAAAAAAAAAACATGAGGACATAAGACTATGGAGGGATTGGCTTCATTAAGGCTAGTCAGCAGTAAATATTTCCTTAGGGGAAATGATGGAATCTCACATCTGTAGCAAGATAAAGGATTCTACTGCTTTCCTGGAGATCCACTCAGCACCGTCTATTTGGGCTGATAAGAACCTTGCCCACCGCTAGGGCCATGGACAAGAGAGACGGCCAACTTGAGTAGGCTAAGGTTTGCCTGTGGTAATTGGCTCCTACAAATCAGTCATTAGCGTTTCTCCTCTTTAAATTGCTTAGCAATTACTTATTGTCTTTGTGCCTAATGCTTTCTTCTTTTCTTTTTCCTTCCCTTCCTCCGTGGGTGTGTGCACGCGTGCCCCTTTTTCATAATATGCACCTTCAAAATGCTGAGTTAATTGCATACTCACAGCTTTGATCTGGCTCAAGCTGCTGTTGTTCCCCAGTCCTGCCTTCATGTCTTCGTAAGATTTGGCATTCTGGGTGTGATGAGACAACAGAGTAGGGAAATAGAGTCAGACAAGGGGTGAGGAAGGAGGATCATTTTCCCCGATAAGCAGAAGGTTGGTTCATGCCCTGACCAGAGGATAGAAGAAAAGGAAGGTTTCCTAAATCCAACAAATGGAGTTGGGGTTGGGAGAGGGTGAGATGGTGTATGAGAGACATGCTCTCCCATGTCATTTGATTCAGTTCTCAGAAACCATCCATGAATCCAGAGCAGAGATGGGTAAGAAATATAAAGGGGCAGGTTGTGATGTGAGTGAGGTGTATTTTACTGATTAGAATGAAGAGAATGACTTTAACATTTTTTCCTTACTCATTCTCAAAGAGTAAAATTATATAGGTGGGGTATAGGGGAGAATGGTGTCGTAAGCCTCCACACACACACACACACACACACACACACACACACACACACACGCTCTTTGTATAGTTTTATGTCTGTGGTCCCAGCAGAGCTGAGCAAAGGAAGCAAAAAGAATGAGTTGGGGCTGGAGCCAAAAATCAGTTCAGATTTTGAGAGGAAGCAACTGGGGAAGGATTATTGGCAATTACATATTAGGTGTGTTAGTGTTCAGATTTGTAGAGACAATCAACCAATCAATTAATAATAAGGATGACTCATTTTCATAGGTTTACAAAGCGTTTTGCCTATGTTAACCCTTTGGGGTGAGTGGTGAAAGCATCATTCCCACTTTACAGATGAGGAAACAGATGCAGGGATTTGCCCTTGGTTATATAGCTAATAATTGCGAGAAGCCAAGTTTGGACTCCCAGGGTTGATTTCAAGTCCACCATTCTTAGAAAGGATAAAACCACAATGAGTAAAACTTATGAATGGCATGCTGTGAATGAAGGAGCTCTAAACATTGTACTTAGAATTCCACTGATAAGATCCCTTCCCTGGAGAGATTTTCTGGGGAAGAGAAGCATAAGAAGTATTCTGTTATTGTGGAAGCACAATACTGGGCAAGTCACTCACGTTCCACTTGAAAGGATCCCAGGCCATGAACCATCCCGTGAAAGTGGGGGGCTCATGTCCCTGCTTCACCACCACAATGGGTGTCTCTGGGTCACGCCCACTGGGATGTGTCTTCAGGTACTCCTGCACCAAGATGGCTGAATCCTTCTTCTCTGCCTCATTGGCGTACATCCCAATCCAGAAAAAAACCTGTCCACAATTCCAGATCTCTCTTAAATTTGCCCTTAGGCACAGCTTGATCCCACTCCAGGGTATCCTCCAATCCCCCAATTCTACAACCTCTCCCATCCCTTAGCTCCCCACAGAGCTAGGGCTAAACTCCCCTTCCATGCAGATGTCATAGGTACAGCCAGAGCAACCGAAAAATAAAACTTCCAACAGAACGAATGTCTTTTTTTAAGTAAATGGCTCTTCATCCCACCCACCGCCTGCAAAAGCGCAGTTCCTCAATATGACGGTAAAGAGCAAGGAAAGGGTTCTGTGATCTTTCTCTGAAACCACAGATGGTACTGGCATTGGAGTGCACAAGTGTGCTGGACTGGTACAGCCCAGAGAGAAATGCTTGCTTGTCTTCTTTGTCCCACCTGTCCCTCCTCTGTCTTTTTTCTTCCTCTGGGGCACCCATCTCCTTTCTCCCCAAGGCCCCCTCATGCTCTTTGCCTTCTCCTCTAAGACTCAGCTTCTTGACCCGTAGACCAGATGACCTTTTGGGCCTCTTGCATCTCCAAATCTGTGCTCCTTTTGATTTTCGAAACTCGCTTACATTGAAGTATAAATGACTGAAACCTACCTACCAGGCTATCCCATCCATGAGGCAAATGCTGCCAAAGAAACAGGCTGACCAATAGTTACAATTGCTGACATTTATGTACCTTATAAAACAATCTATCTGCATGCATTTATCGCTTTGAGCCTCGCAACAATACTGTGAGATAATTGGAGGTAGTTACTACCATTGCCCCCATTTTACAGATGAAGAGACTGAGGCTCAGAGAGGTTAGATGACTCGTCCATGGTCTCATGTACAGGATCTAGGATTAGAGGCCAGGACTCTCCTGACTCCAAATCAGGTGTTTTTTCGCACTACAACAATAAAGCCTTAAGCTAAAGGAATAGAGTTCTGTGAGATGTTAAGTGTATAAAAGACATAAATGAGGTGGGGCAACACTTCCTAGCCGTGTGACCTTGGGCAAGTCACTTAACCCCCACTGCCCTGCCTTCTCCCCTCCAAAAAAAAAAAAAGCAATAAAATAAAATAAAATAAATGAGGTGGGGAGGGAGAGAAGAAAGTACTTCCCAAGACTTAGACAGCACTGACTGTACTTGCAATTATTCAGCAGCATACAATCAGCAGTTCAGCAAGCAGTTAACAAGAATAATTAGTTAAATAGGAAGCTGCCAGGTGGGGTAAGTTTCTCTCTTCCCTTTCCCGATCCCCTGCCCCAAACTGAGGAAATTTCTTGCAACTCATTTTGCCCACAAAAAATTCCTGCAAGTTAAAGCTAAAATAGATTTAATCATAAGAGAAAAAAATAGGGAAACTACACTATATGTCAGCCATATTAATCGATATGGTTTTAGACTGTTTAAAATAAGTAGACAGTATAAGTTTGGAATATTGCTGTGTTGTGAGAAATGATGAATTGATGGACTTGGAAAAACATGTTCAGATTTGGACTTATGAAGGAAGAAGTTATCCACCCTCAGAGAAACAGAGGACAAAGAAGTATGGTATGATCTTGCATAAATGCATATGAATGTATATGTCTATATATGTATGATTATAAATTTCAAAGTAAATGTATGTATATGTAAGTATACATATGCATATGTATATATTTCTGTGTTTTTGTATGTATATATGTATGCGTGTGTATGTGTGTATATGCATATATGTATATGTGTGTGTGCATATAAATGTATGTGTGTATATATGTATATGCTCTTACTTGTACCTTCTTGGGGTAGAGGGAGGAAGAGAGAAGAAAGAATAAAGTAAGAAGTACCCAGTAGAGAGCAAAAGAAAACTTACAAAGAAGCAAAGATGGACAGCTCTGGACACAATATGTAGTATTTATTATATAGGCTTCCTTGACATGGACATTTATTGCAGTATATTGTGAATCCTCTCTTAAGTTCTGCTATGCACATGGCAATGCTTTTGTTTCTTTTCTTATTTTGTATTTAAGTTTATAATAAATTTCTTTTGTTTCTTATTGTATATTTAAGTTCTTGTATTTTAAGTTTAAAATAAATTATTTAGAAAATTTAAAAAAAAATTCCTGCAGAGTTGCAGTCATGAGATTTGGTACTGGAAGAGATCTGCTAGTCTTACTGGTCCAAATTCCCTCACTTGGCAGATGATGAAATTAAGACTTAGAAAGAAGTGACTCACCCAAGATCCCAAAGAGAGTAAGTAAGTAACAAAGGTGACATTTGAATTCCAGGTCCTTGGGGACCAGCCAGGATTTTTTAAAATTGGAGAGGGTGGGGCAAGGATATAGTGTACCAGGCACTATATATCATTTGCAGAGGACATCTAGTCCATGACTTGGATGGGAAGAGGGTCCTACCTGATCCCAGACATCCAATAGAAACAAATCATCTTCTTCCAGATCATCCTGATTAAAATCAGGAATTTCTGTGGCCAGGAAACGACCTGTCTTATTGGAGCACTCAAAGAGACGAGGTGTGATGGAAAGAGTTTCCTCCTGTAGTCTGTAAAGGACAAAGTAATGACATTAGTTTTACAAAATTAGAAGGGAATATCCCAGTACACCCTCTCTGACTCCCAAAGTCTTGGGGGTTGTGAAAAGAAGGTTATAAGGAACCTTCAAGAAAAAGGATTCCACACATCCTACCATGCTGCAACCCCCACACCTCCCAGTCTAGTATTCATTCTCCTCACAATTGGGAAGTTCTTCCTGAAATCTGACCTATATCCTTACAGCTGTAATTGTAACCCATTCCCTCTTGCTGTTTGTCTATTAAAACTGGATAATTGTTGGTCACTATTATTGTTTGTCCTTTTCAAAGAGGACCAATGACATTGTGGGTTGATGCCTTGACTTGAGAGTTGATTGGATTTAAGTGAGGCAGAATTGCACAAAGTGATCAGCCTCACTCTCTCCTCCAGAGTCATTGAAGTCCAGTGGCAAGACAAAAGTCAGGAAGACCATCAGTGGCTCAGGATGCAGTGGATGACCTTGGCATCTTCAATGTCTGACCTAGTTCTAAGTGTTTTACAGTATCTACTTCAGTAGCCTTCATGGCCATTGAAACAAATTGTTCTCATCTCCCCATTCTGCTGAGGGAAGTCTTCACATGCTTGGAGTAGACACTCCCCTAACTCACCAATAGATTTGAAGCCCATTGGTTACTCTCAATCTGGTTTTGCCCATCTGTATAGATGGTTTTGCCAGGATGTGGTTGCTGTGCATGCTACAGCTTCTTAGAGCCACAGATGAGAGTTGGGTGGCAGGTGGATACCAAAGGTGGATGAGCAGCTCTGAGAAGGGCTCAGCAAGCCCTCACACCAGAGGTGCTGGTCCTCCCAGAACACTCCGTGCACACCTGTTGATAACTACCCCTCAATAAAGCAATCCTTTGGGGATTCAAATCCAGTAAAATCTGACTTTCTGTTATTTCCAAGCCATCTCTTCTCCAGGCTAACCCTAATCCTTTAACTTCCCAAGACCTGAATGGGGGAGCAAGGGTTGGGCATCTCTTCTTATCCTCAGAGAATACTACTACCCAGGTGCTGATGTAAGCATTTCACCAAAGTGCTGAACCCTATGGTTAATGACCTACTCTTTCTGAAGTTTACTTAAACTTATCTAATCTAAAAGACTTGAACTCTGGGCTTCCTTTGCCTCAGAGATTAAGACACCTCCCTCTGCCCCACCCAAGAGGCATTAGGTTCACTGTTAGGCCAGCTGATGCTTGGAGGAAACAGGACAAAGACTGCAAGTTCAATTCTGGCTTCTCTGAGCTCTCCAGGTGCTATATATTTGGGGCAGGGAGGAGCCAGTCTACAAGTGAAACCTCATCCCCTACCTGCTCTAGCATTCTCAAGAGAAAGGACATTCTGGGGTCAGTTTTTGTTGTTTGTCCTTCTTTTCAAAGAAGATCAATCACATCACAGGGTGATGCTTTGACTGGAGAGTCCATTGGATTTAAGAGAAACAGGTCACACAAAATTGTCAGTCTCATGCTCTCTTTCAGAATTATCAAAGTCTAGTGGCAAGACAAGTCAAGACAGGCAATGGCCTGGGATGCAGAGGATGACCTTGGCGTCTTCAGTGTGTGACCAAGCTCCGAGTGTTCCACAGCACTACTGCTGGCTTCAGGGCTATTGGAAGAAGTTGTTCTCATCTGCTCATTCTACTGGGGAAATCTTCACATGCTTGATGTAGACTACTCCCTAACTCACCAAAGGGCTTTAAGGCCAGTAGGTTACCCTCAACCTGGTTTATCCTCTCTGTGGAGATGGCTTATTGTATGTGCACTACAGCTTCTTAGAGCCACAGGTGAGAGTTGGGGGGCAGGTAGACACCAAAGGTGGGTGAGCAGCCCAGAAAAGCTCTCTGAAAGCCCTCACAGGAGAGGTGCTAGTCCTCTCTGAACACCCCATACACCTGAGGGGTGTATGTGGAGTCAGTATAAGGAGCTGGGAAGAGAATGTCAGCTCCAACTCAGTCAAGCAGCAACAGCCTGAGGTAGGGGGACAAACCATAGATTCAAATCCTGCCCTCTGACACTGGCTCTGTGGCCCTGGGCAAGAAATTTAACTTCTGTGAACCTCTTAGATTTAGAGCTGGTAGGTTATGTCAGAGGTCATCTCGTCCAACCCCATCATTTCACAGATAGGGAAAGGCCCAAAGAAGGGAAATGACTTGCCCAAGGCCACACAGGCAATGTTAGAATGAGGTTTCAGACTTGGGTCCTTCAATTTTAGAGCTCCATTCTACACTATAAGAGAATGAGGTATGTGAACCTAGATGATTTCTAATGTCCTTTTGCCTCTAGATCCTGTAAGACTTGAGTCATTGACAGGGTTCTTCCTATTATATCTAACTCTTACCAGAAGGGGTTTCTCTGACCGATAAGAAAGGATTTATGAGAAGCAGAGGGGTCCAGTTACCTCTTATTGTTAGCATAGGGTGCCTTTCCACCCAGGGCAGTCCAAAAGTTTGCTGGTTCTTGTCCCTCCACCACCACCTGCTTCTCTGTTCGAGCGATGACGTCTGACACACTCTTTGCCATTTCCCTCTCGTCTCCGCTACAGCCCTGTGTGGAGAGGAAGCTCAAGGGGCTGCAGAGGGTAGACTCTCCTCCATGGTATTGGCCCAGGATGTCCCTGCTTAGAATTAGCTCCACTGTTCTTTTGGACAAGGTCTCAGGTTGGAGAGCTCCCTATCCCCAGGCACAGAGAGGATCAGCGAGAAAAAAGTGGGACCTAGAATTTGTCACCTCTCTGGTCTGAGGACCTCCTTCAGGCTCCTCAAGAGCATCTCATAGGGAGAGGCTACTCTTCTGAGGGCTGACAAAGTGGAGAATGAGTCTAACCAAAGCTCTATGGCAGCAGGGGGTCTACTGGGAAGGAAAATTAGAGAAAGGCAAAGATATTAAAGAGAGAGGCCTACAGTAAAACAGAGACTATAAACAGAGACTGTCAAAGATATAGAGCTGGAAAGACAAAGCCTGACAGTCGCAAAGCTAAGGACAGGCAGGCAGGTAGGCAGAGTCAAAAAGAGAGAGGTGTGGAAAGAATAGAAGATGAGAGACGGCAGAAAAACAGACATGTCTCTCCCTTTTTGACTTCCTACAGTGACCAGTTCATAGGAGGATGGACACTCACCTTCCCACACCACAGGTAGCAGCAAGATTGTGTCCTGAGGATGAAAACATCATTGGAGTTAAGGGAACTAGCCCGGGCAGGCACTTCAAAAGCTTTGGTGTTCAAATCATTTGTTCCTTTTACTTGGAACAGCCTGGTAGAAGGTACAGGCTCAGGGTTTCCTGACCGGGAGGTGCCCTCCTGTGAAGCAAGAGAGAAGGAAATAGGGAGAAATGTCAACCATAGGTGTCCAATGTGGGAAGAAGTCCAGCAGTCTCTCTTTACTCCCTTATGAGGTAGAGACTCTGGACTTCTGACTCCAGAGATACCATTCAAGTTGGAAGAGGAAGGTGCTGTGGTCTTGGTCTTCACCAGGTGTAGGAGGGGCTACCTGAGCTATTCACCCAGGCTCCCACACCTAGAGCTCTCCAGTGAGGAGCCTAGCCAATTATGGAGTTGTCCACCTCATCATTCAAGGAGTACTGATTGTGACCTCAAGGAAAGAAAAATGATTGGCTCTCAAAACCATGTCAGTGAAAACATTTGCATGCTCTGTTGCATTCAAATACAAGTCAAGGCTGATGTTCAAGTTTTTCCATGATTTGTTCTTACCTTTCCTCGTTTTTCCAAACTTCACTCCCAATTACTCTCCAAAGAAAGCCTCTGCTCACTGTTCCCTGAGCCCGGCATGATCATTACTCATTCCTGCCTCTGTCCCTTGCTTCATGCCCTTCCTACCTCTCTCAGCTTGTACAAATCCTCCTCCTCCTTCAGTCCCCAGCTTCAGGCCCTTCTCTTCCTTGGAGCCTTCCCTGACTATTTCAGTCCAAAAAGATCACTCCCTCCTCTGAAACCTTACTTCTTAATCTACCTCACTCTTTTGGCATTATAATTATGAAATAACTTATGTTTTTAGTTAACTTTTTATGTGTGTATGTCTTATCTTTAAATTGTATTAGACTATAAACTCCTTTGAGAGGGCAGGGACTGTGTCTTCCTTGCCTTGGTATCTCATAGAGAGCCTAGCACAATGCCTTGCACATAGTAGGTACTCACCAGCAGTGTTATTGAATGAATGGATCTCCCCAATTATATTTTAATGTATCTTGACAATTGGAACATTTCTTCTCACAGCAATTAACCCAGTGCTTGGCACATAGTATCTTGCTTTTTAGTGTATGTGTTCTACCTTCCTTATTGATTTTAAGTCCCTTGAGCAAGAGAACTTTGTCATTTTTTCATCTTTGTATCCCCAAAATCTAGCACAGTGACTTACTGATACTAGGTGTTTAACAAATATTCTTGGGATGTATGAATAGTAAGCCACTAATAAATGTTGACTGAATGAATAAAATAGTTTTCTGTTAAGTTTAAATTCATGAGGAGAGTATAAATGCATGTATATTTTAGGCATATCTGAACAAATGATTTTCATGTCCAATATGGGACCTAACAAGGGAACCAAGATAGAAGTTATTCCATAGATTCCAGTGTCATTTTTCTATTTCTTATCCACTTTCAGAAAAGTGAGGAACCCGTCAAGGATAGAACACCAGAAAGTTTCCAGCTGAGAAGTGAGGTGAGATTGACTAGTTCAATATGGTGCCACCCTTGCCCACAAACTGCTCCCCACCCTTACCACCATCATTTACCTCAGTTCAACTCAACAAATATTTGTTTAAAACCCTTCTGTGTGCTAGGCATCGTATTAGATGCTAATGACCTAGCTCCATTCCTCATCTGGGAATTTCTTCCCCTGTATTTTGGGGAGCTGTCCTACTTCTCACTGATGGAGGTGCTGAGAGCATTCTCTTATACCTGGTAGACCACCATGCGTCCCTTGAAGATGGCCATGAGATGATTGGGTTCCTTGCCCATGGGCACCCGAATCTGGACAGGCTCATCATTGTACTTGTGGTCCAAGATGACAGCTTGATATGCTGAGGCTGCAATCTCATCCTGACTAGCAGAGCTACCCTGTAGAATTTATGAATGGTGATGGATGGGGAGAAAAGTGACGAGATAGCCCCACCCACCTACCCTTAAGTTCTTCCCACAGGTTAAAACCAATGGAAATCAAGGTTTATCTCAGCTTTCAATGCCATAAACATTGCTCTTGCTCCCCATTTCAATCTGACCTGGAGCCCCACGCATCTGAGCAGAAAGAAGGGAAAGGAAAGAGAGGGGAGAAGAAGGCTTTGTGGAGATTGAAGCGATTGTGATGTCAGAGGTAGGAGAGGGAGGAGCAAGTACAGGGTGAACCAGAGGAGAAGAATTAATCAGCAGACATTTTACCAAGTGCAGACTGTATGCTAGGCATAAAATAATTTGGGGCAAAGGAAATAAAATAGGGCAAGGGGGCAGAACCTGAAGAAGAAGGGGGCCAGGGATTTGTTCTGGGGTCCAAGTGGACCCTGACCTGCCATATGTAGATTAGGTAGTTCTTCTTCTCATTGACAAGGTAGGTGTAGAGCAGCAGGTAACAGTCCCCTCCATAGAAGTGTCCTAGCCACCGGGGTTCCACCGGCACTGGCTCCAGGTTCTCAATCCTCCATACCTGTATGGAGGTGTTAAAAGGGTAGGAGGAAAGGGAATCTATGGTCAAGAGTGATGTTTCCCTAGAAGCTAGATGGATGCTAGCCAGGAGGTCACAGACCCTGCTTCCCCCATCCCAGTAGAGAAGGATATTTTCCTTCCTTTCTGTAGCCCAAGGCCAGCATGCTGCTCTGTCATACCTGGACCTCCCCACTTCCATCATCTACCATCTTCTGCTGGGCAGCCAGTTGAGGCTTGACATGCAAAGTTTCTGCATCAAACTTCACTTGTTCCACTTTGGCTAGGGTGAAAGGGAGAAGGAAAGAAAGAAGTTCAGAGGAATGGTCAGCCCTCCCCATGAAGTCTTCCTGATTCCTCAGCTACTTCCCTCTCCTCTGAGGTCCTCTTGATCCCAGAATCTATACCACACTTTAAATTTAATGATGTACTGTTTTGTTGTGGGATTTGGGTTTTTTGGCTTCTGTCTTGATTCCTGGACCCTTACAAGGATTTCTAGGGTCAAGCCTCACATCTTATACTTAATTTCCGTTGGTGGGAATGGCAGCATGGTACCCTAGAAAAAACGTTGGCTTAGGTGTCAGAAGACACTGAAATGAAGGAGTTGGATTAGATGGTCTCTTCTAGCTTTAATATTCTGTGGTTCTGTAATTCTATGAGGACAGAAGAGTGTGGGAAAGAAGGTTAGAGGGGCAGGGCCCAGGGTAGCTCTCCTAATACCGCTCTGATAATCAGAGCACCTTTCCCAGGCTGTTACTGTCTCCTCACCCACAGAGCCTGAACTGTAGGTTTTGCCAAGGCCAGAAGTTCGGCTGGGTATTGTCCACTTTTGAAAAAGCTGTTGGAAGACAGCTGACTCTGCACCATCATTCTGTACCTCCACCTGGGTACTGTCTGGGTACTGTTTGGCCTTGATGAAGTTCTACAAAGAGATGTGGTTATGGAGAAGGGGAATATGTCAGAGGAGAAGGCATCGCCCCCCAAGACTAGATCTTGGATCCAAGCCAACCCTGACCCTAAACCCAAACTTAACTCTGACCCTAACCTCAACTTTCTCTCCCTTGAGTGTAGTTGAGATCATAGACCACCTTCCTTTTATCTCCCTCCCTCCTCTGTGGTCCTTTTGGTCTTTGTTTTAACTAATCAATCAACCAAATGTTGAATAAGACAGTGTTTGTGCTAGATGCTGGAGATATTAAGAGAAAAATAGAATAGTTATTGTCCTCAAGAGGTTTACAATCTATCAGTGAAGACAAAAAGTAAATTATGTATATATCCTCCCCCTAAAAAGCCAACCAAAACAAAATGCCAACAATGACAAGTAATTTGGCAGGGGAGCTCACACAGTTGGGGGGGAGGGAGATTTTTTAAAAGCCTCTAGTGGGAAATAGCACTTGAACAGAGCTTTGAAGAAAGCTAGGTATTTTAAGATGAGATGATCTGTAGGGAATGCATTCCAGGCATGGAGTAAATAAAGTAGATGGTTGATGGAATGTGTGAGCAACAGCAAGATCATTTTGGCAGATCCTTGGAGTGTGTAAAGAGAACTAAAAAGCCTGGAAAGGTAGGTTGGAGTCAGGTTGTCCCACAATTTTTTTCATTCCTGGAGCTTTCAAGAGACTGCATAGCCACTTTGGGGACTATTATAAAGAAGATTCCTATGCACGTATGGGTTGGAATAGTTGATTTCTATAGTTTCTTCCAGCACTGAGAGCTTATGAGAGGTCCTTAAATCCCAAGATAGCCCCAGAAATGACTGAGCTTTAGAATCCTTGGGATTCAGGGTACCCTTTGATTGTTCCCAAATATTTCCTAGAAACCTGTAAGGTGTAATGGAGCCTAGCCTTCCCGTAGCATATTTGATATTTTTCTCTTTCCCTCTCTGTCCATTCCTTCTCTTCTCTCTGCCTGCCTCCTGTCTGTTCCCCCCTTTCTCTGCTCCCTTTATTCTCCTTCAATCCATTTCACTTTGCTCCAGAATCTCTTGCCCCAACTCCTTACCAGAGCGTGGTTCATGGCCTCCTTCTTCTCCTCAGAATTTGCTTTCTTCCCCTTCCACACATAGATCTTCAGACCTCCCTGGTCTAGGATATAGCAGTCCTGGGAGAGGAAAGAAGAAAGAGGAGGAAGGGAGAAAGAGGAAAGAGTAGAAAAGGTCCAGCATAAAATTCTCATGACTCCTATTCTAGAGTGCAAGGGACTTCAGGGATACAGTGAAAAATGCTCAAGGAGCTGAGCCTCTGGAGCTGGTCTTCCTCCCTCCAGGGCATCTTCCCTAAGTCTCAACCCAAGGGTAAATGAAATCTGAGTGTAGGAGCCTCCCTTCCGTATGGGGTCAAAGTAAGGATCGGGGTCCACCCTTGGAAGGGGAAGGGAGAAAGGGAAGAGACACTTGGGGTTTAATGAAATGGAGAAGATCTGGGTGCTGGTGGAACCAAAGGGTTCTCTCTACTCTCCTATCCACCTTGCAGGACCCTTCTTACCTCATGCTTCAGTAGGTCTTGAGTGAGAGGACGAGTGGCCACTTCTTTCACCACCAGTTTGCCCTGTGACTCAGACACACTGCAGGGGATGAAGGAAGAAGAAGGAATTGAGTAAAAAATTGACATAGGGAGTCATCTGAGGACTATTCACCTGTTGGGTCCTAGAATCCCAACTTTCTAGGATCTCTTTCTCTACATATGTCTGTGTTTCCCTTCTTTTACTGTGGAGATCATGACAATATAAAAACTTGAAGACTCTTCAGATGAATACCCTATTGGTTAGAATATAGGATGTCTCTGAATATAGGACACACCTCCAAAAGGAAATCTCTTTGAGATTGTTCAAGGTGATTGAGTCAAGGTGATTGAAATGATTTATTCAAGATCACACAGGTGGAATTTGGACTGGGGAATGACTAACCAAATTATGGTACGGAATATTACTGTATGATAGGAAATAATGAATATGAAGGCTACAGAGAGATATGGGAAGTCATACAGTCAGCAGAGCCACAAAAAACAATATACACAAATGACTGAAATGATGTAAGCGGGAAGAACAACAGAATAATGGAACCAATGTTGGGAAATCATAATGACCAAGTTTAGCCTCAAAGAAGAAATACATAAGGGCCCCTCCCTTTCCTTCTTTGCATAGAGAAGGGACCATGGGTGGACATGGAACTCTGCATTTGATGTAAGGCTTTTTGATGTACTTGTTAGGATTGTGACCTGTTTTTTATTTTCTTTTTTCATTCTTTGTTGGTTTTTTTTTCCGCTTTTGTGGAGGTCAGGGCAGCTGGGGTTAAGTGACTTTCCCAAGGTCATACAACTAGCAAGTGGTAAATGTTTGAGGCTGTATTTGAACTCAGGTCCTCCTGCTCTATTCACTGTGCCACCTAGCCTCCCCCTCATTCGTTCTTATAAATAAAGGACAGGCTTAACAGATACATTGGAAAATATATGTGATATAAAGACAAAAGCCCTAAAAAAACCTTATTTAAAAAAACCCACAACTGAAAAAGCCAGGACTGGACTGGTGGCTGTGTCCTCTCTTTCTCTCTTTTTTTCCCTCCTTCTGGTTGACCTGCTGGTCACTTGGAGAGGCCAGACTCAGATGCTTGATGGGGGTGGGAACAGGCTACAAACTATCCGATGCTGCATGTCTGGCTAGATTAAAATCATCACGGCATCTTGAGCTGGGCAGGACCTTAGAGATCATCCTGTCTGACCACCTCGTTTTACAGATAAGGAAACAGGCCCACAGAGATGAAGTGACCTGCTCAAGGTCACACCTCCAAGGAGTTAGTGAGGCCCCAACTCTTAGGCAGATCCTTTAACTTGAAATCCAGTGTTCTTTCCAGAAGAAGACTCCTGTGTTCTGTAACTGGACAACTCTGTGCTCTTCTAGATTCGCTTTATTTTATCTCATTTGCTCTTAAGAACTTATAAAGATCATTTGAAAAACCTGACCTTTGAATTATTATAGTAAAGGAAGGAAAGAAGAATGCAAGCACCTACTATGTGCCATATTCAGTGCTTTACAAATATTACCTCATCTGATCCTCAAAACAACCCTGGGATATAAGTGCTATTATCCCCATTTCACATTTGAGGAAACTGAGGCCGACGGAGTTTAAGTGACACAGCTGGTAAGTGTCTGAGGCTGGATTTGAACTCGGGTCTTCCTAACCCTAGGCCCAGTACTCCATCTATTGCACCACCTGATAGGGAGAAAGAAGGGAGTGTACCCCCCAAAGACCAGAGTGATAGCAGTAAGGAGTACAGAAGAGGCCTTAGCCCAGTACTTCTAGATACCAGCCAGTCAGATTTGGGAAGAAAAGAAACCCCTGGTCGGCCAGGGCTTAGATGGGCGGCCCTTGTCCTCCTGCGCTCTGCTTTAGCACACCCAAAGAGCCCTCTCTTTGGCCCTTCTCTCCTCCCTCGCCTCATACACACAGACAGACACTCACTGGTAGAGTTTCAGGGCAGCCTGGAGAGCCGGTTCTACCACAGCGTCAGAGATGGCTGCCTTCAGTTCCCTTCTCTGGCCAAGCACGTACTTCATCACTTCCATGAGCTCAGGTGATCCCGCCTCTTGTTCACCCTCCACTATTCCGACATATGCCCGGCCACCCCGTTCCTGGTCCCGGATCTCCTTTGCCAGGTTCATACCCTGCAAAGCAATGGAAAGGGGGAGGATGCCTGGAAAATCCCTGGAGATGCCACCAATCTCTTGATTCGGAGAAATGATAGAAGGAGCTTCTCCGGAGGCAATGAGGGAAGGGTAATTTCTGGGCAGAGAATAGTGTCAGGTTTCCTGGGTAACGCGAAGGAGGCCCTGAAACCTAAGCTGACTAAGGACATGGGTCTAGCAGGCCGCCTCAGACCACCTGTGGCTGTCAT
The DNA here is from genome assembly GCA_028646515.1 of Pseudochirops corinnae. Taxonomy (NCBI): domain Eukaryota; kingdom Metazoa; phylum Chordata; class Mammalia; order Diprotodontia; family Pseudocheiridae; genus Pseudochirops; species Pseudochirops corinnae. Next base: position 149,428,487 of record CM053591.1, on the reverse strand, counting down.
AGGATCAGGGTCATACGTGTATATCTAAAAGGGACCTTAGAAATGATTCATTGTCCAGATGAGGAGACAGCTCTAGAGAGGGGAAGTGACATGTCCAACATCACACAGAAAGAGCTAGATTTCCGATTCAGGTCCTCTGGCCCTGAATCCAGAGTTCCTTCCACTGTACGATACACACTAGTTTCTCTAGGATGCACTTAATGTTCACTGTAACCTTAACCTAATTGTTCCTGCATATAAACGTTAGCACTGAAGAAATATAGTGTGTGTGACTTGCCCAGCTCCTTAAAGAAGGGGCCACATAGCTAGGACCTGATTTATCCAGAGTCCAACAAGGTGACTACCAATCCAGGCAGAATGTGTGAGAGGTCTCGGCCCCCAAATGTCTCCCCCAGGATCTCTCTGTCGTCTCACCTTCCCCTGCCCCTACAATTTGACCATATATATTCCTGTTGGTCATTCCTTTGGATTAACTTTGAAGACCACAATTAAAAGGCAATATTTTGTCTTTGAGAGGTTATACTCTACAGACATTGTAGGCATTGGAGCCACAAGACCTGGATTTAACACAGGAGAAATGCTCCCACTGTACCAGAAATTGATCAGGTGGCTGACTCTGCTTGGGGAAATTATTAAACCCTGAGCAGAATGGACTAACAAATTCATAAGTTAAGAAAGAATTATGGAGTATGGGAAGGGGGAAGTCTTGAAATCTAGTTGGTGAGGCTGTTGAGTTAGAGTATGCTGTCATTCTCTGCCAAAATCAGTTTTATCAGCCAATTAGAAAGCAGCACCTGTTAGGAGAGGTGAATTTTCAGTAAGAAGGCCAATCAGTCAACAAGCATTTATGATCAAGCCGCAGGTGCTGTTCTAAGTGCTATGGCTACAAAAAAAAGGCAAAAGATGGTCCCTGCCCTCAAGGAGCTCACAGTCTAATTGGGGAGACAACATGCAAACAATTATGTACAACAAGACATACACAGGATTAAAAGTTTTGCTAGATCATCGGTGAGGAGGATGCCAGGAAATCTGGGGATTGGAACCTAAAGTAGGGCAGTGTGGCCAGGTAGCAGGTATATACCACCTGCATGGTGGTGGTGGCAGGAATGGAATATGTGTGATCGGGTATGAAGTATGTTGGGCAGAGAAGGGAAGAAAACCACCTCCAAGTTCTCACCTATTTGTCCAAGAGTCATGCCTGCTCATAGTTTCAAGCTCTAAGAGAACAGGAGCATGTCTTACCTGAAGACTGCATTTTTCTAGCACAGCAACTACTTCAGAAATGCTTGTTAAGCTAATGATAATCCTTATACACACACACACACACACACACACACACACACACACACACCCTTTATTCCTCTTGGGATTTGAAAGAGTAGGGCACAGGCAATAAAGAAGTCAGGAGTTAGATCAGGAATGCACAGACCCAGCACTGGAATTAGGGTTCCAGGGCTGGAGGAGAAAGTAAGATAAATGTGGAGTCCCATAGGTCTGTCAAAGAAGCGGCCAATAGGTCGAGTGATAAATTGGGGTCACCTGGAACAAGGGTGAGAATCTTGTGGTAGAGTTTTCATAGGATATTTTACAAAACTGGGACAATAGAGATCTCATTTCTCAGACGAGGAGACTGAGATCCAGAGAACATAAGTGATTTGCCCAAAGCCACAGAGGTCAGTATGTTATGGAGGCAGGATTTGAAACCAGTGCTCTGACTCCAAATCCAGGGCTCTTCCTACTGCACCACCCTGTCTCCTGGGGGACTTTACCTTGATCCTCTCCATTCGATTGCTCTCAGGGCCATTCCATTGTATGATGAGCTTGCCCAGGTCCAGAAGGAAAACATCCCCTCGGTTGAAACTATTCCACGACATCTCCACCTATGAAGTTGGTGGGGGAAGAAAGTAATTCCAAATTTGTCTTCATCTTTGCATTTTTCCTGTCTTCTCTTGGCTCTTTGTTACCCTACATAGAGTCCCCAGCTTTGGGAAAATCCCAGTCATTATCTGGAATTCCAAGCTTCTATTTCCTGGTCCATAGATTATCTCTCCCTGATACAAAAAGGGGAAGGGGGAAATTAAGAGCTAGGAAGGGACAGGTGTTGATTCTATATCATGGCCCATAGCCCTTCCTCTAGCAATAGCTAAGCCCCCTTGGGGGAGATAGAAGGGAGACACTTCCATGTCATCTCTGAGAAACTGTGAGTCTTTGGGTCAACTCTTTATGTCCTCAGAGTTAAAGACTCTCTGCCTAGTTCCTTGTGCTTTCTTGGTCCTTTCCATCTCAAGGACTAACATGAAGGCATCTCCAAGGAAGTCTTCTGTGATTAGTGATACATAAAGGAAGTCTACAAGATCTTATCAAGAGGAGACCATAAGCCAAATCCCATCACTCTGGAACTTCCACTTACCTCTCCAGCCACCACGTTCCTCTTGCCCTTGACATGTAGCAGACATTGAATATCATATGAGTTGGTTTCCACATGTTTCATGCCAGAGGCCACCCCTCCTTTCCGTATCCTGGAGAGGAGTCAGAGCCAGATCAAAGGTAACTGCACACATATTCATATATAGGATTCTCTAACTATCTGCAGCCTCAAATTGATATGAGGAGCCAACATAACTATCAATGTTTGTTTGGGGCAATATAGAAGATCATGGGATCATAGATTTTTGAACTGGAAGAGAACTGAGAGATCATCTAATCTCATTTTAAAAATGGGTAAATTGAGGCAGGAAGGTTAAGTGACTTGCCCAGGGTCACACAGCTAGCCAGGACTAAAATACAGGTCCTGACTGTTAGCCTGGTGGTCTTCTTATTGCACCACAATGTGCAACTGTGACAATGACTCACCATAGGAATAGGGGTAGGGACAAGAAAGAGGGTAGCCAGGATGGGAAAGGGAGGTCAAGGAAAAAGGAATAAAGCTTTCCCCTCCCTTACCTCTTCCAGTATGCCTCAGTTCTCCAAACTATCCAACTCAGGGCAATCCCTGATCAGAAATGCAGGCTCTCTGAGGGCAAAGGCCAAGTCTTGTCTAAACTTTACATCTTATAAACACACAGTAGGTGCTTAGTGTTTATTAAATGAATGAAGGATTACCACCACTACCACAAGTCCCCTAAATACACACCCTTCATGTCCTTTAGGGAGTAGGAGAATAGGAAGAGGAAGGGGTCAGGGAGTGAGGGGTTAGATCATAGGAATGCTCTAGCAAGATGGGGGTGTGGAGGAGATCATTGGATGGGGAACTGAGGAATCAGGGCTTATGGGAGAGAGAGGGGGCAGTAGGAACCATTGGGCCTTGGAAATGACCAGAAGACCTAACAGAAATATTAGAGTCATCAGGAGCAGAAAAGGCAAAGATGAAGACAGTCTCTCAGAGATGAAGTCTTTCCCTGGATTGGGAGGAGTATTTGGGAAATGGGATAAAGGCATCCATACACAAGTCCTTGCTTGAAGTAGGCCCTGAAGGTATCACTCTCATGGCCCTGGACCTCTCTATGCTGGATGGCCCGGCCCTTAAGGAAGTCATCCATCTGGACAGTATAGATGGCAGCTGCCCCCTGTTCATCTTGGGACGATTCCTTGCCCAACCAGTAATGAATGTCATAAGAGAGATTGTTCCCTGTCTTATGAGTCTGCAAAGAAGAAAATCATAGAATGTCAAGAAGGGAAGGGACTTTAGGGTTCACTGAGTCAAATCACCCAGTCTGAGAAGGGAAGTGACTTCTCCAAGGTCACATAGTGAGTAACAAGGACAAGGCTTGAACCAGGTCTTCTGATTCCAGCTCACTGCTCTTCCCACTCTCTTATGTTGTCATGCTCTCTGTAGCCTACTCAAGGATGATAGACACCCTCCGTCTTCCCTCCTCCACACCCCTCCTCCGGTTACTGTGTTCTCTTCCTCTGAAAATTCATAGTTTTCTATTTTTTTCTCTCTCTCTCCTCTGAATGCCCATAACACTGTAGGAGTCAGTAATCTAGTTATGATTATGACTTTGATTAGGGATCAGACAACCGGAGTTGGAAAGGAACATAGAAACGATCCAGACAACCCCTATTTAGTGTCAGAGCTAAGTCTCCAATCCAGGAGTCCTACTGTTTTCTTTTGTTGTTCTTGAATTGTTTCTTGTGTGTAAATCTTAGCATTTTAACTAGATTGTAAGCTCCATGAGGGTAGTAATCATGTCTTTAGTTTCTTTCTGTATTCCCTGTACAACTACCATAGGACTGGACTTATAGTAAATATTTGCTGACTTCCTCTCTCTCCCAATAATGATCCTGGAACTCCAGATTCAATCCAATTGGTTCAGTAGGACCTTGACCAAATGCTCCCAGAAAGGTGCTTAAGATATTCAGGTGAACTCCTTCCTTTTTCACCCATTCTGGCACCTTTCTCCCTGTGTACTCACAGCGAGGACCACGTAGCAATCTCCTTCAAAGAAGCTTCCAAAGGAGTTGCTGGGGACAGGCACCATCTGCATGGCCTGTGGTGGGAGAAGAAAACAGGTATGCAGATCTGGTTCCCTATCCTCCTCTGAGCCAAGCTCGAAGTTAACTGTGGTAAGAGTGAGGGTGATGAAAGCAATGCCAGGTACCCCAGACTCCTCAGCCCTGAACTGTGGAGCTACGCTCTGTGGATTTGAGAGGAGAAAGGGGAGGAACACAAGAGGGGAAAGAAAGATGAAAAAAAGGACAAAGAGGAAAAGACGAAAGAGGAGATGTATGTGTAAATAGAGAAGAAAAGGGAAAGAGAATGAAGAAGGGGAAAAAATCTGAAAAGGGAAGAGGAAAGAATAGGAATAAATATTTATACAAGGCTTACAATATGGCAGACACTATGCTAAGTGCTTTACAAGTATTATCTCATTTGATCCTCATAACAACCCTGAGAGATAAGTACTGTTATTATCCCCATTTTACAGAGGAAACTGAGGCAAACAGAAGTTAAGTGATTTGTCCAGGGTCACCTAGTTAGTAAGTATCTGAGGCTGGATTTGAACTCATGACTTCCTGACTCTAGACCTAGTGCTTTGCTCACTATTCCACCAGTTGCCTTGAAAGGAAGAATAAGAGAAGGGAGAAGAAAAGTTAGGAAGATTTAGGAAAAGAACAGGAGAAGGAGGAGGAAGAGTACCTGAAGGAACAGCAGACAGAGAAGGGGAAGGAGGAAGAGGAGTCAAGGATGAAGATAAAAAAGGAGGAGACAGGGAAAGAAGATGAAAAAAGGGATAAAGAGAAAAGGAAGGAGGCAGAAGAGGAAGAGGAAGAAGGAGAAGGAAGGATGTAAAGAAGAAAGGAATTAGGAAGAAGGGGAGAAAATGAAAAGGAAGAAAGCAAGGAAGAGGAGAGAGAATAAGAAAAAGAAAATGAGAAGGAAGAGGAGTGAATGCTAAGAGTTGAAAGATACTATTAAAAGAAGAAAAGAGGGAGTGGAAGGGAGAAGCTTGAAGGAGTTGGTTGTTGGCATAAAGCATCAGGGGAGAACTAAAAGTTGCTCCCTCCCACCCTGACCAGTCATGCTGAGGGGAGGGGATCCCTTACCCCACTGCTTCCCAGCCTGGTCACTTACCTCTATCCTCCATATCTGTATTCCAGGAGTGGTGATGTTTAGAGAACTTTTGACTTGGGCACTGAGCTTTGTCATGGTTGAACCTGGAGAAGGACCAAAGAGAGAGAAAAATAGGGGAACAGTGCCAATGAAAGTTCTGTAAGGCAGTCCCTGCAAGGCTTTTTAGGTCTAATGATTACCCTAATGATTCAAGGATGTCATCTTTTGACTGAGGGGTGATTGACTGGATGGGCAGAATAAGACATACATTTCCAGATCTGGTCGATGGACTCATCTGTTTTGTTTAACTATTCTTGTTTGTCACAAGGCAGTGTTGTACAGAGAAATAACAGTGAGCTGAGACCTGGATTCAAGATAAATTTAGATGTAGATTTATTGATTAAGCATGAAACTATCCAAGTGATCAGCACTCAAATGAGTAGTGATTTTTGGAAAATCAGATCATGGTTTATATAGGCTAAAAACCACAAAATTATAATAGGGTGGGGAGCTAGCAGAAGCTATGACATACAGAAGTGAAGAACAGCCATTGGTTAAATCTATATGACTCAGGGGAGTATGGTGCAAGGGTACAAGGGGTGCAACCATGAACTGGGTGGAGGACACAGGGTAGAGGGGCATGGGATGAGGGGAACTGGAATTCCTCAGGTTGTAGTCAGAGGGGGCTGAAATCCCCAGAACAGGCCAGGATTATGTGCCAGGCAGGGGAGGTGAAGGCCCTGCTTGGTCAGCAGGGCAGGACAGGATGGTACTTAGATAAGATCCTTGCACTGTAATGAGCGTGGTACACTATAATGATTCAAGGAGAAAATATGAAATACTGATTAGGGGAGACAGAGTTAGGGAATGCCTTGAGCAATATTCCCAGACATGCCTTAAGCAGTTTCAAAAACAGAGACAAAGACAGAAATACAAGAGGGGCTTAATGGTGGGCCAAAAGTCAGGTGGTATGTAGTGACCTGGGATTTGGGTTTGGGTACAACAGGAGCATCTTTACAGAGTGGGGGATGTTATTGGGGGAATTAGTGATAGTGACAAAAGGAAGGAAGGAAGGAAAGAAAGAGAGAAAGAAAGAAAAAGAAAGGAAAGAAAGAAGAATAAAAGAAAGAAAGAGAGAGAGAGAAAGGAAGAAAAAGAAGGAAGAAAAGAAGGAAGAAAGAAAGAAAAGGAAGGAAGAAGAAAAGAAGGAAGAAAGAAAGAAAAGGAAGGAAGAAGAAAAGAAGGAAGGAAGAAAAGGAAGGAAGAAGAAAAGAAGGAAAGAAGGAAGAAAAAGAAAGGAAGGAAGCAAGAAAGTAAGAAAGAAAAAGAAAATTGGCAATAAAACATCAGAAAACTTCCCGGAAGAGAGCAGAATGAAATTCAGAATGATATACAAAGTTTTGGAACTACTTCATTCAATTTGTTATATTATTTTTTTTTAAAAACAAGTTCTATATAATAGAGATTTCCAGTTTCATATAATATCCTCTTTTTCTGTTCTTTGGATATAGAAATGACCATGTTCATGGATGTTTGTTAATAATAAAAAAGAAAATTAAAGAAAAAAAATTTTGAGCCTCCGGGTTTGAACTTAAAGAGGGAGAGAGGGGAAAGGAAGTAGCCTGGCATAGGAAAAAAGGGCTGATTCTGCCACTGGGCAACATCGGATAAGTCATTCAACTCTTTGGACCTCAGTTTACTCATAAGAGCATAGAAATTAGAGACGGAGGGGAACTTAGAGAGTAATAGGTCCATACCTTTCCTTTCCTTTTTTCTTTTTTTATTCTGAGTTCCAAATCCTCTCCTTTTTTCCAGCCTCCCTTTCCTACGCTCCAGCCTCCACCCCATGCCCTCCACATTGAGAAGGCAAGCAATATGATGCCCATCATACAGGTGAAGTCATGCAAAACCATGCCCTTGTTTTTAAAGCTAAGGAAAAGGAGGACCAGAGGAGATGACATGACTTGTCGAAAGTCACACGGGAAATAGAGCAGATTGGATCTGAACCTGAAACTTCAAATCCAGTGCTCTGTCCACAACAGTATTTCTCTGCTCTTCCTCTTCCTCTTCAAGTTGCAAATCATGCAAATCATGACCCAGTGAAAAGGTCACAGGTGCCAGATCATTCCTATAGTCTACAGTCTAATGCTACCCACCACCGTACACCTATGCAATTCCCTTCAAGAGCCTTCCCAGTCTTCCCTGGTGGACCCCAGCTGCCAGTCCAAGAAGTCCTGATCTAATTGGAATTCCATAAAGACTTCTCTGCAGAATAAAGGGAATTCAAAGAGTAAAAGGTCCTAGATATACAAAACATATTTAGAGCTGCCCTTTTTGTAGTGGCAAAGAACCAGAAACTAAGGAAGTGCCCATCAGCTGGGAAATGGCTAAATAAATGATGGTATATGAACATAATGGAATACTATTTGTACTATAAGAAATGATGAAAGATGATTTCAGAGGGAACTGGGCAAATGTGTATGTACTGATGCAAAGTGAAGTGAGCGAAACTAGGAGAACAATTTATACTATAACAACATTTCAAAAAATGAACAATTTGAAAAGACTTAAAGATTCTCATCTTTTTGCTGACCAACTATGATTCGAGAGAACTGATGGTGAGACATGTTACCCACCTCCTGGCAGAGAGGTGACGTCTGGAGATGTAGAATAAGACACAGACATACATTTTTTGAAATTGTCGATATCAGAATTTGTTTTCATTGATTATGCATATTTGTTATGAGAGTTTTATTTTTCTTTATTTTTTAATGGGGGAGGGAGATTGAAGGGAGGAAAAAATGCTTGATAATTGACAAAACAGGGCAGCTAGGTGGTGCCCTGGAGTCAGGATGACCTGAGTTCAAATCCAGCCTCAGACATTTAACACAAAAAACTAGCTGTGTGACCTTGGGCAAGTCACTTAACTCCAATTGCCCTACCTTCCCCCATCCAAAAAAAAAGATAATTGACAAAAATAAAATTCAATTAAAAATAAGATGATTGATAATAATGAATAAACAATAATAAAATTTTAACCTAGATGATCTCTAACAGCCTTCCAGTATCAATATTTTATGAATCTAAGAACACATATGAAATGCCACACTTTAAGTAAGGTAGCTTTCCAGAATTTTCTCTTGATGAGACAGACAAAAAGGGACTAAAAGGGTAAGGAATTATACAGAATGAATTAAGAAAAATTAGAAAAATCATATATACATATACACATATACAGCCAAATCAAATGATGAGCAGTTCTAAAGATCAATCCTGACCCTCTCTAAAAGAGGTAAGGGAGTAACTCCCTCTCTCCCCCTCCACCCCAAACATACATTTGGTAGAGGTGGGTAGGATTTCTTGTGAGAAATGATGTGTATACTGGCAGATATGGTCACTTTATTTGCTGTGCTTAACTTTTTCTTTGTTACAAAGAGGGCTCATGGGGGGGGTATATATATATGGAATATAATATGAAAACAAAAGTCATTAATAAACCATGAAAAAAAGGATAGGAAGGGAATCAAAGAGAAAAGGAGAAAGAAGGAAAAGAAGACTTTTAGGGGGACAAGATGAGAGAATAATTGACTTCTAGTTACCAATGAGTTGGGTGACCCTCTCTGGCCCCAAGTTTTCTTATTTGTAAAATGAAGACCAGATGATCTCTAGAAGGTTCCTTCAAATTAAGTGTCTCATTCGGTCTTGTCCATACTCTCTTGCCTAGCTCTCCTTATCACAACTGCCACAAGCGCCACCCTAGTTCAGGTCCTCATCACCCCCTTATTGGACTATTACAGAAGCCTACTAATAAGTCTCCCTTTCTTGAATCTCTCCCCACTCCGTTCCATCCTCCAGTCAGCTGCCAAGTGAATAATTGTAATCACAGGTTTGACCCATCACTGTCCTGCCCAATAAATACCGATGCATCCCTATTATCTCTAGGATCAAATACAAATTTCTGTTTGGCATGTAAAGTCTTTCAAAATCTGGCCCAAACCTATCTTTTACAGCCTCATTAGATTTTCTCTCCTTTGATGGGCTCCATGGTTCAGCCAAGCTGGTCTTCTCTCTGTTCTTCACATTCAGTAGTCAATCCCCCACCCCTGTGCCTATAATGCTCTCCCTTATCCCCTCTGTCTCTCAGAATCTCTGGTTTCCCTCAAGTCACCTTCTACATAAAACTTGCTCTGAACCTCCCTACTTCTAGTGCCCCCCAAAATTACTTCTTATTCATTATACACATTCCTATTTCATGTACATGTTGTCTCTTCCTTGTTTTCTTCAAAGGCTCAGCTAAATTAAAACCTATTACATGAAGCCTTTCCTGATTCCCTCCCCACCCCTAGCTTTTAGGGCCCCTTCCATGTCTTGTACTACTTTTTTACATTGTATGTGTTTCTATAAGTATTTGTCTCCTCAAATAGAATACAAACTGCCTAAGGGCAGGAATAGTTTCATTTTTGGTTTTGCATCCCCAGCACCAAGCATAGTGCCTTATTCATGTAGGCATTATATAAATATATTTGTTGATAATAAATAGACTTCTCTAATCCTAGGGTTTTTTTTGTTTTTTTTGTTTTTGTGTTTTGGAGGGGGGAAAGTAGGGCAATTGGGGTTAAGTGACTTGCCCACGGTCACATGGCTAGTTTTTTGTGTTAAGTGTCTAAGGCTGGATTTGGACTCAGATCCTTCTGACTCCAGGGCCAGTGCTCTATTCACTGTGCCACCTAGCTGCCCCTAATCCTAGTTTTCGAATGATAATTCATAGTAGATTGAAGTTGACATAAAAACTTGAGGAGAGTTATCCTGGGTCAGAGAGACCATGTTCCATGTGGCCCAAATCTCATTTCTGAGAGTGACTCAGGGATGAGATTTTGAAAAGATTTGACTTTCCTTGGATGTCAGTCATAAAGATCATGATAGCCTCATTACAAAACATCCTAAACTCCCTTTAGGAATGACCCCAAATTAAACCAAGTGATAGGAGGCCATAATCACCCCAGAGATAACAAGGGGCAGAAGTTCCTTTGCTTCCATTCATATGTCATAAAACTAATGTGGACTCTGCCAGTGATTCACCACATGATCATAGTGGACCCTGGGGTACAGCAGAGAATAGCTTGATTTGGGGGTCAGAGGACCTAGATTAGATTCTAATACCTGATAAGCCAGCTGTATGACCCTGGGCAAGTCATTTCCCTTAAGTACGGTTTTTCTTATCTCATCTTTAAAATAAAGGGATTGGGCTAGAGTAAATCAAGGATGTGCTGGTAAATGTTAAACAACCAGCTCTCTAAAGAAGGGGGGGGGAGAGAGAGAGAGAGAGAAGGAGAGAGAGAGAAGGTGAGAGGAGAGAGAGAAGGAGAAAGAGAGAAGGAGAGAGAGAGAGAAGGAGAGAGAGAAGGAGAGAGAAAGAGAGAGAGAAGGAAATATACAAACTGGATATATTTTTACATTTAATCTGCACTACTGACACTTTCTTAAGTCTAGACAATCAACGAAACAATAAATCAAGCCCTGATCTGTGGTGCTTGTTGATTTCCAAGGTATATATCCGCACACTGAAAATTTAACTTGACATAGATTATACACGTGCAATCATGCAAAACATAGTTCCATATTAGTCATGTTGTGAAAGAAGACACAGACCATAAAACACACACACACACAGCAAAAAAAAGCTTCTGTCTGAATTCAGTCTCCATCAGTTCTTTCTCTGGGAGGAGGATAGCATTTTTCATCATGAGTCCTTTGGAATTTTCTTGGATCATTGTGTTGTTAAGAATAGCTAAGTCATTCACAATTGAGCAACCATACAATGTTGCTCTTACCATTTACATGTTCTCCTGACACCAAAAATTTAACAATCAGCTCTCACCAGTTTCACCTGGCTCCAGCACATCCTTGGACTAGATTATCTCTTAAGGATCTTTCCCTCTTGAAAGCCTATGTAAAAGCAAAGCTTCTTGTACCTCAAAGAGGCAAAGGATAGAAAAAAGAGATCTGTATATACCAAAATATTTATAGTAGCATTTTTCATATAGCACAGAACTGGAAACAAAGTAGACATCCATCTTAGGGGGAATAGCTAAGCAAGTTGTGGTCTATGAATGAAACAGAATACCCTTGTGCTATGAGAAACTATAAATACGAAGAATTCCGAGCAGCATGGGAAGCATGAACTACCCATTGACTGATGAACTGATCAGCAAACACTGATTAAATACAGACTATGAATGTTCTAAATGCTAGCAATTCAAAGAAAGGCTAAAACAGTCTCTGCTTTCAAGGTGCTTACATTCTAATGGTGGAAATGACATATATACATATCTACATACATATATATTTATATATACATATACATAAATAATATGTGTATATGTAATAATGAATATGTGTCTCCCATATATGCATGTATAATATAGAAATTCATGTATGTATTATCTCTCCATTCAAATGTATCTCCCATTTATATAAGTGCATACATGTATGTGTATACACATATGTATATATACACATATTATATGAGATACATACAGGGCAGATGAGCTGGAAGATGAGCTGAGAGGGGATGGCTTTATCAACAGAGGAAGACTGAGGAAATGCTCCTGTCAAAGGTGTCTGAGCTGATTCTTAAAGAAAGTCAGGTATTAAGCAAAACTGAGAAAATGACATACACAGAGTGACCACAGCTTTGTAAACAGAAATAACAAGAAAGCAAAATTGAACACTATGTAATTATAGTGGTCAAGGTTGAGCCAAGAAGAAAGGAGAAAATGGCCTTCTATCCCTTCTCTGCAGAAGTGGGTACCTATGGGAGCAGAATGTTGCATACAATGTCATACTCTGTTGATCATTTGGTTTGTTTTACAGTAAAAGGTTCTCAACCTTCCTAATGTCGCAACTCTTTAATACAGTTCCTCATGTTGTGGTGACCCCCAACCATAAAATTATTTTCATTGCTACTTCATAACTGTAATTTTGCTACTGTTATGAATCTATCTGATATGCAGGATGTATTTTCATTGTTACAAATTGAACATAACCCAGAGGTTAAGAATCGCTGGTTACTAAACTGCTTCTTCCTTCCCACAGCCCTGAGTCTCAGATTCTTTATCCTTTCATATAGGAATAAAAACACATCCCAGAACCTTATCATAGGATTCTTGTGAGAATTAAATAAGATAATGCATGTGAAAGTCCTCTGTCAATTATAAAGTCCTGTGTGGTTATATAAGGCACAGTATTCAAAGACCAAAGGGCTGGATGAGAGACCAAGGAGGAACTGATGTGATCTTGGACTGTTTTAGAGAGGCATTGTCCAGAGGGAGGGGAGGCAGTAGTTTCACTGAACTCTTCTTGTTCAGATCACATCTACAATACTGTGTTCGGTTCCAGGGGCCACATTTAGGAAGGGCGCTGATAAGCTAGAGAGCGTCCAGAGTTCACAGAGCTAATAGGTACCAGGGCTACCCTCATCCAGTATATCATACTTCCTCCCACCTCATTTTATACTCCTGGGATCATGTCATAGGACAATCAGTTGAAGCAAGTGAAGTTATTTAGACTGGGAAGATATAACAGAGACTACTCGGGAACAATTTTCAAGAATTTAAAGAGGGATTACAATTGTCCCCAGAAGGTGAAAGATTTTGGCTAAATGCCAGGAAAAACTTCCTAATGATTGGTGCTATCTACAAGTGGGATGGCCTGTCTCAGGAAGTCTTGGGTTGCCCTTCATGAAACTCTTCAAGCAAATGCTGGACAGCATCACATGCCTCCTCTGACGGTCTCCCCACACTCCAAAGATCTAGATTTTTCAGACCTGTTCTAGTGAAGTCTTCCCATCCCTGAGATTTTTCCTCTCTCTTTCTCTGGACTATGTCCAATAGCATCATCCTGGAGATGGAAAATCTGGAACTGCACACAGAACTTTAGGTACACAAGACAATAGAGGGAAAAGAAGAGAATGTTCCTTGTTTTTGCCTTCCACTAATAATAAAAGCATCAATGTGGCATTTTAAGGTTTTCAGAGCACTTTACAAATATTATCTCATTTTGTCCTCACAACAGCCCTGGGAGGTAGATGCTATTATCACCCCCATTTTTGAGGGTGAAAGAATTGAGGAAGCCAGAAGTCAATTGATCTGCTCAGAGTGACATAAATCATAGCCAATAAGTCACATTTGCATAGAGTCACAGCTAATCTGAAGCTAGATTCAAACTCAAGTCCCCCTAACCCTGAGTCCAGGGCTCCATTTACAGTACCACCTAGCGGTTCTAGTCATAGTAACACAAAATACATAAACAAACAAACAAACAAAGAAAATTATGGAACAGTTGCTTTCTAGCAACTGGGAGGGATAGATTGAAACTATAGCAGAGAGGCAGGAGAATGCATCAGAAGTTAGATTCTGGGTAGAAGTAGCCAGTGATTCAGGAGTACCAAGAAAGAGTGATGGAGAAGGGCAGTGGCAGTTGCATTCTGGGAGATCTCAGAATAGGAGGGACTCCCAGCTAAAGAAAGAGATAACCTTCCTAGAAAAAGGATGTAGAAAAAATGATGCTTTGGAAGGGAGGTTAGGACTGAGTTTGGGCAATTTCTTCATTTCAGCCCCTCCAATCCCAAACCTGCCTTCTTCTCTGACCTCCCTATAGATTCATAGAGTGTTAAAGCTCTAAGCGTCCTTAGGAATCATCTTTTTGTAAGATCACAGATATAGAGATGGAGGAGAATTCAAAGACCATCTACTCTAACATTCTTATTTTACTGAGGAGGAAACTCAGGCCTGTGCCAGTAAAATGACTTGACCAAAGTCTCAAAAATAGTAGATGACAGGAGCTGTTCTTTCCAACAGAGCAGGCTGTCCTTCATCTCCTTGATTTATAGATGAGGCCACTGTGGTTCAGACGGGGGAGAGGTAACTTCCCCAAGGTCACACAGCTGGTTACTGGCACAGTCAGGACTCCTACTCAGGTCTCCTAACTCCAACTATAGTGCCTTTCTCACCTCAGTATGCGTCTCCTTTATAGAATCAGGAATGTTGATCCTCTCAACAAGGCAGCCCTCAAGAGTACTGGAGCTATCACCCCCCTTCCCCTTCCCAGCCCAAGTATTTTATCTAATTCTAGAGATTTGAGAATAGTAAGGACAGAAGAAAACATTCACTCATTGTTTTCTTGGAACTCACACCCAATTTTCCCCAACCACCAAATTTAATGGGATGTTTTGAATTCATTAGTTTTTCTGAGGTAGCTGTCCCACGCCCCAAATACTGAAAATGACATGTCTACCAGCTGTTCTGTCTGCATGTCAAAGCAAAGGACTTTGCTCCCCTATAGCACAGTATCCTCACCTTAGCTCCTCTGCACACTGGGAAGTCTTAGAGTTTGTCCCTCAAAATAGCATACCCCTAGGGCCCTAATGTTCTGGAAGGGGTAGGCCAGGATCCAGGCCTCCTGGGCTCTTAGAGCCCTGAGGCCATCAATGGCAAACATGAATAATTATGGATCAATGTTTATTTGTGGGAAAGAGGAGGGAGCTGTTCAGAGGGCTGGATGTGCAGGTTTTAATCCCAGAATCATAAATTAAGTGATGAGATATATCCCATCAGAGTTGGAAGGAGCCTTGGAGGTCATCTAGTCCCATCCTTTCATATTACAGACCAGGAAACTGAGGCTCAAAGAGATTACCAAACTTGCCCAAGGTCACACAGATGGGATTCAAACAAGGTTCTTCCACTCCAAATCTTTTCATTGGTTTCACTGCATTATGTTGTCTACAGCACACAGGGCTGAGGCTTGGGAAGAGGGAAAGATGATGGTATTCCCCCTCAATCTTCCCAAACCAGAAATATCTCCTCTTTCCCTAAATCAACCAGGATCACAAACATCCAAATACAGTGGGAGTAAACCATACCCCTAGGCTGTATAATTTCCCAACACAAACTCTTTGCATCTCAGGATCCCCAGGGTTAGTTTTGGACAGAACTGAGAAGGTTCTCATCAAAAAGGACTCTTACATGCTGATCTCACAGATCAGAGACTCATCCCCTTCTCCCAATATAAACCAGAGAGGGAGCCTTAGACTGGGGAGATGAAGAAGAAGACAAAGGCATGAAGAGTGGTACTGAGGCAAGTTGAGGGACTCAGAAAGGGGAGGATACATGATGGGAGAGTAACAAGGATATAATTTTGCAGGTAGCAGGCAGGGACAGTACTTGAGGAGGTTCCCCAAGTCTTGCCCCTAATTTGCTGCCCACCATATCCTTAGCACTTCCTTCATGCTTAAGATACCTCAACTCCCAGCGAAGTACAGTAAAACCCAGGATGTGGGCAGGGTCAAGGAAAAAGGGAAAGAAAAAAAAATTGAAACTAGGGACCAATGAGCAATAAAGATGAGGAAGACAGGAAAGAAATAATGATATGGGTGGAAGAGGGGTTAGAGCTGGAGACTGTCGGGAAGAGTATCATGGAGAAGCCCTGAATAATGACTCATTTAGAGTATCTCGACTAGAGCAGCAAGAATCCTGGCTATCTTTTGTTTGTTTGGAAAATTAGGCTGTTTTTATCCCTAAAGTGCCTCTGAAGCCACCAAGGCTCTCTTTGAGAAATAGGGAACATCCTCCCCTTCCCTGCTTTCCACCAAGCATTCCCACCATATCTCCTTACCTGTCCTGGGGAAGAACTGCCACCTGGGAGAGCTCAGGGATCTATACTGGGCTGGCTACGGGAAGAGGACCTTTGTCCTTACTCCGCCCCCCTCTTTCTCTTAGCAATTGCCATCACCATATAAGGAAAGATAAGGCCCCAGAGAGGGAGAGCATGGGGTGATGGGGAGGGGGGGTTAGGAGGCAGGTGCCTCCCAGGTCCCCCAAGAGTCAAGAGTGTAGCTACAATCTGACAGCTACATCCAGATGTGCCCCCATCTCCTGGCCCTCTGATTAATGTATGCCAGCAGTGCTGAGGATAGTCCCCAACTCCAGAGAAGTCTAAGAACAATGGATGTAGTGGAGTGGGTGGGTTTGAGGGGATGGAGGACCCCCAGGTGGTGGACAGCTGCCATTAATTAAAAAAATACTGGACTTGGAGATAGAACTTTCAGATTGTGACTCGAAATACAGGTTGTGTCACCCTGGTCTTAAGACCCCTTAAAGGCATGCACTAATACTTTTACTACTTACCCCACAGGGGAGTTGTGAAGAAATTCCTTTGCAAACCTTAAATCATTATGTCACTGTGGGTTACTATTATAACCAGGCTCAAGTTGGGTCCCCACCATACTAACCATAAAGGGTAAGGTTCAGTCACCTAGTGTTAAAATCTAGAGAGAATGGCCAATGCTGTATGGCAGGATACCTGGTTTCATGCACCTAGATGGGGATGCAGGTGAGGCAGGTCATATTGGGAGTATGGAGGGGAAGGAGATTGCAGACACCCTCTTCCCCCAAAAGAGGGGATCTAGACCCTTGGGCTCTCGATTGATTTTGCTGGGTGTCCCCAGGTCAGTTGCTACTTCACTCTGGGCCTTCAGCTGGAGTTGTCTAAGAAGGGAGCAAGTGCTGACTTAATATCTCAGAACCACATGGCTCCTCTCTGCCCCACCCTCTGCTCCTGCCACAGGGCGTTGGTTCTGGCCTGTTTATGAAGAGTCATAAAGCAGAGGCCTTGTCCTCTGCTCAGCTCCACCCGACCCACTCCACGACATCACCCTGAGCCTTAGCCCATGATCACTGGCCCTCTTCCTGCCCTCCGTGAACCACCAGCTGAATCAGTATCCCGTCCAGGAGAGATAAGAAATGAGTTTGATTAAATCAGATCTTTCCCACTCTTGGGCTTCTCTCTAAAACTTTACCTCTTCACTCTCCCTCTCTCTGCTATTCTTTCTGTGTTTTCCAATATCTGGAGCCTGCAGGAGACCAATGGGAGGTCTGGAGGGCAGTCTTCAAGTACATAAAAGAGGGATTAGTCTTGTTCAGTTTGGCCCCAGAGAGCAGAACTGGACACAATTGATAATAGAGAGTCAGAAAGGTAGAATACACTGACTCACATTTATAGGTCTTCAGACAGAGATTAGATATGGGGCTCTAGATGGCTGCTGGGGTCCTTTCTGTGAGTCTGGGGATGCTTCACAATCCCCAGCAATCTGGGGAAGGGACTTCCAACCTACCCTTACCTGGTGGTGGTATCCAAGGTTTGAGCCTCATGACCCCCACAGGCTCAGACTGGGCTCCAGATCCCCAACCTGGGGTTCTTAGCCTGGCTTTAAGGTGTGATGTGGAGGGTTGGGGGAAGGATGTAGGATGATGGTCTGTGCTACAAGAAGAGTAAGGCCATGTGGGAGGCAGAAAGATCTGACTCTCTCTGTTCTTAGAGGTGATGGATTTCAGGTGTGAAATAAGGAAGTAATAAAGGGGGAATGGTTTGCATAGAAAAGGGGAAGTAGAGCAGAATGGCTATCCTGGGGCCTCTTCAGAGGTGGGTTTCTGGATGCCAGCAGGCCTCTCATCATGGTGGAGCTACCCAGGTTCTAGGGCTCTTTAGGGGACAGAGTTGGCTTACCCAGTCTCTAGGGACTCCCATTACTGTACCTGCTGCCTCTGATACTCCTGCTTCCTCCTTTTTCTCCCTCGTTTTCCCTCAGTTTTGACTGGATTGCCCCTGCCACCACAAGGGGTGAGGCTCAGACACCTCAAGCTTAAAGTCTAAGTCAGATGGCTGCTGTTACAAAGCCTCCGACTTGGATTCTAGAATCCCAAGCCCTAGGGGTATGGGTGGGACAGAAGGACACAGTGGAGATGTGGAAGGTCTCTTCCCTGGTTTTGCTAAGGGTCCAGAGGTCAAGTGATTCCCAGAGGCTCCCCAAGATTGATCAACTGGCATGGAGTCCAACTCCAGTCTGGCAAAATCTCTAGGTTCCTTTTTAGAGAAGGGAAAATAGAATTTTTTTTAAATTTTATTTAAACATATTATTCTGAGAAGAGTTCCAGAGGTTATACCAAACTGCCAAAGGGATCCATGGCACAAAAAAATTAGGAATCTCAGCTGGGAGACATTAGAGTTATTTTTTAATTTTTAAAATTAATTTAAATTTTTATTCTGAATTTAAGAAACACCAAATAGATTTTGCATATATGTATACACAAATAAACACATATTTGTATATGTCTGTTCTCTCTGAACAGAAAAAAAGGCTTGTACTGAAACTGTAGATGTGTATTACACACCGCCTGCCTTTCCTTTTAAGTATATACAAAGGTGTCTCTGTACCTTCCAAAGCCGTCCTACTTATCTGGCCTCCTGCCTAGCCTTCCTTTTTGTTGATTCTTTCCTATTATTTCTATATATAGCTTTTTGCACATTTCCGCCCCCTTAGGGCAGGCACTCTTTGAAAGCAGACTCTTACTGTTCCTTTTCTCTCCCGCAAGTAAATGTTTATTGACTGGTTTCTGTTCTCTTCCCTTCGTTATAAAAAATAAACGAGCTCTAACATCTTGTAAAAGATGTTAGAGCAAAGAATTCCCAACCCTTTCTGGTCATGGACTTTGGGTTTTCAATGAACCTTTTCTTCCTCTCATTTCAGTATGAAAAGAAAGCAATTCTAGGGTTCATCATACATAGATGCAAAGAAATAAAATACGAAGATCACTTAATTTTTCTCCTCTAAGGGTACATCAAATATTTTGTAATTTTGTTGATTGGAAATAAATTTGGAGTTTCTGGAATGTTTCAATAGGATAATATCATTATTTACCAAATATGCCTGTACCCCTTGGCAAGTTTCTCATGCCCCTTGAGGGCTCATATGTTGGAAGCCTTTGCCTTAGAGGTTATCTGGTCCAATCTTCCAATTAGTGCTAGTTTCCTTCAGAGTATATGACAAGAGGAGAAAGAGTAAAGGTCTGGGAGTCAGAAAGCCTGCGTATGAAGCCTTGTTTCACCAGTGGGTGCTTGATCAACTGGTTAACAGTGTTATTAAGTGTTATTAAGCTCTAGGTGCTGGGATACATAGGTCGAAGATAAGAAGACAAAAAAAATGTAATTTTCCCTGTCCTCAAGTAACTTACCTTCCATGGGAAAGTGAGAATGGGAAATGAACATATACAAGCAGATACAAAATATATTCAAAGTAAAAACAACTTGGGCACACCTGTAATCCTTGAGACATTGTTGGAGTTTTCCTGCCTCCTGCCCCCCTGGTCTGACTATAAACTCTCACATTCCTCCCTCCACAGATGAGGCTGGTGCCGTGATGTGGTGAGGTGGCTCAGTGGATAGAGGTCTGGGTCTGGTGTCAGGAAGATCTGAGTTCGAATCCATTCTCATTGCACTTACTAGCTTCAACCCTGGGCAAATCACTTAACCACTGTCTGACTCAGTTTCTTTGTCTGTAAAAGGGAGATAATAACACTGGCTACCTCCCAGGATTGTTGTGAATATAAAGTGGGACAATAGTCATAATGTGCTTTGTAAACCCTAAAACTATATAAATGCTAGATATTATTACTATTATTCTCACAAAGACGGGGGAACATTATCCCTTGAAGTTGCACCTTCAGATATTATTGAAAATGTTAAGATATGTGGTCATGTCAGTCTGTCAGTTAATAAACATTTATGAAGCTCCTACTATGAGTCAGGAACTAGGCAGGTAGTCTTCCTGATCAACAAAGATTGGTTTTTGCTGGCAAGCAACTAGAACATGGATGAACTTCATCTACAACAACCAGGAAGAGTCTAATCTTCATCTTGTGCTGAGACTTTGGGGTAGTTCCAAGAAGAGCAATAAGTCTTATACCTCCTCCAAAATGAATAAGCATGAGAGGTTGTCTGCTGTACCCTGACACTTCAAGGATGATGACAATGGCCATCCACATTGCCCTGCTGATGAAAGTGGGGCCGGACTATTTATGGTCAGTCATTGGGACAGACATAACTGTGGCAAATGTGGTTTTTGACCAATTACTTCATGAAACCAGAAGTCAAATAAATGTATGATTTTTAAAATTTCCATTAAAAAAAGGGAAAGTCACAATAACAGAAACCTCAGCAGTGGTTTTAAGAAGGACCTCCCTGCAGTTCCCTTTCTTGCTTCTCTTTTTTTCCACTGTTATTTTCCAGGATCAAGACCTGAACCCAGGGGTGGCTAGGTGGCACAGTGAATAGAGCCCCGGCCCTGGAGTCAGGAGGACCTGAGTTCAAATGTGACCTCAGACACTTAACAGTTACTAGACATATGACCTTGAGCAAGTCACTTAACCCCAATAGCCCTGCCTTTCCCCTCAAAAAAAAAGGCAAAAAAAAAAAAAGACATGAATTCTGTACCCGAGTTCAGATTCCCCCTAATTCCCTTTGCACAAGCTATGAATGCAGGAAAACTTCACTGGCTATGAGCAAGCTGTGAATCCATATGGGCACCCTGGAAACTTTTCCTTGAATTTTCCAGAGGCAGAGTGGCTACCCAGTACTACTTGCCTGATTCTTATAAATGGGATGACTGGTCGACAGACAGCAGGAAATTTCCCAGAGGTGGAATTAGGGATAGAGCAATAGATTCTATATTATTTCTAGTTCAGAATGTTAGTTTTGTTTTCATTCCCTCAGCATAAATTCAGAACCAAAAGAGAGAGAGAGAGAGAGAGAGAGAGAGAGAGAGAGAGAGAGAGAGAGAGAGAGAAAGTTTTCTCTTTGCTCATCTCTTTGAAGCCCGTAGCCTAGAAAAGAGTAATGAAGCGTGTGTGTAAAGAGAATCCCTTATACTTTTATTAAAGGGTACTCTATGGGACCAATGGTCTGGTAGTTGGAGAAGCTTCGCCATCTAGTGGGGAAAATTATAAACTACATTCCCAGGGTGGTTAATGGTAAAATGAAACTCTGGCTTTCTGTAGACTTATGGAAAGAAGCCCACACAGAATTTGCCATTCTGAATGTATGAATGAATGCAGCACTTCAAGTTTTACTTGGGACACCCACCAAGTGCACACAAAACTTGCACTTGTGTTACATTATAAAAGACAAAATTGAATTGACTACTTTGATTATATAAAGATTAAAATACTTTTACACAAATAAAATAAATACAACTAGAATAAGAAGAAAAATATGGATTTGGAAAAGCTCTTTTTCACAAAAACATTTTTTGTAAAAGTCACATATCCAAAATGTACAATGAATTATCATAATAATTTATTATCACAAATTTAAACTATTTCCCCTGTAGGAAAGTGGTCAAAGGTCATGAAACAACAATTCTCACAATAAATGCAAGCAATAGTCATCTAAAAAAATACTAAAATAAAAAAATAGAATAAAAATGCTAAAATCACTAACAGTCATAGAAATTAAAACAACTCTAACATACTATCTCACACCCATCAAATTATCAAAGATGATAATAGATGAAAAAAAAAATCCATTTTGGCAGGGCTAGTGATGCCAGGAAAATATTGAACAAATTTACTGTTGGTAGAATTATGAAATAGTCCAACCCATTTGGAAAACAATGTAAAATTATGGGATACAAGTTGCAAAATTATACATATGCTTTAAACCATCAATATCACTATTGGATTTATACCCAATCAAGTAAACATCTAATGGTACAAAATTAATAATAGCAAAAGAAAAAAGGAAACAAATTATGTTCCTACTAATTAGGAAATGACTGAACAAATTGTGGCATACAAGCCTAATTTAAAATTCCTGCACCATAATAGAAAACAAAGAAGAAGATTTCAAAGAAATATGGGAAGATTTGTTTGAAGAGATGCAATGAACAAAGAAGAATCATATAAACAATTACTACAATGAGGTAAAAGAAGATAATTTTATTTATTTACTTGTATTTTTAATCGTACAAAGTCACAGACTTTATTTTATTGAAAAAGGCAGCCATGAAAATATAAACTACCAAATCATAAGCTTACTTTCCCATCTATTTAAATATCTTTGTGAAAATTATGCATTCTTAGACAAAAATATAAATAGGAAAAAGAAATGAGAAAGGAAAAATGACATTTTTAAATGGTAACAAAACAGATTAAAAACTACAGGATAATATTGGTACTAATTTGTCAATTATACGATTACGTAAATTGACACGAGTATTGATACAATTATATAGATACAACTATATAAATCGACAAATTAGTACCAATATTCATCTTTTCTCTCTAGAAAAGTACACACATTTTTCTCTTTAGAAAAGTACAAGGCTGTGTGTACTATGGAATCAAACACAATACTGTTTTCAGGGATTGTACACTGTGGTAGGACTTTGAAGGCTTGCATCATGTGCAGAAAGCAAAACTGATCAACACTTTCCTAAAAAATGGGGTTTTGCCCTGAGGAGCTGCATCATAATGGAAAGATATGCACTTTCCTACATGCCATCCTGGGTAGCTAGGTAGCACAGTGTATAGAGTACCAAAACCTGGAGTAAGAAAGACCTGAGTTCAAATATGATCTCAGAAATTTATTAGCTGTGATCCTTGGCAAGTCACTTAACCCTGTTGGCTCCAGTTTCCCCACTATAAAATGAGCTGGAGAAGGAAATGGCGAATCACTCCAGTGTCTATGTATTCCCACAAGGATTTAGTAAGAACTTAACAAACCTTATCGTAAATTTAGAGCATTTTTAAAAATATGGCTATTGATAGCTTGGATTTTTTTCTTCTGAAAACTGCCTATTCATATCCTTTAACTGTTTATCAACTGAGTATTGATTCTTATTCTTTTTATTTTGATTGAGTTCACTATATCGCTTAGAAATGAAACCTTTATCAGAGAAACTTACTGCAAAGATTTCCTCCCCCATTTCCTGCTTCTCTTCTAATTTTAGCTGCATTAGTTTTGTTTGTGCAAGAACTTTTAAATTTTATGTCATCAAAATTGTTCATTGTACCTATGAACCTTTCTATCTTTTGTTTGGTAATGAACTTTTTCCATATACATAGCTCTGACAGTTAATTTCTTCCTTGCTCCTTTAATTTGATTATGATGTGATGCTTTATGTCTAAATTATGTATCCATTTGGAGTTTATCTTGGTATATAGTATTAGATGTGGGTCTATACTAGTTTCTGCCAAACTATTTTCTAATTTTCCCAATAACTTTCATCTAATAGTGAGTTCTGTGTTATCAGTAGTTGGGATCTTTGGGTTTATCCAACACCAGATTACTATGTTCATTTGTTTCTGTATATTGTATACCTGATCTGTTCCACTAATCAATCTATTTCTTGTTGTTCTTCAGTTGTGTCTGATTCTTCATGACCTTGTTTGGTGTTTCCCTGGCAAAAATACTGGAATGGTTTGCCATTTCCTTCTCCATCAGATTAAGGCAAAATGAGGTTAAGTGACTTGCCCAGGGTCACAACAGATTAAGGCAAAATGAGGTTAAGTGACTTGCCCAGAGTCACAAAGCTATTAAGCATCTGAGACCAGATTTGAATTCGTGTCTTTCTGACTCCAGGCCTAGCTCTGTTTCTTACCCAATAACAAATTGTTTCAACAATTATGACTTTGGAGTATGGTTTGAGATCATGAGACCCCCCCTCCCATTTTTTAAATCGATTCTCTTGATATCCTTGACCTTTTTTCCTCCAAATGAATTTTGTTATTTGTTTCTAATGCTATAAAGTCATACTTGAGTAGTTTGATTGGTATAGCCTTGAGTAAGTAAATTAACTTAGGCCATATTGTCATTTCTATTACGTTGCCTTGACCTACCCACAAGTAATTATTATCAATTATTAATATTTGGATCTATGTTTACATAAAGAGTATTTTGCAATTGTGTTCATCAAATTCCTGTGTATGTCTTGGCAAGTAGACCCCCAAATATTTTAGGCTGTCTTCAGTTATTTCAAATTGAATTTCTCTTTCTCTTCCTGCTGGATTTTGGTGGTAATATACGGAAATGCCAGTGATTTATATGGCTTTATTTTATATCTTGCAATTCTGCTGAAGTTTTGCATTGTTCCAAATAGTCTCAATGCCTTCAAGATAACACAGCCTCCAGGATAGATATGCTGAGTGAGTGTGCTTGCTCCCTCTTTTCAATTTCTGAAATAGCATTTCAGTTTCCTGAAGAGCCATAAATAGGTCCTTGACCCAATGCAGGGACTTTCCCCACCGAAGGAAACTTACTTGGTGGCTGATAGCACTCCTTTAAGGAAAAAGGCCTGGCCAGGGCCTGGAGGGAGGAGCAGCAGGAAGAGCTGTGGCCGGGTGGAATCTATCACCACAGGCTCTTGAGAGTGGAGGAGGGTGAAAGCTTCCTCTGGACTCAGCTGGAATGTCTCACGGGGTTTCTTGGGGGGGGAAAAAAGAATGGAGGCCAAAGAGGGTCAGATTAAGCTCTAGCCAGGCCTAGAGGTGGGAAGGAATACCCAGGTTCCCTGAACTATCCACCCAATCCTTCAAAGCTTGTAGTCCAAGGCTTGCCCCGCAGCAGCATTTGTTTCTGAGCAGCCTGGGAACCAGAGATGGTGGGAGTGGACATTGAAGGGAAATTGTATCTCTACCTGTTCAGCAATGCCATATCTTACAGGGAATATTTCTGCCTTCTGGATCCCAGGGATTTTTTTCTCTCTCAAAGTTTTGTCTTCCTCAGTTTACCAAACTTTCCTATGGCCTGGAGTCTAGGGGTTGGCAAGAGAAACCGACTTAAAGTGTGGTGAGCTGACTTATGGGCTGGGGGGGGGAGGCATGGTCTTACTTCAGGGATGTGCAGACAGGTCTCCAGACCACTTGCTCTGCAGACTCTCAGCCCAGTCAGCCTGGAGAGTGGAGGTAGGGGCCCTGTAAGAAGCTGGAGTTATTTCCTTTTGTTATGTTTGGTGCTGCTGGGGCCCTTCTGACTCTTCTTCAAGAAGGGATTCATAATTTAGAAGCATGAAGCTTCTGCCCTACCCACTTTTCACAGCCGATGCCAATGAATATCCCAGTAGATGTCTACATGCTTTGGAGGTTCTTGTCAAATTCCTCACCCCTCCACCCTCTTTGCCATGGACGGCCACATAAGCTGCAGTGATTCTCTGTTCCACCTGCCGTAGGAGCCTGTCTTGTAGCTAAGAAGGTCTGTTAAAGCAAACATGTAATTACCACCACGATGTTTGGTTTTCTTGTAAGAGGAGGTGACCAGGTGTTCCATGAAATGCTGCTTGTTACTCTTGGGCCTGAAATAAAACCAGCTCTGCCAATGCCTTTGCTTCCTTCTCCATGGATAGATAACATGTACATTATCTTTCTATTTGGTGCTAACTTCCATTTGTCCTCTGGTTTACCTAATTAAAGTGGCAATATAGATGTACTTCAGTTATTTCTGTAGTATTGCTGGCCACTGGACAAATATATCACATTTAGAGCACAGTACTATTGGTTAATGTTTATAGGCACCTAAAGACTGATTTTTAGGGAAGAGAATGGAGTAAGCATTTTTTTTTTGCTTTTTTTTTTTTTTGAGAGGGAAGGTAGGGCAGTTGGGGTTAAGGGACTTGCCCAAGGTCACATGGCTAGTTGGGTTTTTTTTTTGGGTATTAAATGTCTGAGGGTGGATTTGAACTCGGGTCTTCCTGACTCCAGGGCCAGTGCTCTATTCACTGTGCCACCTAGCTGCCCCTGGTGTAAGCATTTATTAAGTGCCTACTATCTACCTGTTGAGTATTGTATTAAGCTCCTTTACAAATACCTTATTTGATCCTCATAACAGCACTATGAGGGAGTTATCCCTATTTCACAGTTGAAGAAACTGAGGCAGACAGAGGTTAAATGACCTGCCCAGGGTCACACAGCTAATAAGTGTATATTGAACTCCAACATTCTTGACTCTAAGCTCAGAGTTCTATCTGATCCACTGATCCACTTAACTGCCTCTCCTATTTCTTATGTATAGGAGCAAGCCTGGGCAATTTAACAAATAGGCCTTCGACAAGACCATCTCAGGGTCCAGGTGTTCTATGGTTCTTGATCTACTTAAAACCACAGCTCTCGAGGTCCTCTTTCCCCTGACTAATCCGTTTATTTTTGCTAGTTAGTCAGATACAATTAACCCAAAACAAAGACACTTATTGTCATAGTTCAATTTCTCCCATAAATTTGAAGACACACTCTTACAAAAATCCACATCCCATCAGTCAGAAAAGTGGAGACACAGGAGGAATATTTAGGGAGAGTCACATACCTGGGCTTCCAATGCTTCAGGGGGGCCCATGCCTTCTAGAGCTGACACTGCTGTTCTCTGCTCAGCATGTTGTCTCTATAAGTTTTTCTCCCTAATAGCCTCCAGTGATCAATGATTGACAATGCTCAGCTGGTACTCTGGTGAATGGTGGTCACTGCCAGGCACAAATTCACTGGGCATTGGATTGTGGAGCTCCTCTGTTTCCACATTCTTGCTTCAGCTGAGATGCTTCCTTTCCCCTTACGAGGAAGAGTGAACTTTACAAACTTATACCTTCAGTTCTTTTGGGGAAGGCTATATTCTTACACACCCATTTGTTAGAAGAGGGAGAAAAAACCTTCAGCAGATTTTCCCCCCTTAGGGAGTCTCTTCTCAGAGTCTTGGCTAAAATAAGTGTCTCCTTCCCAAAAGGAGATTCTTCAACTCTTTGAAACACAGTATAGTCTCAGCTAACTAGTGCCTACAGGCTTAAATCTATTTTTAACCTCCATTGCCTGCTTACTAAGGGCATGGCCTCTGTCAGAAGCTTTACTCTAAGGGTCAGAAAATCCTTGTTTAATTGCCTCAAGGGGATACTGTCCTCTCATACCCATTACACAGAGCCACCACCAAAGAAATGATTTTGGTTCCTCAGGTATAGAGGTGGGGGGTGAAGTTAAATCTTGCACATCAGCAGGCCCAGCCCTGTAACTACTCATTCTTCAAGCACAGATGGGACTACCTCTCAGGCTCAGACATGGAAGCTAGGGATAAGGAAACCATATGACCCCATGAGAAGAGAAAGGTGGTAACAGAGCAGTGGTATGAGTCCCTGAACTTTTAGACACGGGGACAAATGTTGACAGCTCTGAACTCAACATTATGGAGAGGAGAGAGGAATATCTGGGGATATCTGAAGGACGAAAGAATCCTGGCTTAAAGAGAAGCAAGTAGACCAAGTTACCACGTGGAGGAACAAACATGGACCTTTTCTGTTACTGTGGATTATTCTGATGGTACAGTTCTGATGGGAATGGGGGTGCCCTTCTTCAAACCTCAAGGAAAGCCCCAAGCAGGGTGATATTCTGGGTCTGGAGGGCTACAAACCTCTTCTTGAACATTTCTAGCAATAAGGAACTCCCTGATTTACTAAGGCTATCTGTCCCATTGTTTGATATAGGATCCTAGGGAAGGTGAGAGAGTTCACTGAAAGTATGAAGTCCCTTCTAGCAATCCCAGGGTTGTTTTCTTTCTGGGAGAAGAAAGCCTGAACTACAGATGGCATCACAAATGCAGATTGGACTGTACCGATTGGGGGGTGGGGAGCATTGCTGGTGAGGGTGGGGAAGGAAGATGTCATTCACCATAGTGAGAATTGCTTTGATTTGTAATGGGATTGTTAGTCTCAGGTAGTTTTCCCCTATCCTTTCTAAGTAGGATGAAATAAAGACCCCCAAATCTCAAATACATGTTGTTAGCTAAAGTATTTGCACAGGCACTGAGGGCCCTTTCACCCATATCTGTAGAAACCTGAGGCTCCCAGGAAGTATGTATGTTGTATGTTATCCCTCCTTCATTCTAAAGAGGTCTAAGGACATCACAAGTATAAATCTCAATGGGAAGGACTACAAGAGCTGAGGGGTAATTTATGAGAAGTTCCTAGTTCATGTCAAGTTCAGAGTTGAGTGTTCTGGGTTCCATCCACTCCTAGACCAGTCACAGGAGAAAGGGGCAGGTTGGGTCCCACATCTTACATTTCTGTTTTCTGGATGGCCAAAATATTCAACACCTAATGATGAAGTCTCTCTTTCCCTCCGCCTCCTGGCCTCCTTCTGCAAGAGGACTTTCTTGGTCCATCCCAATGTTAGTGCCTTCTCTCTGAGATCACTTCCCATTTATCCTGAGTATACCATTTATGTTCACAGATGCTTTGTGTATCGTCCCCCTCATTAGATTGCAAGCTCCCAAACGGTAGTGGCTGGTTTTGTCTGTCATTGTAGCACGCTTGGAAAATCATTTAGTTCCTCTGGGCCTCCAAACTTGCCTAAGGTCACAGAGGGAGCAAGCGACCATGGTCCAGACTTCAAAATAGGGTTCTTCATAATCCCACAGTAGGACTAGATCAGGCATGGGGAACTTGAGAACTTGAGACCTCGAGGCCATATGTGGCTCTCTAGGTCCTCAAGTATACCCCTTTGACTGACTCCAAACTTCACAGGACAGATCCTTTTATTAAGGTCCTCTAAATAATTTGTTCTGGTGAAGTTTGGATTCAAAGAGCTGCACTTGAGGACCTAGAGGGCCACATATGACCTCAAGGCTGCAGGTTCCCCAACCCTGGACTAGGTAATAGCTAAGGCCCCTTCGAGCTCTAAATTCTATGACTCACTTCTTCAATAGTATAAGGCTGCTCATCCCATTGTGGGGTAGTCCCACAACTAGCAAGCTTCTCCTTAGCATTTGAGAAAATGCACCTCCTGGCCACTTGCAGAGGTAGGCGACTGAGTGGGAGCCTATACGCAGATGCTGTTTTTGCCAATTGCTTTTTATGCCTTTTCCTTCTAAATCTTTGTCGCAAGAGATGGCTCACTGGGTGAGGTATGGGTGGGGTGATCTATGTAGGTCATGCAAAAAAAAAAAAATATTAACAAAACCAGGATTGAAATACTTATGTAAAAAGTTCTTCCTTGTATTGAGGCCACCCATGGGCCCTAGTTCTGCTCAGTTATAATATATGACAACCCTGCAGATGGTAGAAGAGAGTGGTCCCTCTCCTTCCCTTCAGTGTCCTCCAAATTATAAGGGTTTCTACAGGCAGGTGCTCACCCGACCACAAGCTTTGTGTGTCAGCTCCAAGGAGCAATAGAGGGGACTCTGTTGCTCCCACTGGAAGCCAGTAAGAAAGGAAAAGCAAGGGACCCTGGAGGTCAATCTGATTTGCAGGAATCCCAAGAACACATATCAGAATCTGAATTTTTAGAGCTGGCAAGTCTCAGGAGCCAACTAGTCCAGCCTAGGCAGCATTCCCCTTACCATAGGATGAGGGATCACCCAGCCTTTGCTTGTAAACCTCTAGAACACAGCTTTAGGCAGCACACTCTTTTTTCCTGAGACTGGGCCCCAAATGGTCCCTTTATCATTCCACTCACTGTCCCTCAATAGATCTAAAGGCAAACAGAACCAGATTTAACCTTTCTCAGTACAGCCTTTCAAATACTTGAGGACAATTATCATGGGTCCCCCCCCTCCCACCCTCAGAAACTTCTCTATGTTAAACAGCCCCAGTTTCACCATCTTTGTGGCCCTAGATCTGGTCTGACCCTGAGAGTAAGGGGGTGGCGGCAGCAATGAGAACAATAATACTTAGAATTTATATACACTTTAAGGGTGACAAAATGCTTTGCAAAATTCGCCTGTTGTCCCTTGAAAGCCATGTCTTTCTTAGTGCAGGTCAAGACCATATTAGCTTTTCTTGGTTGTTGTATAACACTGTCAACTCATATTAAGCTTGTAGTTCATCTTGCCCATCTGACACATAGGAAATTGATTGCTTGATCCCAAGTTGAAGATTTTACATTGACCACTATTAAATTTCTTCTTACTCAGTTCAGTTCAAAGTTCTACCACATCACTCATTCCTTCCCAGGTTATGGGAGCCTGGTTTCTTTTTGGGGATGGGGAGAATGACTGATGTTGAGTGAGTGCATCTTCACAGACTACCTTGCACCCACACATTCTAAGAAATACACAGTATTAGTCACAAGCTTCCAGACACTCAATTTCTTGCATATAATCCCTTGGCCAGACCTTACCCCCAGTCCACTCTCTCCCCTCTCCCACCCTTCCCCCAAAAAAGCACACACACAAACTGATTGGGAGGGATCTGGTTTTCTCTTTATCGCTCAAGGAACTCCCATCATACCAAGGTCCCACAAAAGGCACTTATATGGAGCTATGTCCTATACCAACCCTGCCCAATCTTCCCTGCTCACCACTCTCGCTCCTTGTTTAAGAAGAGTAAGAAAACACTCTGATATGTATTGGCACTCTGACTCCCCCTTGGCACTGGAAAAGACCTTTGGGTCTGTCTTAGAACCAAGGAGATCAGGGTGGGGAAGAGGCACAGGCTCTGGACTTCCTGAGACTGACCCCAATAAGCAAAATGGAGGAGTTAGGGAGAAAGGCTATATGGCTTAGGTTGGCACTAAGAAAAAAGTTTGGTCTGGTCACCAAAACTTCTGACATCCTAACAGCCCTGTGGGAAAACTTTGGAACCAGGAGTCTGTTGGGTGAGAGAGATTATCCCTGGGGGATTCCCATGTAGTCACCTTAAGCCAGACCCAAAGCAAGGGGCATATGGAGAGTGGACAGATAAAAGCAGGCATTCAGTTGTACTGAGTTGAGGTATGAACTGCTCCCTCCGCCTCCCAACCCCATGGGGATGATTAGAAAGGGAGACAGGATATCCCAGAGGCTCTCAACTCCACCCCACTGGGGGGCTACAACCAAACCTCTCAGCCAAATTAGCCACCAGAGAATATGGGGAAACTAAGGCTGTACCAGACTTAGCTCCACGACTGGTGGGGCCAGAGCAGCAGGGGAGCAGGGGGATGAGGGACTGGCATCCCCAAGTCTTACTTGCTCTGTTCAGGAAATAAGCAATTAAAAAATGTAAAAATCCTTTCCCATCCCACCCCCCTTTACCCTTCAGGTCCTAGGCCTAGAAGAGGGGTAAGGAATGAATTCCCACCCTTTCATCCTCCCTGCCCCTTTCCTCTAAAAATCTATATACACATATACATATTTATATGGCACAATGAGGGCTGGGAGCCCTGGTCCCCAGCCCCTTCTCCCTCCCCTCCCCCAGACCCCACCTGGGGCCTGAAAGGGTTAATCATACCCAAATGGCTGCTTCATTTGGCCTGGGACATTAATGGTTAAGGCAGATGTGATGAAAAGGAGGGGTGGGGGGGAAGGGGGAAAGCAGGAAGAGCTAGGGGAGGATGGGCCTCCCAGGCCTGAGAATGTTACATTACTGAGGGGATTCCCATATTTGCCTCCCTAGCTCGCCCCCTGCAGACCGTAGGGGTCATAGGCAGTATTTGTGGGTCCTTTTCAGGTCGAGGCCAGTAGGCCCTTCTTTGACATGCCTCAGGGTCCCCATCTGTCATAGATCCTCCCCTTCTTAAGAGGCACTAACTGAAAAAATTCATTTCAGAGGGAAAGTGTGGAAATTTCTCCAGAGGGACATAGAATCAAACATCCCTTCCCATCCTTCTCAACTGAACTGCTTTTAGGGAGAAACCTGCTTTGAGGACGTATCCTCTATTTTTCCTTATCACCCCCCAACCTCTGGGGAGAAAGGGCTCTGAACAAGGCACTTTGCATCCAACCTTGCCTACCAAGAAGGGCAGGCTGGGATCAGGGTGGGAGTGGCAGTTCAGGGGGTTGAGGTACTGGGCCACAGAAAGCTGAAACACAGGAACCGTTCTCCTCTACTCCCCTTCCCCACCTCCCTAAGAAGGGTCCCAACATTTGGCAGTAGAGAAACTCAGCAACACTGGAAGAGAGGAAAGAGAACAGAAGGATTGGGGGTCCCCACCTCCAATCTTAACCTGCCTCCAAAGTCCCATTTCTGGGGCAGGAGAGTATCTAAGGCACTGATGCATGGTTACTAAAGGCCCCAGCCAGATGTGGAAGGCATCGGACAGAGGAGAGGTGAAGCCTGAAGCCTGAGGTCATCATCGGTCTTGCTTCCTTGTCTCTCTGATCACCCTCATCCACTCCTCCCATTTTGGATCTGGTGAGGTGCGCTGGGCTGGCTGGTGGCAGTGGTAAGGGGAGAGTCCTTCCCCATGGCACTGAATTTAAAAATTGATTTGTTTCTTAAAAAAAAAAAAAAAAAAAAAGGAAGGAAGAGGGTGACAGGAAGTTCAAGTGTGAAGAGAGGGGATTGGCTTCCACGATGCTGAGGTGGGGGCTCAGGGGTGGCGAGTGCCTGGCCAGACCTAGCTCTGTGAGGCAAGCAGGGGGCCCAGGAGCCGGGAGACCAGGAGGGGCACCAGCGCCACCCCCTACTAGCTCTCAGTCCTATGTTGTTTGAGCACCGAGTAGACATCGTCAACACGGCTGAGGCGTTCAAAGAAAGGAAGGAGGTCCTGTAGCTCTGTGTCACCCATGTTGTCGAACCATGAGGCCACCGGGACCTATGGAGAAAGATGGGGACCATGGAGGAGGGTGAAGCCTCCTGCAAGGTTCCTGTTTCATTGTCTTAGTTCCATAGGGACAACAACCCCATGTCACCCTGTCTTAAGATGGTGCCTTGAGAGGTCCGTCCAGAGTAGGGGGTGGCCTCTCTTCATCAACCCTGCTAATCTCCAAATACTTTGTCCCACCTTTCACCCACTCCTCTGCTCAGTCCCAAACTCCAGGAGCCTGCCTTCCCTTCCCAGCTATCCCTCCTACTCACAGCATTGTCTGGGTGGAAGACATAGGACGCTGGAGAATTGTCCAAGATGAGCACCCTCCGAAGGTCCCGGCCCAGACGACTCAGGTCTTTGACGTAGTTCCCTCGGTGGAAGACACAGGACTCTCGAAAGAGCCGGGCCCGAAAAGACCCCCACTTGTCCAACAGGTCAGCAACAGGGTCTGCATACTGGGGAGGGGGTAGGGCCAGAAATGCACGGTGTGTTGGGTTTAGCATAGGGAAGACTCACAGCCTCAGCCGCTAACTAGCTGTGGGCAAATCAAATAGTAATGAATGACATATTAAATAATGACAGCATCTGCCTCACAGGGTTGTTGGGAGATCAGAAGAGATGACGCGTAGTCGATGGTACATAAAGGCTGGCTCCTATCGCCATTACTACGACCATTAATTGTTGGTGTTACAGCAGGAGGGCTTGAAGGGGCAGTCAGGCCCTCCCTGGGATGCTGGCATCTTTACCTTGGCCCCACTAGTGGTGAGGACAGATGGGGATCCTGGCAAAGGGGACTCCGGAGAGAAGTCCTAACTCTCATACCCACCCACCCACCTCACAGGAAAAGGAGGAGGGAGGAAGGAATGGAGGCCTGTCCAGGGCGCCACCTACAACACTGAGGGAAGGCCGGGGCTCACCTTGGCCAGGCTGGCTGTGAAGAGCACACACTCAAACAGCTCCCCCATCCGCTGCAGGAACTCGTCCACATGGGGTCGCTTCAGCACATAGACCTGGGGGCAGGGTCAGTGAGGGGACTGGCCTGGCTGAGAAGGGGAGGGCTGGCCAGCCACCCTCCCCTGGAAAGTGAAGCCCAGAAATGCTAGCTGATCTGCAGGCCTAGGGACTGAACTTTCCCATTCCCCACACTCCCCACTGCCACCATAACTCATTCCCTGACCCTCCCTATCCAATAGGAGGAATGAGCCTTAGGTCGCATTCAGATTGCTAGGGGAAAAGCCTACAGGTGTGGCAGGGGGACAGCATAGGACCCTCCTCACCCCAAGTGATGCTGGGTACCGACCCCCGAACCAAGTAATGGAGAACAGGCTGAAGAGAAAACAGCCTATCCTGGATTACTTGAAACGGGTCCCGGCCACAGGGTGGGGTGAGAGGGAGGGCAAGAGGGACTTGGGAGAAGAGGAAAAAGCAAAAGGTCCTAGACTTTCTCAGTGGAGCCAAAATAAGAAACTAGCTAATTAGCTGTTTGCCCTTGGCCCAAGTCACTTCCTTCCCCATCCTGGGGCTCAATTTCACAATCTGTAAAGTGAGATGGTTGGACTAGATGAAACTTCTAACCTTTACTGCCTATGGTGAAGTTTACAGATCCTCTCTCAGGATCATGTTTTTCAATCCATGAAACAAAACTCACAGGATTTCAAGGGACATAAATTATACTGTTTTGTACAATTATCAAAATAGCAAAAAAGTTTACAGACCCCTGGTTAAGGACTCCCCCACCCCAGATGCTATTATACCTAAGGTCCCTTCTAGCTCTAACATTCTGAGATTCTAAGTGTGTGGGAAAAGTACAGAGAATAATGGGAAATGAAGAGATCCTGGAGTCCAGCAGTCTCAGAAACTCAAAGAAAACTTGAGTGAGCTTGGCTCTTTCCTGCCTTCTTATCCTTCTGCGCATTCCCCACCCCTCAATCCTCCCCCATCCACTCACCTGGTGAACCATTCCATCAATCTCCACAGGGATGATGAAATCTGCATTGTTCACGGGCTGTGGGAGATGCAAAAAGGCTGTGGCTGATTGACCGAGTGACCCAGGTGGCCGTGGGGCCGAAGCACACTTCCAGCCCCACCCTCGGGGACTGGAGGAAGGAGAGGGAGGGAAAGAGGGAGGAGAGCCAGACAGCAGGCAGAGGGGGAATGAGGAGCACCAGAACCAGGACCTTAGAGGGTGGTGGAAAAGTTCATGCTGGGGCTGGGAGGGTTCCAAGGTTAGAATCCAACCTTAAATGAACTGTGCACCAAGGTCTCATCCAGGTCGATAACCACACAGATTTTGCCCAAGTCCTGGGCTTTGGCCTCAGGAAGCAGATATTTAGCCGGTGCCTGTGGGAGAACAAAGGGGCACAGGTAACAGGATGGACGGCCACCAAGACACAACAGGACAACTTGATGCCCCCAAATGCCTCTTCTCCTAAGCCTCAATCCTGACTTCCTTTTTTACTGTTTGTTTTTGTAGAAGCAATGGGAGTTAAGTGACTTTCCTAGGGTCACACAGCTAGTAAGTATCTGAGGCCAGACTGGAATTCAGGTCCTTCAAGGCCAATGTTCTATTCACTGCACCCACCTAGCTGCCCCTCAATCCCTATTTCCTAAGGAACACTTCCTCTGCAGCCCCCTCCTCAGGAGAGCCCAGTGCAAAGTGTCCTAGATGGGAATCAGAAGCCCATGATTCTGGTCTTGGCTCTGATACTCACTCCCTAAGAGCTGGTGATACGGCATTTGTTACTCAATTTGATGTTCACAACGAGGTGGTTTTGGCACAGTGGACAGAAAGCTGACCTTCCAAGAGTATGGAACACCTGGGCTCAAATAACTCTCCTCAGTCACCCAATGACTGAGTGCTTAACATCCCAGGGCTTAGGAAACTCTCTAAGACTAGACATCGAAGAGAAAGGGCCATCACACATTGCTAGAAGGGTTTTCCTCCGTTGGGAGTTGTATTGCCAAGGAGATCATAGACCCAGTCCCTATCCTTGATCCTTTGAACCACTCCTGTGAGGTAGGAATGGGCTTTCCATTTTGCAAAAGAGGAAACCCGAGACTCCATTAAGTGATAAATGCCTCCCCCAACTAAATGCATCCGTTTAAGTACGTGAAGTGGGATACCTAGCCATCATCCACTCTATCATATTAAAGCTAGAGCTAGGCACTTAATGTTATGGAGTTGAACTAAATTCTGTGAAAGCAATTTGAAGAGCTGAGAGCAGTAGGCAGGTTCCAGAAATTAATACTCTAATGATTAACTCACGGGCTCACATGGTCAGGAGGCTCAGGTTCAAATGACAACTCTGATGCTTCCTAGTTGTGTGACTCTGGGCAAGACATCTGACCTCTCTGGGCCTCAGTTTCCTCATCTGTGAAATGAGGATAGTAGCACCTACATGCCCTACCCTCCTCAGACTGCTGTAAAGAAAGCCTGCTTGGGGCACATCTAGGTGGCCTGGTGGATAGAACACTGGCTCTGGAGTCAGAAGGACCTGAGTTCAAATACAGTCTCTGATACTTAACTAGCTCTGTGACCCCTAACCCCAACTGCCTCAAAAAAAGAAAAATAGAAAGCAAGTGTTCTGGAACCTAAATGTGAAGGATTTGTTCATTAAAAAATGTTCAGGTGCTGATAGAGGTGACAATAATTATACTGCCCCTTGAGGGGGAACCCTGACAGTTCACTGACCTTGGGAACAGTCCCATTTTCTTCCACCAGCAGGGGGGCATTATTGTTAATGGGCACAGGCTCAGAGTCCTCATGACACAAGCAGCAAAACAGAGAGTGGAAGATTCCTCTGCTCCGGGGTTTCTTTGAAGGTGATGATGGCTGGTCACCTGTGGAGGCCAAAGATGATTCATCAGACTGGCCTGGGTGACTGGAGGACCAAGATCCACACTCAGCCCCAGCCCTTGGCAAAATCTGAGCATAAAAAAAAAAAAAAAGCCAGGACGCCCAGGGAGAACCTACGGTCAAGCCAGGGAGAATGAGAAAGGCAGCCTGATGCACACAGTGGAATGAGTCAGGAGGTCTGAGTTCAAATTCTGGTTCCATCCCTCTTACTCTTAGTGTGGTCAAGTCATTTAACTTTCCTTTGTACATATAAAATGGACTCGGTGACCTTTGAGGTCTCTGCCAGCTCCAAATCTAGGTTCCTATGAATCTAAAACCCTCCAAAGAGCCACACTTGGACCTGAGGCACAAGTCAGCTAACCTTGGGGCATTCCCAAGGATGTGAAGTCCCCAGCTGTCTCCTCTCTACTGAAGCCCTACTCCATTCCCTGGATGCCAAGGAGGGGATGAGGCATTCAGACAGTCACAAAACTGGTGGGGACAGTTGCCAGCCATGCATTTTCTCAGTCAAACTTGGCTACTTTCCATCTGTAGGGCTGCATCTCTCACACTCAATCTGGGAGTCCCCCTAAGGGGGAATCAAAAGAAATCTGTTCAGGTCAGGACATAGACCAAGGCTTCAAAAATTGTGCCAGTGGAGAATTCAGCTTAGTATGAACCGATGCGTAGTGTCAGAACAATTGACAAAATGACCCCAGTAATATAAAGGAAAACAACTTTGAAAGACATGGGAACCTTGAGGGAGAAATGGTGAGGCATGTCGAGCACCTTTTAGAAGCCAGGGAGTAGACAGGAAGAATGAGACGTTTGTCAGATACCGACAATGGGATTTTTTTTTTTTGGAGGGGGGAAGGCAAGGCAATTGGGGTTAAGTGACTTGCCCAAGGTCACACAGCTAGTAAGAATTTTTTTTGACTGACTAGATTTATGCGTTAAAAGAGAGGGCTTGGGGGGTGAAAGTGGGGGGTGGGTAGCTTAGTAGGTAGTGACAGAGATGCCAAAGGAAAAAAGGAGTCTCAGTAAAACATTCAAAGCAAAAAAAGTTCAGAAGGGGACACATGGCGATTTTATTACTACCTTTTTAAGTTTGATACATTTAAAAAAATGAACATAAGAGGTATATGATTCATACATGGTTCTCATTCACTGGTGTACACTGAAATGCTTGTGTTTGTTGGTGACTTAAATTTGTGAGGAAAAAAAAACAAATTTACAGGGGATAAATCAAGATGTCAGACACAAGGGTTTATGCCCCTAAAACTGGCTGACCTCAGAGAAGTAATATTATGTCACAAGATCACAGGATTTGAAGTCAGAAGGGACCTAAAACCCCTCAAATCAAAGTCTAAATTCCTAATTCAAAAAATTATTCCAAACTTAAATATGAGAAAAGGGCAGAAAACAAAAAGATTCTATTTGAAACTGTGTATCTCCATTTCACTGCCTTTTTAAAAAGTATAGAATACTTCTACACGTTACTTTGTACTCAGCTCCCCTCGGAACATTCTTCTGTTCTCATAGCATTAAAAAAAAGTTACTATGACCCTCTGTCTTTTGGCATCACAACTGCTAATCTCCTCTACAGCCCCACCTCCCCTTTAAATTAAAAACCGAAGGAGAAAAAGACAAGTCTTTGCTTATCACCAGTAAGCAGAGTCCACCAAAAATCCATTAACGAAGTTACCAGGTCCAAAACTCTATGGCTCTACACCTTGTGTCAATCACCTCTGTCTTAATTTTACAGATGAAGAAACTGGAGTTCAGAGAGCGATCTGCCCAAGGATCAAACAGTTGGTAAACAGCAAAGTGACAATTTGAACTCAGATCTGGGTTCTTTCCTATCCTGGGGCAGGTTTTTTCTCCATTAGGACACAGAAACGTCCAGCTGGAAATCTCAGACACAGGGACGGATATCACACACACAGACACAGACAGACAGACACACACACACACACATATGAACACACACTGCTCGAGCGCTTTGGACATGGACCCTTAGATAGAGGGGCCCTGGCAGTCTGCTGACTATGCTGGCTATTACCTCCCACCAACTCCCTTCCTGCCTTCTAGCTCCTCCCTTTGGAAATTAGGGTTCAATGTCCACAGCGCCAGCTGGCACTGGGGGGAGTCAGGAGAACAGCCAGACACTGGTGAGCCTGTGCTCCGTCCCACACCATCTGGATTGACACGTCCCAGTCCCTGTCCCCTCCACGCGCCCCTCCCCTTAGGCCCGAAGCAGCTCTAACCTCCTGCCCGCCCCCCCTCCCCCAGCTCACCGAACTTTGGGGGCTGGGGGTCTACCCGCCTCTGCAGTTGGATAATAAGGAAGTTAGGTTAACCACCGTAGCACACGCGATAACGTCGATTTCAATCCAGTTGGGAGAGCCAGTCTCTGTATGGAGCTCCCACTTCGACGCTATGTGAGCCTAGAAGGGTGCTCAAAGCAAGCCTGCCGGGGAGTGATAGAAAGCTGGGGGTGGGGTCGGGGTTTGCAAACAAGTGACGTTCCTCTGGTGTGTGCCGCGTATGCTCAGTTAGGATATCCCCCCCACCCCAAATGTGCATACACACGCCTAGGTTTCTGACTGCCTGATCCCTCCCCCTT
This sequence comes from Pseudochirops corinnae, assembly GCA_028646515.1. NCBI lineage: Eukaryota > Metazoa > Chordata > Mammalia > Diprotodontia > Pseudocheiridae > Pseudochirops > Pseudochirops corinnae. Next base: position 149,389,110 of record CM053591.1, on the reverse strand, counting down.
TTCATCCCCCCTTGCTAGGGTAGTATGAAATCTGCTCCAAGCTGAGCTGGGTGGCCCTTAGAAGTGGCCGTCCTAGGAATCAATGCTTTTAAGCTCGAGTCAAGAAGTGGGGGGAAGGAGTGGGGCGGAGCAACCCCCTCCCCACTCCACCCGGGCCCATTCTTAGACTAGCAAAGTACGGTCCCCTCCTCACTCCCCGAACCCACAGCATACACCCCATCTTCGTCACCACCCCAACCTGACACCCGGCTCAAAAGGGGGTAGAGTCTGAGTGGCCTCGATTCGCCCCCTTCGAACCCCCAAGTATGCAATCCCCCAGGCGCAGCCCGTTACTTCCCAGGGGGCCCCTCTGCCTGGGTTCAGTTCCCAGACTCCCAGGGTGGGGGTGGGGTGACACGGAAGAAGACCTAGTTGCCTCAGCCTCCTCCCCCCCGCCCAGTATCCCCTGTCACCTTCCACGGCCAGCCTCAGTTTCCCTACTCTGGCTCAGCGAGAGCGCCAAAGGAGCGAAACCCCGCCCCACGTCCCCAGAGCTGGCAGTTCAAACTCCCTTCTCCAAGCACTATAGGGTGCTTAGAGATCGTCCAGGAGAGATGGGACGGAGAGTGAAGGCGAGCGAGCGGCCCCTTGGCGTCCGACCGACCAGTGCACCCCCTCCCCTTCCCCCCTCCCCCAGATCTGTACACTTCCCTCCTCCAACCTTGCACCCCTTTCCCTCCCCTCCCCCAGCTCCGCGGCTCCAACTACCTTTCCCCCGCAGCGGGCTCCGCGCCTCTTCCTTGCTAATCTGAGTGATGACGGCCGAGCTGTCCATGGGGCCAGGCGGGCTTGGGCCGAACTCTGCCCCCAGCGCCCGGCCCCCCCCCCAGCTCGGGCCGGAATGGGGGCGCGGGGGGGGAGGGGAGAGGGAAGGAGGAAGGGATCCCCAGGAAATAAGGAGGAGGGGGGAGGCTCGAGGGGGGAGGGAGAAAAAAACGGGGGGGAGGGAGGGGGCGCGGAGGAAACTTTGTTACAACATGGAGTTTCCTCCCCGCGAGGCGGATACAAACATGGAACCCGGGCGCCGTTTCAAGGTTCCCCCTTAAAAGGGCGATGATTTCCGAGTAACCAGGTCTTCAGATTCACGCTTCCTCCCTCTTTTGGGGAGGTAGTTCCACCCGGCACTGAGTTTAGAAGCGGAATTTAATAATTATTTGTGCTTCAGCAGAATCAAATCCAACCAGCTCGGGGTTGGGCCCAAAGTACAGAAGATTCCTTTCTTTATTCTGTTTAGGAAGCATTCCTAACTACCCAAACTCCTCCCCACCCCTCCGGTGGAAATTGTTATTCCCATTTCCCTGATAAGGAAACTGAGATCCAGATTGGCCCAAGTGCAAACAGTAAACTTTAACGGTGGAGATTAGAAGTTTTCTTCGTCCTAGAACGTCCAGGAATGCCCCAAGCCTATCGAACCCAAAGATGGTTGGATTTGGAGAAGAAATGTTTTCCAACTTCTTTGCAGGAAGACTGAGGCCAAGATGTACTAGACACTCAAGCCACACTATTCAATACATTGATTTGTGTATCATATTGCTTGTGGGCGAGGGGCTGGAGGGAGGGAGGGAGAGTGTACGGAACTTTAAAAAAGAATAAAATTAATAGAATTAGTAAAATAGAATATGATGGTGGTATTGATAACACCAGTATTCACCAGCGTGGAGCCCCAAGGGCCTCCCTGACTTTCAAGAAATGGCCAAGATGCTGTTTGTTAATTAGTAATGAACAGCTGTTCACATAATAATAAAAAATTAATAATAATCAATGATAACAATAAATGGATAATAACTCATATTTGCATGGCACTTTACAATGCTTTCCAACTAGCGTGGAGTGTTCAGAATCTGAGAGTCTGCGTCTCAAAAGCCCAGTTGCCTTGGGTAAGTCTATGGCTTGCGTCCTGTGGATTATATCTTCTTGTTGAGTTATTTTTTCAGTCCTGTCCCATTCCTTTTGAATCCATTTGCAAAGATTCTGGAGTGGCTTGCATTTTCTTCTCCCGTTCATTTTACAAACGGGGAAACTGAGGTAAACAGGGTTAAGTGACTTGTCCAGGGTCACGAAGCTAGTAAAGTGTCAGAGGCCGTCTTTGAACTCAGAAGAATGAGTCTGTCTCCAGGCCGCGAACTCTATACACTATAGCGCCACCTAGCGGCACTCTACATATCCACTCCTAGTTTTTATGCCGAGTTCTAGATCTTTAAGAGTCTCTATTTGTCTCTAATGAAGACCCCCTCTGTCTATTGTTTTTGTTCAGTCTTTTCAATAGCGTCAGACTCTTCCTGACTCCATCTGGGATTTTCTTGGGAAAGGTACTGGAGTGGTTTGCTATTTCCTTCTTCAGAAACTGAGGCAAACAGGGTGAAATGACTTGTCCAGGGTCACACAGTTACTACATGTCTGAGGCTAGATTTGAACTCAGATCTTCCTCCACTCTACCCACTGCACCACCTAACTGCAGTAGATTATATTTTAGTGGTTCCTTGCTCCGTAGAGAGCTTCTTCTGTGCCTTGATCTGAAAGTAAAGGGAACTCCGGGAGGCATTAGGTATAGGAGCTGCCTGGGACATTTGCCTCAGAGGAAGCCCTCAGGCTTGGGGCGGGGGAGATTTGAAGGGAAGATCCAGGAAGATTCTACTTATCTATACTGGGGCCGGGTGCCTGACCTCCCTGGTCACGGGGACACCGGCAGGGCAGGAGTAGTATCCGAGCTGGAAGGCTTACACCTGCTCCAAGTTTCTCATTGGCATTTGTCCCCTTGAATGGTAGCAGTGTCGGGATTCAAACCCATATCTTTTTACTCCAAATACAGGACTTTTTCGCTCCCCCGAACTCTCAGAAGTACTTGGGCTGATCTAGGGGGGGAAAAGCAAAAGATGTGACATTTCTTTGTTAAATGAGGCGGCTACAGGTAGAGATCCTCGTCCACACGGGACTTCAAACAGACTAGCCATTCCCTTTTGGGGCTGCTGAAGAGGGGCTGCCTGTCCGAGTATGCGTAGGATCAGAGGACCTCTAATGTTCTTTCCGGTTCTACATCTCCAAAAAGATGAGATCTGGGTAGTAGTGACCTCCGGATCAAGGGTTAGTGAAGAGACCGAAGTAGCTAACCCCCATGCAAGGGCTGTGGGCCGCTAGGTGGCGCAGGGGGTGGAGCACTGGGTGTGAAACCAAGAAGACTCACCTTCCCGAATTCGAACTTTTTCTCTCCTGATCAATCAGACAGATGGCTGGCCCTGATGGGTCCGGAGACAGGGAAATTATGGCTATTGATGAGACACGGGTTATATTTAAGGGAGTGGGTCACACCGACTTTGCTTAGGATTCCTGGATGTTAATGAGGAAAGTGCTTTGTAGACCTTAAATAACAGATAAAGTGACTGGGCACTGGTATAAGGAATCCTTAGATGAAGAAATTCTTTTTTACCAATGCAGTTTGGCACCTTCTCTGAAACATAATCCTAGGGAGTAAGTGACTTGCCCAGGGTCACACTGTCAAGTATGTGTCAGAGACTCTCTCTGGCTCTAGAGATTCACTCTGGTCTCTCACCACTATCCCTCCGGAACCTTAAGCTCTATAAATGTGGAAGGGGGCCAGGGAGGAGGGATCCCTAGGGGATGAAATGTAAAGAGAAACTGGGAGATCGAACTATAACAACCTGTATTCTAGCTGAACAAAGGGGAAGGCCATTGAAAGAAAAGGAGCAGTCGGTATCCTTTAGTGGGCAGTCTGTGGAGTCCGATGTTACTCTGAGGACCTGTTCTATTAACAAGGGGAAAGAGAATTGAGAGAAGACTCATGGAAGGAAAACAGTGATGCTCCAAGGTAATTGATGATATTTCTCACCTACCTATATGCTGAATGTTGCTTTTTGCTGGGATTTTTTAAACTGTAATTTGATTCTTGTGTTTTTATTTAGATTTAGACAAATACAAAGTTGCTCTGGTTCTATCCTGTCTCCAGTGGCTGGGATGGATTGGGGGGCGGTGGGGGATGTGGAGGAAGGAAGGAAACTGAGGGAAAGTTTCAAGGAAAGTCGACTGGTGGCCATCCTCGATTTGGGGAGTTCCTGCATCATCCTGGCCTAGAGGCAAGAGTGCTGGGCTTGGCATCAGGAAGAACTGAGTTGGAATCCTCCCAAGTCACAAGCTTTTTGAACCCCAGTGTCCTCATCTGTGAAATGAAGGGAGGAAAGGGACAGAATAACAAGAGCGAGCGTCTCCCTTATTCGACTGTTGTGAGATGTAAAATCACTCTGCAAACCTTAACAGGCTTTACATTTTTTACTTTTATTACTGGAGAGTACAATGCTGGCAACTTTTGCAAAAAGATTAGTTCCCAAAGTGGGCAGTTCCAAAGAACTCTTCCCAGTCCCTACCCCCTATTTTCCCCAGGCTGTATCCTGAAGATCACATCTTTACTTAGGAGCCACAAGGTGGATAGGCCCTCATGGCTAGGTCATCTCTGTGTGCCTCAGTTTCCCTGTTTTGGTCCATCTCCCTGGTGAAAAAAGGAGCTTTTGCTGTCCTGATTCCTCCACTGAGGAAAATTAATTTCAACAAACATTTAAATCCCTACCATGACATATATGAGGCACTCCGCTAGGTCCTGGGGATTATGAAGGCAAAATAAAATCAGGGGTTTTTTTTGCCTTGAAAAAGGAATTTGCAGTCTTTTGGGAGGAAACTGCAAGTACACCGAGAGGCAAATACATAATTAATTTGAGAAAGGAAGAGAGAAGTGACAACTCTGAGGAATCGTGGAAGCTTTCACTAGGAGTGGCCAAGAGCTCTGCCTCCAAAACAGTGAAGGACTCTAGAGACAGAGAGGAGGAAGAAGGGCATTCTGGGCAGGGGGTGGGGTGTCGGCCTGTAGAAAGTGAAAATGGAATGCTGCATTACAAGAAGAACCAGGAGGTCAGTTTCCTGGAATTCAGAATGTGTGAATGGGAGAAATATGAAATAAGCCTAGAAGTTGGAGGTAGATTTACAATGCATACTAAAAAGTTTGGATTTTATCCTATAGGCAGTAGGGAGTTACAGAACGTTCTTGAGCTCGGGTAGGGGTGGCATGGTCAGACTCTGAGTTTTAAGACTGAGCTGGCAGCTATACAGAAGATGTATTGAGGAATGTGAAATAGGACAAATACCAATTAGGAGACTATTGCAATAGTCCGGTGCAGGGGTGATTAGAATCTCAATTAGTGTGGTCACAAGGAATTAGAATCAATCAGACTTGCCTACTTGTTGCTCGTGGTGGGAAGGAGGGAGAGGGAAGTGTAGAAGATAACCGTGAGGCTGGGACTCTGGGTGACTTTCAACAGCAGCAATGTAGAAGGGGTAAATTCGAGGGAAGGAAGGGGAATGAGTATTTATACAGAGCCTACGACAAATTGTACCTCGTTTGGTTCTCACAACAACCCTACGAGCTAAGGCTGTTATTGTCCCCATTTCACGGTTGAGGGAACTGAGGCAGGCAGAGATGAAGTGACTCCCCAAAGGGCCACACAGCTAATGACTGAGGTCGAATTTGAACTCCGGTCTTTCTGGCTCCAAGCTCCACGTTACAGCTGGGTGGGACTCTCTCCCGGCCTGAATAAAGACTTAGAATCAAAGGAACGCGGTTTGGGATCCTTTCGCTTAAGTACTTTTGATCTAATTCCCCTGTGAAAGCCAGGGAGCTAAATCGTCGATTAGCTGATTGTATGGTGTTAAAAAAACATCACCCAAACTTTCGGAGAACTTGGCATCAGTTTATTGGGGAAAGGGAGATGAGGTGGGGGGTGGTCGATCCACCTGAGCTATCTGGGTGGGTTCCCTCCCCACCCTTGCCCACCCTTGCCCACCCTTCCTTTCCCTTTCCTTCACCTCCTCTCCCTACACCACGCCCTATCTCTCCTCCGAGGCGGGCCCCACCGAAGCCGTCGCCCTTTTAAGAAAGAGGAAATTCTTCTCAAAAACAAGCGCCCCAGCCCCGAAGAGGGTCCGAACAGCCGGAGTTGGGGATTCTTGGAAAATAAATGGCCAGAGCGCCCCTATTCCTCATGCACCCCAATCTCTAGAGAGCCCTGGGCCCTGGAATGCATCGCTTCCAGCCCATGTTCCTCCTCTCCACCCCGGGCACGTTCCCCAGACTTCTCCAGCGAGTGGAGGCGGGAGGCAGAAAGGGAGGAGGGAGCTGGGGGAGCCTTGAAACCGCTCAGGGACCGTCGGTAAAGAGCCGCTCAGGCGCTGGGCGTAGGGGAGGGAGGGGGAGCCCCAGCCAATCCCTGGGGCTTCCCCCAGCCGCCGAAGTTCTGCAAAATGAGAGGTGAGGGCACCCACTCTCCCCAGCCGTAGCGGAGAGCGCTCCGAGACCCTGCTGACCTTGCGGTGTCCCTTTGGGAGTGCCCCAAGTCGGAGACTTTCCTCCCCCTTGAGGGAGCAGATGTGAGGGACTTGTGGGTCGCCTCTAATGAGGGAGGCGTGGGAGCTGCGGACGCCTGGCTTTTCCCGGGGAGATGACAAATGAGCCGAGCCCGGAAGGCAAGGGCTCCCGACTGGGGCGTGAACCGTAACTCAGTGTTCCCTCCTGGAAGATGGGTACAGAGCTGGTGGGGAAGAGGGAGCGACCCTGACCCCAGCCCTCTACTAAGACGTGGGCAAGTAAAGTAATCCGAGAGTTTGAGGGATTCCTGGTTTAGTTTTCGCTCCAATCTTCCTCCTCTCGTTATCAATACTTTATTCTCGCTCCCCCACCCTCTCATTATGGGACCCGTTCCCTTTCCACGCTTACGACTTGACCCTCTGGTTAACCCTGACCTTACGTGAGGGACCTCAAGCCGAGTTTTCCAGGGGTTAGGCAGGTGGGACTCCCCTCTCCTCCCCTTTCCTCCCCCTGCCCTCCCCTGGTCCCAGGGAATGGGGTCTCAGCTGGTGGGACTCCCTTCCTCCTTCTCTTCTGAGAGTCCGTAGAGGAACTGCTGGTGAGAACGGTGCATCAGGACAGTAGCCCCGTGGGCGATGCAGCAGGTCCACATCTAGGTTTGGGAAGAGGAACTAGGGAAATCAGAACTGGGGGGCAGCCGCCCCTTCCCAGTCCGGTGTCCCCTCACCTCCCCCGTACTTTCCCAGTCCTCCCCCTCAGTCCCAAGGCCCTTCCTCTCAGTTTATTTCCAATTTATCTTGTGTATATCTTGTTTGTACAGAGCGGTTTGCCTGTTGTCCTCATCCCCCTCTCCCCCCTCCCCATTAGACTGTGGGCTTCTAGAGAGCAGGGGTTGTTGGTCCTAATTTGTACTCGAAGTGCTTAGCCCAACCCTTGGCCCATAAAAGCTTGCCTGGGAGGACCGGCATCTGCTTTTCTGGCCTTTGCTATCCATGAAGGCTGCGCTCTAAATCCCTGCCCCTGCAGCCTCAGTGCTGCTGAGGCCTTCATTTCTCACCCTCTCTCAGCCCTTCAGACCTCTCTGCCTCCTCCTCCTCCTCCCCAGCCTCCCAGGTCGCCCCTTCCCACTTCACCAGGTAGAAGAAGAGAGCGAGGTAGGCAGCTGCGAGCACAGCTACCAGCCCGTAGTATCCGGAATGAGAAAGCCCCTCCAGGTAACTGATGACAAAGTAGGCGTTTATGGTACAGACCAGACCCATGATGAGAAATGTGAGGATTTTGCATATCCTGGAGAGGAGATATGGAAGATATCCTCCTGAGGGTCCCTGAATAAAGCTACCTCTGGCTCCTCACCTCTCCTTCCCAGCCCATGACAGGCTTGGGATGGCCAGAGCAGATCCACTCTCCCCTGCCTCTTCTCTCCCTTCCCCCAAGGATTCGGCTCTAATCAGAGAATGAGCTCTGGCTAGGCTTTCCCTTTTGTCCCATAGTGCTTGCGTCAGGGAGGCATGTATGTCTCTAAGTGGTGGGACAGAGTGCTGGACCTAGATTCAGGAACACCTGCTTCAGTCACTTAGGAGCTTTGTGATCCTGGGCACCCTCTTAGTTTGTTTCCTCATCTGTAAAATGGGGATAATACTAGCACCTACCTCCCTGAGCTGTTGTAAGGATCAAGTGAGATGACATGTAAAGTGCTTTGTAAACCTTAGGGTGCTAGTTACTACTACTACTACCGCTACTACTACTACTACTACTACTACTGCTACTACTGCTACTACTACCACCACTACTACCACCACCACTACCACCACCACCACCACCACTCCTCCTCCTCCTCCTCCTCCTCCTCCTACCACCACCATTCCTCTTCCTCCTCCTAGTACTACTACTAGTACTTCTACTACTACTATAAGAGTTCTGAGAACACTTACAAGCCATTGGTGAACTCCTGCATGACAGCAGGCATACTGGTGAAGGTGAGGATGGGAAACACAGCAAAGGGGAGCTGAGGGAGAGATGAGAAGGGACTGGTAATTATTGGGAAATGGGAGGGCATGAGGTGAGGAGAGAGGCTGAGGATTCTGGGAGTGAGCCTTTGTCTGGCCCATCTATTAAATGAGGGTGTTGTGGGAGGGCAGAGGGAGGCAAGAAGGCAGAAGGACATTACCCCACCCCAGTCAAGGATCCCCTCCATGAGTAGGCAAGCTCTCTTACCAGCAGGCTCTGAAGCACATTTAGCAAGTCATTCAAACCAGATAAGTCTTGTACATCCCTGAAGACGGCCACCAGGATGGTGGGGAGGATAGCACAGGAGCGCGTGAAGAGAACTCTAGCAAACCGGGACCAGCGGAGCTTCAAGAAGCCCTGGGAGTCAGGGGAGGGAAAACAGATGTCTGGGACCCCAAGGGGGACTGAAGGAAACCCAGCAATCCAGACCCAGGACACTGGCTTCCATTCCTAATTGTTCTCTGGGTCTCTCACTTTCACTTTGCTGGAGTTGAGGGAGGTGATAATCTTTCTTTGGTTCCCTATGTTTCTCACTAATTAAATGAAAGCTTTGCACTAGAACCTCAGTGCTTTCTAAGGTTCCTTCCAGCTCTGATGTTCTCTGGTTTTCTATGAGATGGGAGCCTTAGCCATAGAGGTAGAGAAGTAGGTGAGAGGAATTCCAGAAGGGACCAGCTTGGCCTCCGGATGGAAAAGTGTCCCAGAGTGTTACCCATTCTTCTTGACAAATGATGAGGAAGGGAGACAGAGGTATCGACTTCCACCCCTCCCCGCTCCCCCCCCCAGCCAGGGAGAAGTCCCTCCAGGCTCCTAGTAGTTAAGATCCTAACCCTCCTATCCTCCCACAAAATCTCTCTACTCCCTGTCCATGCCCACCCTCAATGGGCCCCTATTTCCTCTTTGGAAGCTCACACACCTCCATCACAAACTGCCCAGCATAGGTGCCTGTCATGGTGGAACTCTGGCCAGCTGCCAGGATGCCCACAGCCCAGATGTAGAGGACAGCAGGACCGAAGAGGCAGCCAAGAATCACACCCTGAAGAAGAAGGGGCTGTTGGGGAGATGGGCCTGTCCAACCTGATGATGCCCTTCTCAGGGCTGATCCAGTGAGCTAGGAGGTAGCTGGGTAACCAGGGGCCCCACCCTCAAGCAGAATATCACTGGTATTTAAGGGCTGGTCCAGGCAGGCTTCAAATAGGCCTCCTTTCCTCCCCTCAGAATCTAATGGCTGCCCCATTTAAGCCAGGAGGTTCCTGCCTGGCCTTGGAAGAACTTGGGCTGAGGGAATGGGAAGAGGGATCCTGGGCTCTGGGCCCCTCCCACCAGCTCACCCCCTGGTAAATGTCCGCAGTCACAAGCTGTTCATCCTTGAGAAATGAGGTGTAAAAAGAGAGACTCCCATTGACACATACATCATGCTGTGGGTATGGAGAGAAGGGCAGAGAAAGCGTCAGCCCAGAACGTTAGCGCTGTATCTTCAGGGATCACCTAGTCTAACTCCTTTGTTGTAGAGGGGGGGATGCTGAAGGCCAGTGAGGAGAAGGGGCTTGTCTAAGGTTAGCTAACTTGTTAGTGTCAGAGTGTGGACAAGAATGAAAGTTTTCTGCTCCTTAGTCCAAGCACTCTTTCCTGTAACAAGGACTGCCATTTAAAATCTGGTGGAAGGTGGTTAATACCATTTGTTGAATGAGACTTGATGGAGAGACAGATGCCAGACCCAAACCAAAGTGGGCGCAGGGGGCTAGCAGCTCACAGTCAGAATCTTGAGAATGGGGAGGGGGTTCAAGGGCAAAGGATCCCATGGAAACCCAGTGAGTCTCCAAGGCCAGAGAGTGTGTATGGGATGAATTTCCCTGGCTTCCTCACCACAGTCTGGTTGCTATGTTGGTAGAAGGCCTGGCCAAAGACCGCCATGACAAACAGGTTGATGAGGAAGGAGATAAACAGAGCAATGGATGCCTCTATCAGGAAATACATGTTGGCTTCTTGGATTTCCTGGCTTTGGGAACGATGGATTCCTCTGGACTGGGGGATAGGACAGGGAAGGCTTTCAGAGAGGGGAGGAGGGAGGGAGGAAGGATTCTGCTCCTCCGAGAATCCCTGAGTTGGATCCTCCTAGTCCCTTAGTCCTGTCTCCATTTAGAAATCCCATCACATCAGTCTATCCTTACATACTGAAGGGAGAGGGCCAAAGGTTTAGGAGTCAGAAATGTGGGGAGAGTGTAATGCCAGGGATGGAGGATTCAGAAATGTAAGGACAGGACAAGACTGGGGATGGGGTCGGAGGACTGTGGCTCAAAGAAGGGTTCCCAGTTTCTCCCAAGGTCACACCCTGCCCTCCCACTCTTCCTTTCTTTCCCCTCTTCCCTCCTCTCTCTCACCTTGACCAGAGCGGAGTGTAGGTAAATATTGTGGGGCATGATGATAGCTCCCACAATGCCTACCGCCTGCAGGAGCTCAGGCTGGCCGCAGCCTGAGCAGGAGGGCAGAAAGAGTCCCTTGAGCAATGCCCCTTGGTCTGGCTTCACCACCACATACTGAAGGGAGGGCAAGGAAGAGGGGCCATGTCACAGTGAGTCTCCCCTCACCCCCCTCAGCTCCAAAGTGGTACCCACCCCTCCCCACCCAGAGTAGCTCACAGGGTCAGATTTAGAGCTGAAAGAGACCTCATCTGGCCTTCCCTTTTTGGAGGAGGGAATGAAATTCCGAGGGAAAGTGATTTGCCTCTGAGTCATATAATTTAAAAGTTCCAGATGTAGGATTTGAACTCAGGTCCTTTAGATCTGATTCTAGTACTCTTTTTACTTGCTCAGCTCTTCTGAGGACTTAGACTGAGGAAGTGGGGAGGTGGGAAATCATAGACCTGGTGTGCAGGGGTGAGGAGGGAGGCTGGCATGTTGTCAGTGTCTCACCTCATAGCCGAAGGTCAGAGCCATGATGGTGATGAGGAACCCAAAGAAGGCTTCCAACTTCCGCAGCCCTTGGGGGAGGAAGATGGGGAGAAGGAGACATTGAAGACATCACCCTGCTCTGGGACGTCTCCTTTCCCTGCCCAGACAGAGAGAGGTCCCTCCCACTTAGAGGACTCTGGGAAACCGGACTCCACGGCCTTCCTGGTCTTGTGTCTCCCACCCTTCCTGTGGGGAACTTTCAGATACAATTTTCTCATAGAGTTTTGGCTTTATAGTTTAAAACATAGACTCATAGCATCACAGACTCACACAGAGGGCATCTAGAACATTAAAAAAAAAACCCTCAGAAGTGGTAAATAAATCTAATATTTATTATCTGGGAAAATGTGTCACTTTTCCCCCTCCCCTACAGCTACTTGGACAGGGAAGATCTTGGTCTTCTCTAATAGTTTCAGCTGGCCTCTGTTGTCCCCTCCAATAACTCACCATAATTATCCAGGAAAAGGAAGAAGAGCGAATCAACAATGGTGATGAGCACACCGCCCCAGAGGGGAATCCTGCAACCAGATGGGTGTCATTTGTAGGACTGAGTCCTCGCCTAGAGAGGGGACCCAGTCTCCCTTAGAACTGGAGAACGTGGGTCCCTAGGCTTCCCAATGGCTCTTGGGGCAAGAGATAGGGGTCTTAGCATGGGAAACAAAAAAATGCCCCAAGGAAATGCAGTCAGGAGAGAGAGGAACACAACCTGGAGTCTGCTCTACACCCCCATCTAGCTGGGAAACCTGGATCACTCAATCACTCAACACCTTCTGTGTTTAGCACTGGAAATATGAAAAGAAAAATGAAATTCTCTGCCCTTAAGGAACATCCATATTTGTAGGCAGCAGGAAAGGAACCAGGACATAGGGAAAGGTTAAAGAGTAAAGAAGGGGGCAGGGAATGAATGAGGAGGGCAGTCTGCTGGAGAGGATGGAAAAAGGTGACATCCAAGGCACATACAAGCAGATAGGTTTGCCATGACAAGGAGAGGGACTACATTTTTTTTTTTTGTCAGAGACTGGAGTCATGAAGGAGGGATTGGGGAGTGATGTCAGACAGCTTTAAAGAAAGAGGAGCTCACAGACAATAGCCTGTATTTTTCTTTTTTTTTTTTTGGAGGTGGGAAGGCAGGACAATCCGGGTTAAGTGACCTGCCCAAGGTCACATGGCTAGTAAGTGTTAAGTGTTTGAGGTCACATTTGAACTCAGGTCCTCCTGACTCCAGGGCCAGTGCTCTATTCACTGCGCCATGTAGCCATCCTTAGCCTGTATTTTTCAATAAAGTATGAGGTGAAGTTCTCAGTTGAAAGAGCTGGAAGAGAGAGGGAGGTGGGAGGGGAATGGGAGGTCTTCGGAGAAGAGAGAAGCTTAGGGACAATCTCAATGAGCAGTGGATTAGAGACTCGATTAAGGAGGGGTAGAAGGACCAGCTTGCTGCCTCTTCACCATATGGGTCCCCTTTGGCTATTGTTCTCCCACTGGGACTTCATACTCTGCCCCTGGGACAATGGGCTTTGATATGTGAGCTTTGCCTTATCTTGCCCCAAACCACGCTTCCATACCCCTAACCCTCCTCTCTCTCCCCACCCCATGATCCACCTGCCCTTTCCAGGTCCCCTCTGTGCTGTTTTCTCTCTGTAGAAGGTAACCTCCTTGAGGGCAGATACTGTCTTGCCTGTATGTCTATCCCTAGCATTTAGAACAATGCCTTGCATTCAGGAAGCACTTAGTAAGTGTGCTATCTTGCAGTGGTTCTCAACCTTCCTAATGCCACGACCCTTTAATACAGTTCCTCATGTTGTGGTGACCCCCAACCATAAAATTATTTTCGTTGCTACTGCATAACTGTAATTTTGCTACTGTTATGAATTGTAATGTAAATATCTGATATGCAGGATGTATTTTCATTGCTACAAATTGAACATAACCCACAGGTTGAGAGCTGCTGAAAGGCTGTAGGTAGCACTTCTCTCCTTTAGATCGTTGTCCTCCCTTAGAATAGGAGCTCCTTGAAGGCAGGAACTGCGGTCTTTGTCTTTCTTTGTATGTCCAGACACAGTCCCTGGTTTTAAATGCTTAAGAAAAGCTAGGGCATTTCTCACTATTCTATCTGCAGCGAGAGCCCAGTTGAGATTAGATGACTTTAATTTGTAGGGCACCTAGTCAGTCTGGTTGGCTGACTTCCCCTAGATGGAGCCATTTCAGTAGCACATCAACAGAGCAAAAGTGTGGCATGGGGAATAAGGCAGGATCGGTTTGGAAAGGCATGAACCCAGTGGGCAAGGGATTTGAGAGAAGACAGTGTAGAGCTGAGTTGGTTAGTGGTAAGGCTGAGATGGGAAAGCGGGGAAAGTGAAGTCCAAGGAGGGGTGATAACCTGTGAGAGCACAGAGAAATGGTGTAGAGTGTACAGAGAAATTCAAGATCATGGTGAGGGCAAGGAATAGGGTTAGGAGGAAGAGGAGGAGAAGGAGGAGGAAGGCACAGGGAGAGAATGGGTGATAGGAGGTTAGGATCAGATCGAGGAATTCCACGGTCTTTGTTGGTAGGAATAAAATCCATGGGTGATAGGGACATTCAGGACATGATCTCCCTGCGCACCAAGGTGGAATGCCGGAGGAGTTGGGTGGTTAGGGTGTCAACTCACTTAACTTCCTTATGCCTGTTTGCTCATTTGTCAAATAAAGATAATAACACCTACCCACTCTCACCAAGCAGTTAGAAAGATCAAATGAGATAAGAAAGCTTAGAGAAATAATTAAGGCCTTATGTGACTGAATTGTAGTGGAATACACGTTGAGTCAGTGAATCTGGGTTTGAATCCTTGGGCAAGTCATTTCATTAACCTGGGGCATCAATTTCTTTATCTATAAAGATAATCCTTAAGGCCCATTCAGGTTCTCAGTCCTATCATCCCACAATTATAAACTTACAGTAATTGCCAGCACTTTCATTTCTCTTTCTGGCTTATATGCATATGGCCAAACCACTGCTGGTCTCTTTTTAAAAAGCTGCCTGTTTTTTCAATGCATGCTAGGGGCCTGCCCTGACTCCTGGTTGCTCATGCTGACAAGGCAGTTGGGCTTGGGGAAGGAAGGAGTCATTGTCTTTCATTCGAGGCCCTGCAGAAGTTCTAGGCTACCTACCTTCAGGTGATGGGTTGAGGGCAGGGCTGAACTAACATTTTTTGAAAAATAATAAAGCAAATTTCTGTAGTCCACTAAAATTATAGATAGATGATGAATGAATGGATAGATAGGTGGATAGGTAGGTGATGGGTGGGTGGATAGATGGGTAGGTAGAAGGATAGATAGATAGATAGATAGATGGTGGGTGAATGGATAGATAGGTAGGTAGGTGATGGGTGGAAGGATAGATAGATAGTGGGTAGGTGAATGGATAGATAGGTATATAGATGAGTGAATGGATGGATACATAGTAGATAGATGATGGGTATATGGATAGATGGGGAGGTAGATGGATAGGTGGTAGATGAGTGGATAGATGTATAGAGAAAGGGTGGATGAATAGATATATGGTGGATGGATGGACAGATGGGTAGACAGATGCTGTATAAATATATGGTGGATGGATAGATGGAGAGAAGGTGGATAGGTGGATGGGTGGATGGATGGGTGAATGGATGGATGGATGGATGGACAGATGGGTAGACAGATGCTGTATAAATATATGGTAGATGGATAGATGGAGAGAGAGTGGATAGGTGGATGGGTGGATGGATGGGTGGATGGGTGGATGGATGGATGGGTAGATGGGTATGTAGAACAATTATTAAGCATTTACACTGTGCCACTTACCATGCTAAGCTGGGGATCAAATGCAATCAAGACTGTATCTGCCCTCAAGGCCCTTGCGTTGTCCTATGAGCATTCTGCTCAGGACAGTTTTTGTGAGCTAGGTGATGCAATTACCTTATTACCCCCATTTCATTGAGGATCAGTGACTTGTCCAGTGTTGCCGACTGAATGAGTATCAGAGGGCAGAGTGAAACCCAAGTCTTTTGTGATTCTGAGAGTCTGGTTCTTTCTACCACACCAAGCTCTGATATTAATCATCCGTGTTAGCGTCACTACCTCCTAGCAGAGAGCAGGCTGAAGGCGATGGCTGTGCCAATGACCTCTTGCATATCGGAACCAATGATTGCCATTTCCATGACCAACCAGAGCAGGATCCGGGGCACCTGAGGGGAAAGACAACTTAGAGGGGGCTCTCCCGCAGGGTAGGTGGCCTCCATGACCTTCCTGCATCTTTGAGCTCTTGGCAGCTCTTTGTCTTTTTCTCCCCCCATTTCTGTGAACATCTTTCAATAGAAGGTGATATGAGTAGGGTTTGGAGAGGACCCATGACCCTTCTGCATCTTTGAGCTCTTGGTAGCTCTTTGTCCTTTTCTCCCCCCATTTCTGTGAGCATCTTTCAAATAGAAGGTGATATGAGTAGGGTTTGGAGAGGATGTATTCAAGTAGACTCTTTCCTAGGTGTATTCCTTCAGGTGTGTCTGGTTTCAGGGGAATTCAGGAAATATTTTTGACCCAGGATGATAGGGGAGGCCATTAGATATGATTGAAAGGGGACTCCCTGAAATTCCACTATTAGTGATTCATCTCTTTGGGATACATTGTTCTCTCCTCCTCTCTGCTTTTAAAATGTAGCTACTCTTGGAAAGATACAATCCAGCAGATCTCTGACAGCTTACTGTGAATGAGCTTTTTTGCTCATTTCTTCTCTTAGGAGAAATGAAGTGATACAACATCAGGACATATAGGGGGCATGGTGGAAGAGAGGTGCTGGGGGCGGGGGGCAGAAGAAGCAGTGTGTGTGCAGAATCATGAAAAGGGGGATATAGATAGTCTGGGAAATATCCTAGCAGGGGATGACACTTGGGGAGCCCTAAACACAGCTTTGTCACAGAACAGTATCTTTCTGGCCAAGACAGCCATGATCCTGCTTTCTTATTCTACCTACAACTTATACTTTTTCCCACCTTCCCATCTCTCAACCAGGCATGGCCTGACCCCCCTCTATTCTGGGATACTCACTTTCCATCCCTGATGTTCAATTTCCTTGTTTAATAAGTTACATTTATATAGTACTTAATCCTGTAAGATAAAGACTACCATTATCCCCATTTTGCAGATGAGGAAAATTTTCTGTAGCAGAGGTTAAATGATTTTACCAGGGTCAAGTAGCTAGCATGTGACTGAGGCAGGATTCAAACTCAGATCTTCCTGAGAAAGAACTCCAAGAACTTCCTGAGAACACACTCCAACACAGCAACACCTAGCTGCCCATAAAAATCTGTCAGATGAAAATGGTCTAGTGGAATGCTAACATTGCAGGCTCCTACAATTCTCTGCCTCCCCATTCTCTCCTCACCTTAGGGTAATAGAGATGGCAGATCTCTGCCAAGTCCTTGCCAGTCACCACCCCAAGACGGGCAGCCAGGCGTTGGCACAGTAAGCCCAGTACAGTGGCCCAGAACAGTACCCACAGCAGCTGAGGAGAACACAGTAAGAGAGAAGTCTCAGCTAACAGGGAAACCGCTCCCTTCTCCCCCCCCCCAACCATGGCACACCACCCCACCCTGACAAGTTGGTGGGGCCCCTTGGCTGAGACCTTGTTCCCCTTCCTCCTGTCCTTAGGGTTCAGGGAGGAAGGGAGAGACCTCCTCTCTAACTCAAACCACAGGCCCAGACTGACCATGGGACCACAGCTTTGGGTAACCAGGGCCTCATAGCCACTGGATTGCTGGGAGAAAACAGGAAAATGCCCCAGAGGACTCTTCTTGAGGGCAGATGCTGTTCCTGGGAGAGGGGAAGGTCTGAGGTGGGGATAGAAGGGGGAGTGTCAACTATGGGGGACCAGGTTGAGACTGGGGAGAAGTCTCAACCCACTCAGATTGACCCCTATTCCTTCTCTTCCTCTCATTCACTTTGAATCCAGCCGCTGCTCCAGCTTGTAGGTCAGATTCAATATTTCCAGGATCCAGAAAAGCTATACTCATGAGGAATCCCGGTCCTGTGAAGGCCCACAGCTTCCGGAAGCTGAATCTTCCCTAAGGGAGTAGAAAGGAATGAGAGAATATATCCTTCTCCCCTCCACCCTCAGCCCTATCTGCTTCTCTACCTCTGCTCTCCTAACTAAGGTAGGTCCCAAAGGCTTCCAGTCTCCAGAAGCCAGTCCTAAAGTTCTGCATCTAGCTAGACCCCAAGTCAGGCCATCTATCACCCCACTTCCAAGAAGAGCTTATCTGTCAAAGCCATTACCTTATTCCACCCCTATCATTTTACAGACAAGGAAGCTAAAGTCAAGAGGGGTGAAATCAATCACCTAATGTCCCACAGAGACTGGATCCAGACACAGGCCTCCCAACTCCATTAGAGTGTATTCACTAGAATCCAAGATTCTTGAGGGCACAGGACTGGACAGTTTCTCCCTTTTTATCCCCAGTACCTAATATAGTACCTGCCCACATAACAAGTAGTTAATAATTAATACTTGTTGACCGACTGACTAAATTCCCCTACAACAAGAGGTCTTATAATAGGGCTCCTTGAGGGAGTGTCCTTCTATTCCCCCATGCTAGACTGTTAGTCCTATGACTGTCCCCCAGTGCCTGATGAGGTGCTCGGCACATAGTGGGTGTTTCATGAGTGTTTGTGGATTGGAATAGAATCCCCCATTCTTGTATCTCACATATGCCCCAGATTGCAAGTCCTTCCTGATGTCTGTTGGGCTGCATTCTGGAGAGAGCTTTAGGATGACTGTGCATAAGGTTGGCAGAGGGAGGTATCAGATTAAAATAGATCAGTTTTAGGATTTGCTGAGTCACCTGTGGGACATCTTCATCTCATCACATGGACCCTGTCCTGCCCATGGCCTCTGAGTCAACAAAACTCCCTGACAAAATACATCTGTCCTGATGAAGCAAATTTTCTTGGACCCCTAGTGCTACTTGTATCTTACACAAGAGGAAATGGGCATTTCCAGGGTTTCCCCTTTTTTCCTTCCCGTCTTGTCTTTCTAAACTAATAATAATACCAGCTCACATTTGTCTATGTCTTTACAATTTATGTTTCACTTCCCTTACAAGTGAAGCATTTTCATGCAATGCAAAGATCATGGTTCTGTCTTGGACACCAGCGGTGTGATCATGGTTACTGTCCCTCCCTGTGGGCTAGTGCTTTAATTTCTTTGAGCCTCAATATGCTCAGCTGTAAAATGGGACTAATACTGAATGCCCTCAGAGGGTTGTTGTGAGGATCAAATGGAGTAATGTATCAGGTGCTTTGTAAATCTTAGCTTTAGAAATGTTGGTTATTATCATCATCTGCATTTTACCCTGTGGGGCAGGAAATGAGGGAAGGGAACACACATTTATTAATCACCTACACACTGACTGTGCTAAGCCTGTGACAAATATCCTCACAACAACCCTGAAGGTGTGTGGTGTTGTGATCTCCATTTTATACTTAAGGAAACTGAGGCAGACAAAGTTTAATTGACTTGTCCCAAGGTCATACAGCTAATAAGTGTGTGAGGTTAGATTTGAACTCAGGTCTTCCTGACTGCAGGTGCTGTGCTCTATCATGCTACTTAGCTGCCTCTAAGAAAGGCAGTAAAAGTAGTTGATCTCCATGTTACAATTGAGGAAACTGAGGCTTGGAGTAACCACCATGCTGTACCTATTGCTTGGTCCTGCTCTGGCTCCCCATACCCCTCTTCCTTTTCCTTATTCTACTTCCCTTACACTCCCAGGGCTAATTTCACCATGCAATTCATCTTCTCAGCTTCTAATAGTTAGTAGGGGAAACTGAGGCATGAAATTATTTCCCCCTTCAACCTCTCCTGCCATCTCCAAAATCCAGTTTCCATATATGCCACCCAGGGCTCTGTCTCCCTGAGGAGAGCTGCTACAAAAGATTCTAGACAAATGGAAGATAGTGAGAGTAGTCCCTCTTTGGGTGACTTTGGGTCACACAATCTCTCTATGGCTTTGGAGGCAGAAAACATGGACTTGAATTCCAGCCTTATTACTCCTTTTGTGACCATTGCACAGTTGCTTTTACTTTCAGATGCTCATTTCTCACATTGGCAAGTATGAAAGAAATGGTTTAGATCAGGGGTTCTTAATTTGGAGTCCATGAACTTGTATTTCTAAATAATATATTTTGATAAAGGTATTTTTATATACTTGGTTTCCTTTGCAATTTTATGCATTTAATAATCATATTCTGAGAAGAGATAATGGGCTTTGCCAGGTTGTCAGAAGGATCTAAAAACATCAAAAACTATTAAGAACCCCTGATCTCAATGATTTTTATGGTCCATTCCTATTCTATGATTCCAAAACTGGAAGGAGAAAAGCTCTCCTCAATTCATTGGGAACTTTGATGCTAGAGTATCATGATAGACAGCTGGTCAATAAACATTTATTAAGTATCTACTATGTGCCAGGTCAGAAGATACGCCGTGATCAGATTGTACTAAATGGCTTGATCCTAAGTGACATCACTTAATCACATGATACGTGGTGAATACTACCCCCTATCTCCACCACCATGCCCAGTAGCTCCCAGGAACCTACTGGTTTTGTGTCAGGAATTGGGATCTTCTCATTTAAGTAGGTTGACTTCGGAATATCTTGGTGCAGTCCTGGTGTGTATGGGAAGCTGATGGAACCATAGCCTCTCTGACTTGAACGCCTAGGCTCCTTGTTATCTGGGAGGGATCAGGAAATAGTTACCATGATTGAGGAAAGTATTTTAAAGTCATTCCCTCCATCTTTTTTTCCTCCATCTTCTTTTCTAAGCATCACCCCTTCCTCACCACACACATATCTGCTGTGTGCCAAAGTGATGCCCCCTCCCCAAACATAGCCTCACCTCTTCTGATCCTCTCTATCTAAAAGAGTGGAGAAACTGAAGCATAGACCTTCTTGGCTAGTTATGTGGCCACACTTAGGATAGGTCAGGCCACAGATAAGTGAACATTATGTACCCATGATGAACGCATGAAGGATCAGGGATTTCCCAATGTACTGGACCTTCAAACTCAAAGTTTGTCCCTTTAGTCTTTATGCCTGTCATCCCATATACCACATACCTTATTCAGCACCACGGAGGAGCACCCTCCACTGGGACATAGCATTAGGAAGGGTATATAGCTATAAGCAGAGAGGCCAGAGACTAATGTGCCCCCACCCCATCCTGAGAGTTAAGAATAAAACAAAATTTTTGCCCTGTTCCCTCTATGGCAGGAGTTCTCAACCTTCCTAATGCCGCGACCCTTTAATACAGTTCCTCATGTTGTGATGACCCCCAATCATAACATTATTTTCATTGCTACTTCATAACTGTAATTTTGCTACTGTTATGAATCGTAATGTAAATATCTGATATGCAGAATGTATTTTCATTGTTACAAATTGGTCATAACCCACAGGTTGAGAACCACTGCTCTAGGGTTTATTAGTTTACATAGGAAAATAGGACAAAACAGAAAAGAAAGTGAATTCCTTTGAGTTCCAAAGAAATAGTCCTTAGTCTTGTTTTTAGAAATTGGTCTTTCATACCCAGCAAAGCTAAGCACACTTTTGCTTTTCTTTTTTTGGAGGGGGGAGGGCAG
Organism: Pseudochirops corinnae; assembly: GCA_028646515.1. Classification (NCBI taxonomy): domain Eukaryota; kingdom Metazoa; phylum Chordata; class Mammalia; order Diprotodontia; family Pseudocheiridae; genus Pseudochirops; species Pseudochirops corinnae. The sequence continues at coordinate 149,368,104 of CM053591.1, read as the reverse complement.
GGCAATTGGGGTTAAGTGACTTGCCCAAGGTCACAGGGCTAGTTAGTGTTAAGTGTCTGAGGCCAGATTTGAACTCAGGTCCTCCTGACTTCAGGGCCGGTGCTCTATTCCCTGCACCGCCTAGCCACCCCCTAAGTATACTTTTGAACGGGAAAAAAAAAATGGACATTTGATCAACTATCAAACTTTCAGAACTCTGTTCAAACAAACAAACCCTAGAACTCAGTAGAAGATTTGACATACAAGAGTCAAGAGAAATATAAGGTATATACCAGTGACCAATTACAAGGGACTAAATAAAGATACAATGTTTACCTTTTATGTATGGAAAATGTAAAACCTATGTCTAAGACTTTTCCTAGTAATTAGGTAGCTTATAAGAAAGACTGAGGTAGACCTGAGCATGGTATGACTTCAAAAGGTAAAACCCTTCAAGAACAGCTACAACAGTAACTATCTATACAAATGAGGAAGAACCAATACTGAAGAATTGGAGGGGGAAGGGGGGCTGTTAGTTCTGGAAACCTACTTTCATCAGGAATGGTTTTAAGATGGGAAAATACACATACATCTAGTAGAGTATAAACGTTTTCTAAATTGAGAAAGAAATAAAACTCTAAGGAGATAGGGAGGGGGGAGAGGATAAAGGAGGCATCTTTAGAGGGGAGGGTGAGGGAACAGGTTAAAAGGGGGACATAGAAGGGTCTTTAGATTTAGGGTAGCGGTTCTCAACCTGTGGGTTGCAACCCCTTTGGGGATCGAATGACTCTTTCACAGGGGTCACCCAAGACCATTGGAAAACACATATTTCCGATGGTCTTAGGAACCAAGACACCACTCCTCTATCTGTCTCCAGGCAGGTCCACCCACATGCAGATATGCCCACATACAAGTGTTAAAGGGTCTCGGCATCAGGAAGGTTGAGAACCACTGATTTAGGGGAATGGGAAGATAAGGGAGGGATTGCCAGAGTGGGGATAGGTTAAGTAGTGGGGGGGCAAGGTAGCAGGTAGAAGTAAAGTAGAGGAGTTGGAGAGATAGGCACAAAGACATACACAAAAATAAAAACAAGATTAGGAGTAAAATCTCTTAAGGAAAGTATATATTTATGTATTTATGTATGTGTATGTATATATACATATGTATGTTGTATATATGCATCTATATATACACATATGTATACGAGTATATATGTGTATACATGTATGTATATATCATTACCTAGATATACATATATCTATGCTCCATTGTAGCCTTGGGGTGGTGGGTAGGGGAGAAGAAGGGGAAAAAGAGAACAAAGTAAAAAGTGCACAGCAGAGAACAAAAGAAAATCTACAAGGAAGCAAAGAAAAGATGGACAGTTTTCAACATAACATACTGTATTTCATATGTGGACTTTCTTGAAATAAGTTATTGCTATGTATTCTGAATCCTCTCCTATGTTCTGCTGTGCACATGACATTTTTTCCTTTTTTCTTTAAGTTTATAATATTTCTTTTCTTATTATATATGTATGTTTTAGTATTTGTCAATAAAAAAAGAAAAAAAAGAAATTAGTCCTGGACCAGAAGACTTGAAGAGGTGCTGAAGGATAGAAGAGTCTGGTATGCTATAGTCAATGGGGTCACAAGGCATAAGGGGTTCAGGTAAGATTCACCAGAAATCAAGAGGAATCCTTCGATGCTCCTTATCTTCCCCTAGCCCCATCCGTCCATCTCTTCAGGTAACCCTGCCCCCACGGGCATGAACCTAGGACAGAGGTTCTACAAGACCTAAGATCAGTGGTAGCAGGACACTCACCATTCACTAGGGAAGCCATTGGCACTGTCCTCTCTATGTCAGGTAGGTTCTGAGTCCCAGGCACATCCAACCAACTCCTTGGCTCTACAGGGTGATGTGTGCCTTTGTGCCCATATCTCCTCTTTGTACCCACCCTGATCAAGAGTTGGTTGGTTCCCACGAATTCTTTTACATCATCACTCTGCACATACATACACACATTGTGAAACAACAAGAAGGCAGAAGTGACTTCCCCAGGAGCGGAAACCAGAGTGGTCACTCATGTTTGGTTTTTCAGCCGACTCTCCCATCCACTACAACCTTTGTCCCAGAGCTGTAACTAGCTATTTCTGGAAGAATATACCATTACACACTCCTTTATGATGGCAGGGGGCATTTGGGATAGTAGGTGTCTACTTTCTCTGTTGTTGGGTTTTATTTTTTTCTGGGTCCTTAACTTGGCACCAGAAGCTAGCTTATTTCACCTTTGTTAAAATTCTGTTCCTTTTCTTTCCTTTTTTCTTTATTCCTTCCTTCTCTCCTCTTCCTCCTTCCTTCCTTCTTTCTTCCTTTCTTTTCTTTTCTTTCTCTTCCTTTATTTTCTCTATTTCTCTTTTCCTTTTAAAATTGAATGTAATTTTGTTCAGTGAACAAAAATTTATTTTCTCTCTCTTTCACTAGTTCCCCTTTGTGGGGGTGGGGGAACATTTGTAACAAATATGCATAATCAAGCTAAACAAATTCTCACTTTGACCATGTCCAAAAAATGTGTTTCAGTCTGCACCCTGAGTTCATAACCCCTGTCAAGAGCTTCGTCTCTGGTCCTGTAGAATCTTGGTTGGTCGTTGCATTGATCAGAGTTCTTAAGTCTTTCAAAGTCATTTGTCTTTACATTGCTATTATACAAATTGTTCCGGTTCTGTTCACTGAACTCTGCATCAGTTCATACAAGTATTCCCAGGTTTCTCTGAAACTGTCTCCTTTATAGCACAATAATATTCTCTCTCTCTCTCTCTCTCTCTCTCTCCATCTCTCTTTACATCTCTCCTTTCTCTCTTCTCTCTCTGTCTCTCCTCTGTCTCTCTGTTTCTGTGTCTCTGTTTCTCTTTCTCTCTGTGTGTGTCTCTCTCTGTCTCTCTTTCTCTCTGTCTCTGTCTCTGTGTGTCTCTCCCCTCTCTGTTTTTCTCTGTCTCTGTGTGTGTCTCTCTCTGTCTCTTCTCTCTCTCTTTCTCTCTCTCCCTCTGTCTCTCCTCTCTCTGTCTCTCTCTCTCTGTCCCTCTGTCTCTCCTCTCTCTGTCTCTCTCTCTCTGCCTCTGTCTCTACTCTCTGTCTCTCTCTCTCTCCGTCTCTCCTCTCTCTCTTTCTCTCTCTCTCTTCCTGCTTATTTAAAAAGTATTACCTTTTATTTCCATATTATCCTCATTTCTGAATATATCCCTTTTCCTCGCCTGCCCAGCAAGCCATCCCTTGTACAAAGAACTTAAATTTTTTAAAAATTTGTTTTGATGCCCTCTTTAAAATGCCAGTCCGTTCTGGATATGAGTTCCCCCCTTTCCCTCCACACCTGCACATCATCATGTCTATAATAAAAGCAATTAAGCAAAACCAGTCCACAGCAGAGTCAGTCCTTCTGACACATTTGTGATGTCACTGCCTCCTCCCCCATCATCTCCACAAAGAGAAAGGGAATATAGTTCAACATTTGTTCTCTAGGACCCCAAATGCTTTGCTCTCTTCTTAGCACCTTTCCCTTCATTTCCCAAGTTAGTTCTGGTTCAAGATAGATTTCTTGTATTTGGCAACTACTTAAGATCATGGGACTCACCCATTTTCCTCACATTTGGGAAAGAAGAAAACCAAGGCCTTAAAAAGGAAGGAAGTAGTGAGTCTCTTAGTCATGAAGCAAATTTGTGACACAGGCTGAGAACCCAGGTTTCCTGACTCCCCATCCAATGAGACCTGGGTCCTCTTTCCCATTCTGTCACCAACTTGTGTGACCATGGGTAAGTCGCAGCCATTCTGGATCTCAGTCTTCCTACTCGTAAAAGGGACTAGAGTTAGGTGATTTCTTCCAGTGCTATACACAATGAGTCTATAAACCAAGGAAAGGAGGAGGGTAAAGACATGGACCCAGGAGAGAGGGTTCAGAGAGTAGTCATTGGCCTGTTTTCCATCTGCCTCTACCCGTTTCTCCTCCACTTGCAGTTCTCTATTAGAAAAAGGATATGGAGTTGGGAATAGGGACAGGAGAGAGGGGAAGTTCTCAAAATAGCAAAGAAATGAGGCAGGATTTATAAGAGTCCAAGAAGATACTTCCTCGTCAACTCCTCTCCAGCCTCCACCTCCAACTGGGACTCAAGGTCCCATCCCTGTGACTTTGGATTCAGGTTGGTGAGATTCCCCACATATCTTGCCAAAGATGGACTACTGGCCACCATCATTAAATGCTGTCTGGAAGCTACCCTTGCCTCTACCTTCCCATCTCTAGTTTTGAGAAAAGTAAAGAATTCATGCTACCATTACTTTGGACACATCAGTCATTTACTTTACAACTCTGCCTGCCTTCTCAGTCCAGAGCATCTCATCCTGGCCATCACTCCCCAACCCCTAAATTCTAGAACAAAGAAAAACAATGTGTACAATAACTTTGTAACAGTAAACAACTTTTCAAAGACAAAAACTCTAGCTCAATAACTGACTATGAGTACAGAGGACCGGTGATGAATGAAGTATGCTACCCACCTCCAAAGAGAAAGGTAACAGATTCAAGGTAGAGAAAGAAAGGGATATATTTTGGATATGGCCAATGGGAAATTTGTTTTGCTTGACCACATATATTTTCCTCCCAGTTGGGGGAGTAAGAGAAAATAGATTTTTGGTCATTGAAAAAATAAAATAAAATTTTAAAATCTATCCTAAAGACAAGGACTGTCTTGTTTGCTTGTATTTGTACCCCCAGCTCTTAGTACAGAGCATGGTATACAGGAAGTGCTCAATAAATGCTTTTTTATTTATTCATTAAAATTGCATAAAGACCTTAAAGATTGATGCTGCCTAAAACATAGACACAGGAGGCAGATTCTTCCCAGATATGATCTTTGATTTTTGGTTTAAGGCCCTTCCCCTCTCTACCCCTCAATTCCCAAACTCCTCCATTCCCTCCTCCCCTTTAAAAAAGTATGCCCTTGGGTCTCTCTTTCCAGAAATTCATTCTGTAGGAGATCTGTTCCTTTGGCTTTGTCCTGAAATCTTTTAAAATGTAAATACTTCTGAGAGAAGTATTAACCCATTAAGGTAAAACATCACTGGTGCTAGTCGTTTTTTTTTTTTTTTGCAGTACTTAAAAAAATATTGTATTTTTCCTAATACATGTAAAAAACATTTTTCAACATTCATTTTTTTTTTTTTAGAATTTTGTGTTCTAAACTCTCTTCTCTCCCTCTCTTCCCTCCCCACTTCCTGAGGTAGCAAGCAATTTGATACAGGTTACACATGTGCAATCATCCAAAACATATTTCCATATTAGTCATATTGTAAAAGAAAACACAGACAAAAAACAACAACAAAAAATTTAGAAAGTGAAAAGTAGTATGCTTCAACCTGCATTCAAACTCCATCAGTTCTTTCCCTGGAGGTGAATAGTATTTTTCATCATGAGTCCTTTGAAATTATTTTGGATCATTATGTTGCTGAGAGTAGGCAGGTCATTCACAACTGAGCATCATGCAATTTTGCTGTTACTGTTTACAATGTTTTCTTGGTTCTGCTTACTTCATTTTGTATCAGTTCATGTAAATCTTTTTAGGTTTTTTTCTGAGAGCATCCTACTCTTATACACAATAGTATTCCATTACAATGATATGCCACATCTTGTTCAAGCATTCCCCAAATGATGGACATCCCCTCAATTTCCAATTCTTTGTCACAACAAAAAGAACTGCTATAAATATATTTTTTAAATAAATAGGCCCTTCCCCCCACCCTTTTAAAAATCTCTTTGAGATACAGATGTAGCAGTAGTATTACTAGATCAAAGGGCATGCACAGTTTGGTTGCCCTTTGGGCATAGTTCCAAGTTGCTCTCCAGAATGGTTACATCAGTTCACAGCTTCACTAACAGAGAATGTGTCTCAGTTTTCCCACATCCTCTCCAACATTTATCATTTTCTTTTTTTTGTTATATTAACCAATCTAATAGGTCTGAAGTAATATCTCATAATTGTTTTAATTTGCATTTCTCTAATCAATAGTGATTTAGAGCATTTTTTCATATGACTATAAATAGCTGTGATTATTTCATTTGAAAACTGTCTGTTCCTATCTTTTGGGGAACGACTTGTATTTTCATAAATTTGACTGAGTTCTCTATATGTTTGAGAAATGAGTCCTTTAACAGAGATACTTGTTGTAAAGATGATTCCCCAGCTTCCTATTTTCCTTCCTTCTAATCTTGGTCGCATTTGGTTTTGTCTGGGCAAAACCTTTTTAATTTAATATAATCAAAATTAACCAATTTACATCTCATAATGTTCTCTATCTCTTGTTTGATCATAAATTCTTCTCTTAGCCATGTATCTGATACGTAAACTACTCCATGCTCCCCTAATTTGATTATGATATCACCCTTTATGTCTAAATCATGTACCCATTTTGACCTTATCTTGGTATCCGACATAAGGGTCTAAGATGTTGGTCTCCTCTTAGTTTCTGCCATACTGTTTTCTAGTTTTCCCAGAAATCTTTGTTAACTAGTGAGTGTTTGTCCCAAAAGCTTGGGCTTGGGTGTTTGTCAAATACTAGATTACTATGGTAATTTACTCCTGTGTATTGTGCACCTAATCTATTCCACTGATCCACTCTCTTTGTTAGTCAGTACAATTGCTTTTTACTAATGTGTCCTGCTATGGACACTTTGTTTTTTAGTTTTGGTCTTTGATACTCCTACCCAATAACAATGATGATAATGGCTAACATTTTTATAATGCTTTAAGATTTGGAAAGGGCTTTAAAAATATTATCTGATTTTATCCTTAAAACAACTCTGGACAGTAGGTTCTATTATTACCCTCATTTCACATATAAGAAAATAGAGGCAGACAGATATTAACCAACTTGCACAGGGTCACAGAGTTAATAAGTGTCAGGGGCTAGATTTGAACTCAGGTCTTTCTGCCTCCATATCTTGAACTCTATCCATTATACCACTAACCTGCCACTCTGGTGCGAAAGGAGTATTGGGGGAATTGTCATAGAACCCTTCTCCACATGTGGTAGGAGTGGAGGGTGTGCATGGCCAACGGTGTTGGATACATCCAGGTCTACCTACCTGAAATCTTGTTCCTGATCCCACACCTGTCTTCCTTTCTCTGCTCTGGGCCATAGGAATGCTCTGTTCCCTTTAATGTCCCCCTCCATAATTCTTTCTCTTCCTCTCATTTGGATGAATTGTGTCTTCTCATTCTCAGGAGAAAAAAAATGGATCTGGAGTTTTAAAAAAATGCCTAAAACTTCTATTTTTGTTTTTGCCACTGTTAACTAGTGGTAAGACAATGGACAAATTCTTTCTCTTCCTGGTTCTCAATTTTCATATCTGTCAAATGGGCAGATTGGACTAGATAGTATCTAAGGTTCCTTCCAGCTATATTCTATTCTATAATTCTCTGATGTCAGATTTTTTTTTTGTTTTTAATGTGATTAGTCAGTCAATAAGTATGTATTAAAGTCCTACTATGTGCCAGACTCTGTGCTAAATAAAGGTCCCTCCCCTCAAGGAGGTTACAATCTAATTGAGGAGACAACACACAAACAAATGTGTACCCAGTGAGCTGTATACAGGATAAATGGAAAATCATTAACAGAGGGAAGGCACTAGAATGAAGAGGGATTGAGAAAAGCTTCCCGTAGAAGGTGGGATTTTAGCTGGGACTTGAAGGAAGTCAGGAGGTGATGATAACCAAGAGAGCATTGCAGGCAGGCATGGGTCACAGCCAAAGAAAATGACCAGAGTTGGGAAATGGAGAGTCTTGTCTGAGAAATCCAAGGACACCAGTGTCACTGGGTAGAAGAGTACATAGGTGTCAGAGAGTAGAAGAAGATTGGAAAAGGGGGTCAGGAATAGGTTATAAAGTACCTTGAATGGGAATCATAGCATTTTGTATTTGATCCTGGAGGCAACAGGGAGCCATTGGAGTTTACTGAGTAGGGGGTGACATGCTCAGATCTGAGCTTTAGTGGGGGAATTGTGTGCAAACCTCACAGGAAGGAGACAGTGACCAACAGTCTCTTGAGTAACAACATTGCACAGATATTCAGTGATGCTTCCTGTCTTCCTGCTTGGTCCATAAGTTCCTCCCTCCTACCAATCTCAGCCACTGTGCCTCTCAATCCAGCAGCCCATCCTCCCCCTCCGAAGAACTAGTTCTCCCCACCCACCCAGTTCCAATCTACCCTTTGCTCCTGAGCCTTCTGCTCCAAGATGGAGAAAAGCCAAATCTACTCCACCTTCCTCTCCCGGCACCTCCTGCTGCTCCTACCCACCCCAGTTTGCACCATCCCAGACTAGCCTGTTGGTTCCCAGATTCTAGGGAGTTAGAGATGGGAGGAGTGTTCAGAGGTTTAGACATTGAATCTAAAAGGAAGAGGAGTGAGTTGACCCAGAAGGGAGGAAGATGGGGTGGTGCCTAAGCACTTTTGAAAGATCATAAAAAGTTGGTTAATAGATAAACATTTAGTCAACCTGATTAAAAAGAAGAGAGCAGCTAAATGCAGATTGAAGCATACTTAAAAAAAACTTTCTTAATTATTCTTGTTTTTTGTCTGTGTTTTGCAACATGACTAATATGGAAATGTTTTACATGACTGCACATGCACAATCTAGTCTAATTGTGTTCCCTCTCCAGGAGGGGAGAGGGGAAAGAGAGGACTGAATTTGGAACTCAAAATCTTAAAAAATGAATGTTAAAATTTTTTGTTTGCATGTAACTGAGAAAAAAATTAAATGTAAAAAGAAACAGTTATCATTAAAAAAAGAACAGAAAATCAAATAAGCAAAATAGCAAATGATCAAGGTGAAATCACATCAAAACTAGAAGACATAATAAGATTATTATAATTATTATAATCTCTTGGAAGATGTTGGAGACCATGGGATGGAGAAGAACTGTCTTCTATTTTTTTGGTATTATCTCTACAAGCTCTAAAGTGACTAACATAGTTCCTTCCATCCAGAGAGAAATGGATAAATGCATATTAATTGATAGATTAATATCTTGTACAGGGGTGGCTAGGTGGTACAGTAGATAAAGTGCTGGCCCTGGAGTCAGGAGGATCTGAGTTCAAATCCGGTCTCAGACATTTAACACTTACTAGCTGTGCGACCTTGGCCAAGTCACTTAACCCCAATTGCCCTGCCTTCCCCCCTCTAAAAAGCAAAAAAAAAAAAAAAAAAAGATATATATCTTGTAAAGACTGTATCCAGCTTGCAAATACCTGTGCTCCAAAAGTGCTTCTGTAAGTCACCTGTTTAGCTCCCACAGTGCATTTTCCCATGGAAACAGAGTTAGCTAGAATGCTTAGTTTTCCAGGCTTTCTACCTAGTTCTACTCCTATAAACCCTTAACATTGAGGCTTACACTCCAAAAAAGGGTTTATCTTAACATGTAGCCTTTTTTCCCCCAACAACTCTTTTTGTTACATTAGGTGTTAGTAAAAGATCTCACCCTAACTTATGGTGACTATCCAGTACGTTTCCTAAATTTTATTTAACCTTTAATTTATTTCATAGAACTTAGAGTTGGAGGACCTTAGAAATTGTCTAGTTCTGAAGACAAGATTTAGACCTGGAAGATGTCTTAGAGCTCACTAACCACCTCATTTTACAGAAACAACTGAAGCCTACAAAGATTAAGTGATATGCTCAGTCACGCAGGCAGGAAGTAGCAGTCAAGATTTGAATCCATTCACCAGACACTAAATTTAGAACTGCAGTGTACAGAGGTCAACAACCACAACAAACAACATACAGGGGTTGCAATGCTAATAAATAACAAAGTAAAAATTTAAAAATGAATGAAAAACAATGTCTCTAGGTTTGGCTCTCCCTTCTCAAATGAGCTGATATGAGTGCTCTTTCAGACTTCAGCAAATGTGTATGTTTGAGGGAGCAAGTTACAGGAACAATGAGATATGTAGACCAGTGAGAAGACATTTGTACCTAGAGAATTAGCCCCTTTCTAGATGTGAATGGACCATTGAGTCTATTGCTAGTCCCACATTTACTACTCATTTGACCAACAAGAAAACCTTACAGTTAAAGATAGTGTTAAAAAAAAAACTGGGGAACTCTGAACCCCAGAGCTGTTTGGTAATTTAGGGACAACTGGCCATTGTGTGGTTATGACCTAACCTACAGGGATGAAGATTTAGGAAATGTACTGGATAGTCACCATAAGTTAGGGTGAGATCTCTTACTAACACCTAACGTAACAGAAAGGGTTGTTGGGGAAAAAAAGGCTACATGTTAAGATAAACCCTTTTTTGGAGGGTAAGCCTCAATGTTAAGTTCTTATAGGAGTATAACTAGTTAGGCTTTTTCTAGTTCTAGCATATCAGTCTCTGTTCTTTCTAAAAAAATATAGTAATTGAGGCAGCAAGGCGAATAAGGCACTGGCACTGGAATCAGGAGGACCTGAGTTCAAATTTGACCTCATACACTTGACATTTACTAGCTTGTGACCTTGGGCAAGTCACTTAACCCCAATTGCCCTGCTTTCCTCCCTCAAAAAAAAAAAGAGAGAAAGAACATAATAATTCCCTGCTGAGTCTGAAGTTGGAGATGTCATTAGCTATATATTTGGCCATCAGATGTTCAGTGGGGCAGCTTGCCCAGTAGAAATATCTTTCTTGTGAGGAACAGGGGAAGTAGATAACAATCTATCCAGTAAATACCCCCCAGAGAACACAATCTTTGACTTGGGGTTAGGAAGACCTGAATTTGAATGTGCCTCGGATACTTTCTAGATGTAAGACTCTAGGGGAGTCATTTAATCTCCCTGTACCTTAACTTTTTCTTTTGTGAACTGAGGGGATAGGACTTGATGACTTTAAAATTCTTTTCAGATGTAAATTTATGGTACTATAAGAGGAAAAAGGCCCTGGAGTTATGGATTGTCTTGGCTTCTTATGTGAGCCTCATTACCATAGTACTCTTAAGTTTCTGCCACTCTTCTCACATTTTGTGTATTTTTGGGAAGATACACACAAGGTTTTAAGTGTATGGGGGTAACATTTTATAACTACTATTGTCAATATGTCATATAAATGAATGTCTTTGATAGGAGTTAATTGTATGTACTAGCTGATAGTTAATAGAAAGCACACAAGTGGGGGCTTGTGAGCTATAACTTTAAAAGGATGACCACAATGTACAACTTTGAACCCCAGGTAGCAGTCACCTTCTGGGAACCCAACCTATGGCAATGGGTACCAGGTTAAGGAATAGCCCACAAGGATTGTTACACTTGTAGTTACATATGTGTGTTGAATTTACATAGTTACATATATGTATAGAACTTATTTATATTGCTTGAGGGTAGGGACTGTTTAATTTCTATATTTGCATTTCCCAGTACTTAGGGCTGTGCTGGAGTTGAATTAGGTCAAATTATTAGTATGAGCATTTACACCTTGTAAATTGGTCAATGGCTATAGACCATGGCTTGATTTATTTTTTTGTTGAATGCCCAGACCTAATAAAGTCATGGAGAAAATATTAACTTTTTTTGCAGAGAGCCAATTGTTAAGCATTTACCACAGTACCCTCTCCCTCCCTTCCCAGGACCTAGCATGCAGTAAACACTGAATAAATGCTTCTTACTCTGAATGCCTCTTTCCTCTGAGAGACCCACTTTGTTTTGGTTCCCAGAGAAGCGAAAGTTGTTAGAGATCTCTGGAGGTAATCTGAGAGCCAAGGTCAAAGTAAATGAGATTTAAACTACCCTTGATAAGAATAAGAGATAGGAAGGAAATCCTTTCAGAGTAAGAAAGATCCTTACAAAAAATTTTTTTAAAATAATAAAAAAAGAAAGATCCTTCCACCAAAGAAGGAACAAGCATCCCTACTTAATCTTTTTCTCTACTTGAACCTCTGTCCTTAAGCTCCCCCCTACCTTCCTTCCCACCTAGGACTTGAAATAACTACTCCCCCCCACCCCCACCCCCTACCCCGCGGCAATTTTACTCTCTGCTTCCAAAATCTTAGCTGCAGGGTGGGGTGAGATGGGAAAGGAAATCTCTATTCAATATCTACTGGCTCTTTCCTCTCAGTGGAGAGATGGGGGTGGGGAGGATGACAACATCGGATGTTGCTTTTTGCTTATAGGATTCAATGGGAGACATAAAGACAGTATTTCAGAAATGATAGGGGCGTAAAAACAAATAGCCTCAATAAAACTTTAAAAATTAATTTAAATATAAATAAATCAGAACCATGTTAAAAACAAATTTAAAGTAGGTTTTTTTCCAGAGGAAAGGGGGCCTGGCCTCTTTAAAGAGATAGAACAATTGCTAGCCATAACAAAGCCAGGCTGTAAAAGCTACAGGGCTAATGGAAAGGAATTCGGTATTAATTGAGCATTTTTCAACAAAATAGATTTCCATTGGTGTCTTTTGATGTTATGGCACCTCCACTGCGTAACATACTCCTTCTCTGTCTCCTTTTTCCAGGGAACCATCCCTTAATGTTGTTGGAATATTGATAAAAGAGAGGAGGAAAGAGGCCCGAGTACCCTTTTTGTTACTGTTGTTCAGTCCTTTCAGTCACATCTGACTCCTCATGACCCCATTTGGGGTGTTCTTGGCAAAGATACCGGAGTGGTTTTCGATTTCTTGAGTACTCGAGAGCCGTTTCTAAGAGTAATCTTTTTCTGCTTAGGGGAAAGACAATCATAAGAAACTCAGCATGATCCCTGACTCCAAGTTCTTTGGGGCTTCCCATCCTGACCCAATAGGAACTGTTCCCTAGGGCCCACTATAAGATACTAAGGAGCCAACTTTGGGGCTATCTTTGACTCTTCTCTCCTCCAGCCTCTCATAACTGATCAGTCACCAATCCTATCTATTAACCTTGTAAATATTTCCTGCACTTTTCCTGCTCTTTATTTTTGTTCCCACTACTGCAGTATAGACCTCTATTCCCACCTGCCTGCTTTATTCCCACTCCTAGCCTATTAGGTGGCTGGGTGTCACAATGGATAGAGCACTGGATTTGGAGTCACAACCTCTCCTGGCCTCATTTTTTCATCTGTAAAATGGAGATAATAGCATCTACCTCACAGTGTCATTGTGAGGATCAAATAAGATAACATTCATAAAGTTGCTGCTCTAAATATCTTCTATAGAGGTCTTACTTGCCTCCAATCCATCCTTCATACCCTGGTGCCAGCCTCTACTAAAAAATATTCAGTGGTTCATTGTGATGATAATGAAGATCGAAATTTCTTTACCCACATTCAAGGTCCTCCACAGTCTGATGCCTCCCTGTCTTCTTAGCCTTATGTTATTTTATCTTATATTCAGCCAAACTAGACTACTTATCTTTGCCAAAATGCTTTAGCATTTTACCAAATGCATTTGCTTTCACTTCATTTTTTTCAAGTTTCTGCCATTGCCTGTGGCTCTCCCTCCTCTTTAGCTGCTGATTTCCTACTAACTTATACCACCCAACTCAAGTGCCAGTCCCTTAAGGAACTATTCCCTTATTTCCTCTTACCCCTCACCCAGGACTTTCTAATATACTTATTGGGAGAGCAGCGATTTTGTAACTTGCCTGGATGCTAGACAAAGACAAAGAAATAGAACAAAGGTCACCAGTCCTGTTGCAGGCAGGCCCAGTGATTTGCATGGGACAAGTCATGAGCCACCCATGGCACAGTAGGGAAGAGTCTCCTCACTAAAGTTTAACCAGCTCCTTTGCAGTAGAGCTAAATAGAGTTAGAAATTATTTACCCAAACCAGGGGCATGCTAAAAATTAAGAGGATTTTTTTTTTAAATCACAACTCTGGTAAGGGTTGACTTGAGTCAGTTGGATCTAGAAAATGTGTCAAAAAGGATGGGAGTGGAGCCAATGACTGACTAGACAGAAGAGGAAAATGACAAGAAAAAAAAGGCAGAGTTGGGTAACTCTAGAAGTTCTAAGTTGTCCACCTGGAAGACATTTCCCCACCTCCCTCCTGCAGGACAACTACATCATTGAAAACACTTTTAATGGACTATCATGCATTATAGCTCCCTCTATTGGTGTCATTGTAAACTCTAGCAATTATCTGAATTACATATTCCCCAGCACCTAGGACAGTGATCTCTGTGCAATAGAAGATATTCACGGTATTATATTGTAAGAGGCAATTTGAGGACTTGCCCTGATAAGAGTAGAAACATAACATTGCCAACAAAGGTCCATATAATCAAAGCTATGGTTTTTCCAGTATGGCTTTTCTATATATGGCTTTCAGAGTTGGAGGAAAACTGAATATCACAGGATTGACACTTTCAAATTGTGGCACTAAAGAAGACTTCTGATAGTCCCATGGAGAGCAAGGAGATCAAGTCAATCAATACTTAAAGAAATTAGGGGCAGCCAGATGTCAAAGTGAATAGAGCACCAACCCCAGAGTCAGGAGGACCTCAGTTCAAATCTGGCCTCAGACACTTGACATCTAGTTAGCTGTGCGACTGTGGGCAAGTCACTTAATCCCAATTGCCTTGCCTTCCCCTCTTCAAAAAAAAATTAACTCTGACTATTCACTGGAAGGTCAAATAGTGAAACTGAAGCTTAAGTATTTTAGCCACATAATGAGAAGACAGGACTTGTTGGAAAAGACCCTCATATTGGGTAAGATTGAAAGCAAAATGAGAAAGGGACAGAAGAGGATGAGATGGATAGATAGTATAGAAGCAATGAACATGAGCTTGGACAGTCTTCAGGAGATAGTGGAGGACAGAAGGGCCTGGTGTGCTATGATCCATGGGGTCATGAAGAGTTGGACACAACTAAAAACAACCACTTGATAAGAGCCAAGGCTTATTAGCCCAGAGTGAGTATAACCTGAATGATTTCTAACTTGGAGAGTCAAGGTAGTTTGGTACTATAAACTGAGCAGTGCTGAATTAGAATTTAAGGTAAGGTGCCCATATGCATCTCTTAAGGATTTTTTTGAGCTAGTACTAGCTTACCCTTAAAAAAATCACCTTTCCAATAACTGTTTTTGCAATTTATGGTCTTAGAAAGTTTCCTGGGGGCACTTAGAGGTTAAGACTTGGCCTGGGTCAATAATAATGATGATAACATTTATATAGGGCCTTAAAATTTTCAAAATGCTTTACAAATATTGTCTCATTTTATCTTCACAAAAATTTAGCTAGGTGGCTCAGTGAATAGAGCACTGATCCTGGAGTCAGGAGGACCTGAGTTCAAATGCAGCCTCAGACACTTGACATTTACTAGCTGTGTGACCTTGGGCAAGTCACTCAAACCCTAATTGCCTTTCATTCCCTCTAAAAAAAAAAAGAATTCGGAGGGAAGAGGGGTTAAGGTATAATTATTACCTTCATTTTATAAATGAGGAAATGGAAGTTGAGGGATTGGCTTGCCCAGGGTCACATAGCTAGTGAATGTTTGGAATTGGATTTCAACTTGGGTCTTCCTACTGCTCTAATCACCTCTGGGGTCATAGTCAGTAAGTTGGATTGGAACCTTTCCTCCCCTGTAACGATCTTTTTAAAAAAGTAATTGAGTAATGTTGAGTAAGGAGGAGGGTCTGTGATACTCCTTTCTTTTTTCAACTATCTACACTAGAAGAGATGGAGACCCTATGCCTTCCAGTTTAGATGGTTTTGTCCCTATTGCTTCTCCTCATCTTCATCTAGGGAAATATCCTTTTCCAAAACCTAGCTCCAGTACTACTTCCCGGAAGTCTTCCTTCATTCCTTTTCTTACCTTCCACCAAAAAGAAAAACCCAAAACCCACCTCAAATCAGAAGTGGTCCCACCCTCCTTTGACCTCTTAGTTTGTAGCACTCATTCTGACATAGAGTAGATATTGGCATGCATGTCACATACAAAGACACTTGTGCAAGAAAAGATTGCGCACACACACACACACACACACACACTCCCAAATGGAATAAAGAGAGAAGAGATTGGGAAAAGAGGTTCAAGGTAGAAGTGTATATGAATATTTCTGTTTGTGTGTGTCTAGCTCCTGTAAATTGCCTTTTTTAAAACAAATTTTTATTGACGTCATTTCCTTATGTCACCCAAATTTCTACCAATATCCCTTTCCCTCCCCCTCCAGGAAAGCAATTCCATATAACAAATAATATTTTTAAAAGTAAAATAAAAACAGCAGAAGAGGAATGCATCACAAGACCCCTGAAAATATGAGCACTGCACCACACCTGTGAACCTCCCACCCCTGTGTCCTTTCATATCTCTTCCTTGTTCTTTGTAATTCTGCAACATTCACTTTTTCATTCTTTTGTGGTCCTTTTTTCTGTTTACATTGTAGCTGTTCGTATGTAGTTTTCTTGACTCTGCTTACTTCACTTGACATCAGATCCCGTAAATCGTGTCATCTTTATTCCATCATATTTGTTGTCTCTTACAACTTTGTCGTTTTCTGTTACATTCATGTACCACAAATTGTTTAGCTTTTCAAAGGGCGTCTACTTTGTTTCCAATCCGTTGCTATCATAAAAGGTGTTTCTTAATGCTTTTTTATCTTTGTAGGGTGTTTGGGATGGTGGTAGTGCAGGTGAGTCAAGAATTCAGGAAGTGTCCACAGGAGGAGACAGATGGAACAGAATTTACAAAACACCCTCCCGGAAATGAAACTTCCCTTTAGATTCTAAGCTCCTTGAGGGGAGGGGCTGTCTTTTGCCTCTTTTTTGCATTCTTAGGGCTTAGCACAATGCCTGGCATATAGTAGGCACTTAATGGTCGATCCTTTCTAGGATGGAAAAAGGGACACAGTGAAACAGTTCTGTTCTGCTCCCAGGGCACTGTGGAACAGGAAAATCACCTGGTAAGAATAGGGGAATCTGATCTTTGATGTATAGCCAGGGTTGGTTCCCTCTTTCTGCCCCTGTATATTCAGACATATCAAAAGAGATTAGCATGTGCAGTGCTTTGCAAACCTTAAAGCTCTCTATAACTGCTTGCTATTGTTAATCAGTTAATAAACATTTGTTATTTCCACATGTGCCAGGTACTGTTAATTCTAATTATTATTATCATTATTTCTGGGTTTCCACAAGGTAGAGGAGGCAGTGGCTGGGGAAGTCAGAGCTGTGAGTGACCCTGATCCTGGAGTAGGGCTGGAGGTGACAACCTCAAGGAGAAAGAATCCAAAGTTCTTACTGGCTTTTATTGCAATTGCAGTTACTGGCTTTTCTCAGTCCAATTGGATGGACAGGTGAGCAGGGTGATTTTTTTTATTATCCCCCTCACTTTGTCTTTCTTATATGTCAAGATCCTGAGATGGGTTGCAGAAGCCCCCTACAATACTTTTCCACAAGCTTCAGTCATATGAGGCCATAAATTTTCCACCACCACCACTACCACCACCACCACCTCTGTCTCCCTCACATCTGAAGATCTAGGTAGATGAGTTGGAGGAGGTTCACGAGGTGGCTGGAGATAGTTGTCTCCATAAAGGAGTGCTTGTACTTCAACAAACTATGTCATGACAATGATAATAATATTTATAATTTATAATTTTATTATATAAAGATATATTATAAATAATAGTTGATATTTATAATATGATATTTAATACTTTAATAATAATATTTAGATATCGTTTTGAAGTTTGCATAGCATTTTACATGTTTACACTTGATCCTCACAACAAGTCTTTGAGGTGGATGCTGTTATTAGCATTCCAATTTTACAAATGAGGAAACTGAGGCTGAGGAAGATTAAGTCACTTGCCTAGGGTCTGAATGTCTGAGGTTGAATTTGAACTCTGGTCTTCCTAACTCCAAGTGCCCCCTAGCTGCCTTATAGTCTTTCTTTGAATTTGTGAATGTGAGGCACTGTGATCTGAGAGGGGATCACTGGCTTGCTTGCAGGGGGAGCAATCTAAGTATCTTCATGATCAGTACCCTCTAGTGGCCAGTGGGGATATTTCAGTCTTTTAGGAAGTCTGTCTCAGGGCAGCACAATAAAGCCACTGTCTCAAGTAGAGTGGCAGCTGATAGGTGACCCAGATATTGCATTCCCTTGCTGGATAATTAACACAGTGACATGCTGTCTTACTGTAGGCTTAAGGAATGCAGCAGTGGAGTCATACAAGCTGATTATTTACATGTCACAGGGGTCACTTACTATGTGTTATAACCTGCTACTAGGAAAAGGCCATGACTTTTGTTCCTCCCACTCCCCACCCCCAACAGAACTTTGCACGGTGTAAGTACTTAACAAGGTGACTGTTGAATGAATGGTATTTACCAGATTTCACATTTCCCCTGGTGACAGTCCCAAATTTCAGAAATAATAAGTAAGGGGAAATCACTTTTCTCCATACCCCAAACCTTGCATTCCCAGACAGATTAAGTGATAGCAACCATCACATCCACAGATGTAATCACATACACATAACCCTAAACCTAAATACATGCCCAGGGCGCCTAAAAGAAGTTTCACTAAATCTGTGCACTTTTCTCTTCCTTCTGAGTTGGACTGCCTGGTGCTTTGCCTCATCATTAAGGGGAGAGAGGCCAAATGGGAGGCTAGTTACTCTTTCCATAGGGCTGGCTAAGGCAGCAGCTACATCTGTCTTTGGGTGATCTCCAAGATGTTAATATGATGGAAGACTCAGAGAGTTCATAGGATTGTAAGACTTAAGAGCTGAAAGAGACACTAGGTATCATTTACTCCAGTGTTTTCATTTTACAGGGGAGGAAGTTGAGGTTTAAAGTGCAAAGTGACTTGTCTGAGGTGACAGACTCAGGATTCAAACCCTAGGTCCTCTGACACCAAAACCAGTATTCTTTCCACTATATCACACTGGCTTCCCATGCCAAAAACACAAGAAACTAGGCACAGACTGTTAAAAGTCAGGGAGAGGCCAAAAGAGTCCCCTGTTTATTCTTATTTAGGGCTTCCTAGTGAGGCCTGATATGAGAGAAAATGTCAGCTAAGTCCTGCCCTAGCCCCCTCCCACCCCACCCCCCTTTCTTGTGCTCCCAGGCCCCAGGGCACCACCAGTCCTTCAGGCCCCAGGGTATTTTCCCTGGAGGTACATTGCTACCTCCCAGGTGGGTGGGCTATTTAGGACTCCTGATTCTCCTTGGCTGCGAGGAAGATTCTTCAGTTTTCTCCTCTGATGACTGCTCTGGCATCTCCTTTAGCAAAATGTATGGAACAGAGAAAGACTGATAGCTTCGGAAGGGGCTGGGCCGGTTGGAGGACCGGAAGGGGGGTGGTGGGTACCGGCCCCGGGCAAAGGGACCAAAATACTCAGCAGCAAAGGTTACCACGTTGGAAGGCTGACGGAGCAATAGGAAGAGCAAGAAGTCAGAGATCAGAGTCTGGGCCTCCGGGTGATGCCGCATGTAAGTGGCATGTCTGGCCTGGAGCTCTTCCTGGGCAGAGATCATAAGAACAGAGGATTTTAGAGCCTGGGGATTTTGGGGTACAACCTCATTCTAGAGAGGAACAGACCCTTATCAGAAATGAAATGATTTGCCAAAGGTCACTCAGTAAAGTGGTAAAAGCTTAGATTTGAACCCAAACTCAAATCCAGAGCCAAAGAGAGCAGTCTCCAAAGTCTGTCCCCTTCCCTTAAAGGGACAATTGTGCCCTCCCTTCCCCCATCTTTTGTGCCCTGCGCTGATGCTGATCTTAACTCTTTCTTCCTGGTTCTACTCTCTCTTCCCCTCACCTCCACTTAAAAACCCACTCTTGGAATGAGGATCAAATGTTTTCATAGACTCATTGACAATGGGTCAGTGCTCTTAAAATCCTAGTTCCTGGCCTCTCTCCTCTGGCTAGGCTTCTCTCTGGGAGCCTCACCAGGATCTTTCATCTTGACTGGCTGATTCTCTTACCTTCCGGTCCCGGAACATGGCAAAGAGCTGAATATCCTCTTCCCAATCCAGGTGTTTCTTTTCAAACACTGGTTTGGGATCAAACTCATCTGGGCAGGGAGGGAAGAAAAGGTGGAGAGGAGAAGGGAAAGATTAAAAAGTTGGAAATTTCCTTCCAGTCTTCCATAATCCCTCTGAAGTTTGTATGGCTCAATGGGACTCAGAGAGAAGCAGGAATAGGGGATGGGGGAGACTCATTACATGGCAAGCTTTGATCTTGATTTCTGGGTCTCTTTGACTATATTCTATGTGTCATCCCCATAGGCTGCAGCCTCAAGACTGTCCGATTCAGAGCTAGTAGGGACCTTAGAAATTATCTAGTACAAACTCCTTATTTACAAATTATAGGACCCTAGATAACAGCAATAAGGACGATGATGAGAATAGCTAGTGTTTAAATAGCATTGTAAAGTTTGCAAATGTTAACTCATTTGATCTTTACAACAACTCTGTGAGTTAAATGCTATCATTATACCCATTTTACAGATGAGGAAAAAACGAGACACAGAGGTTAAATGATTTACCCAGGATCACACTGCTAGTAAGTGTCTGAGGCCATATTTGAACTCACGTCTTCCTTACTCCTGGCCCAGTCAGTGCTCTATCCACTGTACTACCCAGCTGACTCGATAGCAGGGATAAATAATAAGGGGCAGCCAGGTGATGCCATGATGGAGTCAGGAAGACCTGAGTTCAAATCTGCCCTCAGACATCAGCTATATGACCCTGGGCAAGTCACTTAACCCTGTTTGGCTCAGTTTCCTAATCTGTAAAATGATCTGGAGAAGGAAACATCAAACCACTCCAGTATCTTTGCCAAGAAAATTCCAAATGGGATCATGAAGAGCTGGGCATCAAAATGACTGAACAACAGGTGGTTGTTATGAGGGTCACATGAGATAACGTGTAAAATACTCTGCAAACCTTACAATGCTGCATAAAGGCTAGAAATAATTGATCAAGAAACTGAAGTTCAGGCCAGGAATGTCCCTCTCCCAAGGTCTTATGGGTAGCAAATGGCAAAGCCATATTTCAAACCTAGTCCTGGTTCAAAATTGACTCTTCTTTCCACAATACCTGATTCCTCGGATATTATTTACTTGCAGAATGAATGGAAATGTTTTCCCTTTCTGGAAAGCCCCTGGAGGTTTTCCCTGCCTTTCCTCTTCCAACGAAACCCTCCATTACCAGCTGTCACTCCATAAACGTGGACACTAGCTAGGATGTTTCAAGAACAGGAAATGTGCTTTTAGCATGGCTTTGGAGAACGACTAACCTTTATCCGGCCAAGCTTGCGTCCTGATTTTGGGCTGAGAAAAACTCCAGACCATTGTTCCCCTGCCTGACTCGGCCCCCTACTTACCCGCCTCCCTCATTATGGGCATCTTGTGGATGATGCAGCAGAAAGGGGATCCCACTTGGATTCTCTTGGCCAGGTGCCTAAGGCAGAAGGAAGGGAGGGTGTGTATGAAGCACTAAGAATGGTAAAAGTAGGGTGTGGGGAGGCTTGGAGGAGAAAATATTCAATTCTCCCCTCCTTTCTCCTGGTCTGATCATTAGGCATATCTATTCATTACCTACCCTGAGCCAGACTACTTCAACAGTCTCAAGATCATTCATACCTTCCACTGACTCCATCTGTAGTCAGCTATCACCTGTACCCATTTACCTATGTATCTACCATGGAAACTAAGCAACAGTGAAAAAGGTCTAGGGATCTCAGTGGAATTCAAGATCGATATTAATAATCAGTGTGAGAGAGAGCTGATAGCATATGGATGCAAATTGAAGCATATTTTTAAAAAAACTTTATTATTCTTGGGTTTTTTTGGTCTGTTTTCTTTTGCAACTTGGTTAATATGGAAATATTCTGCATGACTATGTATGTATAATTTATATCAAATTGCTTGCCTTCTCAAGGAAGGAATGGGGAGGGAAGAATTTGGAACTCAAAATTTTAAAAAATGAATGTTAAAATTTTTGGTTCACATGTCATTGAGAAAAAAATTAAATTAAAATTAAATGAAAAAAAAAATTGGTAGGATGAGACAGCCAAACAGCTAATGAGCATCTTAGACAGCATTAAGAGAGGAATAATGTTCTGAACATGGCAGGTATTTCTCTGTTCTGCCTCTGGTCAGACTACATATTGAAGTATTATGTTCAGTTTTGAGGATCGTATTTTAGCAAGAATGTTGGCAAATTGGAGTGGGTCCAGAACCCACTCCAACAGATATGGTGGGGGGCCTGGAAATAGAACATGCCAAATAAAGATCTATGATCCTAGAAATGAAATGGGTTGTCTCTGGAACGGTTTAAATTCCAACTGGTCATTGGAGGTATTCAAGTAAAGACTGAGACTGGATTTTCATTTGTCAGTGATACAGAGATTTCAGGTATAGGTTGTTGACTTCTGACATCCCTTCCAACCCTGAAATTCTGAGACTCAGCCCACCAGCCACCCACATCCACACCCACCATTCACACCTTCACTCAGTCATCACCTCCACACCCCTTATATCCATATTCACCACTAGACCCTCTCACCCATGACTGGCCATCAGCCATAACCCTTCACCTTCCAGCCAGTAAACTTGCTCACCCGTCAGGCAAGAGGTAGTACTGCCATGTCATAGGGATGTCTTCGTTAGAATGTATGGTCTGTTCTACCACCAACACTTCAGCCTGCTGTGAGCCCAGCTGAATGGTCTGGAAACCCAGGGCTTCCTAAGGGAGGTGGGGATGGAGAGGTAAGGAGGCCATAGATCAGGCACTCCTCTCCCTTCCTCAAGGCTAAGTCTGAACCTCTTCTCCCCTTCCTAGCCCTCCCTTTCTCATATACCCTGTCTCAATACCAGCTTTCTTTGTATGTCCCTCAATCCTCCCTAAACAATCTGAATCTCTTCTTCTTTTCTCCTGATCTGGGGAGGGTTTTCCCCATGGCCACAGGGGAGGACCATAAATTTGTAGCCAAAGTGGGATAAAGATACAGTGAATGGCGCCCAGCTCCAAACCCCTGTTCTCTGACCCAATATGCTCTATTCTTTAGCAACTCTCTCCTTCAGGACCCCTGGATAACTTCTGTCCAACTCACCCCTCTTCCCTGCCAGATCCTGGTCCACCAGCACCCCTTTCCTCTGCCCTTCCCCCAGCTCATTCCCAGGATACATGGTCCCCTCACATAGGTGGAGTGGCAGAGCTTTCCTTTTCCATCAAAGGTCAGGAATTTGGCATTTTGGGGAACCTTCCGTCGCCAGCCCATCACCCTCAGCAGAACCAGGTTGGCAGACTCTGAGATGAACCCGTTCATTAGACTCAGGTTGAATGACGTCTTTTCTGTCTCTATAGCCTGCCCAAGATATTAAATGGGTCAGAATTTCTGGTGGCAAGAGGAGGGGGATGGGTGGGAATGGGAATAGCTAAAGCATTAGGGCAGGAGGGCCTAAGAGGATTCTTCTAGTCTGGCACCTCCCATACATGCCCAGTACATAGCCAGGTCGACCATTAAGAAAGGAGATTAATGCTGCCTTTCCTCCAGATGAGGGTCCCCACTCACCTCACCTTCCCTCAGGATCCTAGTCATCAACACGTCTTCCTTCTGCCTCAGTAAGGTGGTCTTCTTGTCAGTTGACAGAGGTATAAACTGCCAAATTTAAGAACAAGTTGATGGGGGGACCAAGGAGCCCAAAAGAACGGCTAGTCTTGGGGCCCCTGAGTTTGAGTGGGCTCCACTGGGGTGGGAGACTTCTGGGCCTAGGGTGGGGTTAGGTGAAGGGGAAGTTGACCCCAAGGTTTACAGTGCCATGTAATTGGGAATGAGGAGGGGGCAGAACCACTGGACAAAAACCACCCCCTGACCTTTTGAATCCCTTGTCTATTAGAGTTATGTGCTGTTTAGGGGATGGAGCTTGAACTGTGGGGAAGGGGAGATTTAAGAAATTAAAGGATTCTGGGGCACCTGACAGTATTAATAACAATTCACATTTACACAGCAGTTTAAGTTTTACAATTCACCTTCCTCACACCATCCTGGTGAGGTAGGAAGTACAAAGATTAGCATTTCTGTTTTACTGATAAAGAAAGAGTGATGAAGTAGCTTACCTCTGATCACACAGCCAGGAAGTGTTCAAGTCTACATGTGAACCTGGGTATCCTGACTTTGATATCCCTCAGTGGGTCCTAGGTCTCTCCCCCCCCAAGCTCCCATATTTTCCTGTGGTGGGCAGTCTTTATCATTAGGCCAAAGGTAAGGGCCTATGATGTTGAGGGAGGGGAAAGAGGTGGGAAGAAAACAGGTCCAATACCTTAATGAATTCATGATGGTGCTGCTCATACGTTTCCAAATTCCAGGAGACATAGCCTGAAAGGAGGACCAGAGAGAGACGTGATGCATGTGGAGGCATGGGGTAGAACTAAGTTTTCCTTTTTTTTTTTTGCTTTTTGGAGGGGGAAGGTAGGGCAATTGGGATTAAGAGACTTGCCCAAAGTCACACAGCTAGTTTTTGTGTTAAGTGTCTGAGGTCACATTTGAACTCAGGTCCTCCTGACTCCAGGGCCGATGCTCTATTCACTGTGCCACCTAGCCACCCCAGAACTAAGTTTTCTGAGAGAGGGGGCAGAAAATTAGGGAGGTTATTGGTAAAGGGGCTGAGACTCTATGGACTGGGACTTGGGGTACTAGATTAGAAGAACCAGGTCGGATCTAGCCTCCAAGAGATGCTTGAGGGCTGGGGGATGTTTCCAATGTTGGGAGTGTTTGGAGATTCCTGAAGGGTGTTAGGAGAAAGCCTTGCCAATGCAGAGGCTTTGACAGGTTTCACCTGTCTCACCTCCACACAGTACCTCATAAAACAATAGGGGAGAGATATTGAGTGAGAAGTGAGGTGCTGACAAGGCCAGATTCACTGAGGTGGAGAATCATAAGTCTTACCGGAGACAGAGGTCCCACAGGGGATTTCCTCCAGCTGACCCCGGCTGGTGGCATGTACCAGGACACTGAGGGTGATGTCCCCATCAGAGTTAGAGTAATAGGCTTGCTTGATGTCCAGGGAATACTCCCCCAGAATCTCGCTGGACTCGGACAACATGGTCAGGGTCTCAGAGAAATAGAGCAACTGAATTTCTTCTTTACCTACGGGCACAGAGGCAAGGGAGATGGGATGGAGACCTACAAAGCTCTAGGCTTCCCGACCTCTGTTCTGTACTTCATCCCCCAACCACACCCATCTCTCCAAAGGCCCAGTAACTTTTAAACAGCTTCTGCTAGCCTCCACCACTCAAAGATGCTTGTTCGTCATGGTTCAGAAGAGGAAACTGAGGCCGGGAGGGAGGAGGGAACTGGGATACCTAAGGAGGGAACGTGGATACCTAGGATTCCCAGCTAGACCTTAGAAATCATCTAACAGAGAGAAGGGTTCTTAACCTGGGATCATTGGGCAAACAAGGTTCCTGGAAAAATTTCAGAGGGTCCATAAAGTTAAGTGGGGAGAAAAAAATTTTTTATCTCTGTTTTCATTATGCTTTAATTAAAATTTAGCATTTACTTCGATTATTTAAAAAGATTACTCTGAGAAGTAGTCCACAGGCTTCACTATTGCCAAACGGGTTAATGATTACAAGAGTAGGGATTTAGAACCAGAAAGGGCCTTGGGTAGTTGGAGGCTACATATGGGGACCCTGAGATTGGGAGTCAGCTGCCAGCGTCACACACGGGTAGGAAGTAGAAGGTCCTTGATCCCAAATTCAGCTGGTTTTCCGGAAGGGCTTCACTTAAACAGAACGGGGCAGGAGGGGCAGCTTCTCTCTTCCCCCGTTCCCGGTCCCCCACACTGCCCTCCCCCGGGCCTGGGATGCGCTAAGTCTCACGGATTGTAGCTAGAAATTCCAAGGCTGCGGAATTGGCTTCAGGTGGGGGCGGCGGTGGTTCCTCCAGCACTTCCGGCTCCGGGCTTTTGGCTTCTGGGGGCACAGTTTAGGCACACAGGGGTGAGAGTGGGGGTGGGAGGTGGGGCAAGTCTAGAAAGGGGAGGGGTTCGGCAATTCCTAGCCCCTGCCCCTTCGGGTCCCCAGGACTCTTGAGATGAGGAAGTCCCCTCCCTGCAGAGCCTGACTCGTCAATACCCGCAACGCAAGACCCCCTTACTTTTGCCAGGCATGCTGCCGGCACCCCAGAATGTGTCCACTGGTCCCCATGGCAACCAACAGCCTGCTGCCTCTTAAAGGAGCCATCACCCAATTTCACCCGGCTTTACACCATCCTTCTGGCGCAGCCCCCAAATTCACTTCGGAGGGAAGCTTTGTGGACTGGGCTATTAACTTATCAGTTGGCCACGCTGGTCCCTGTTGGGTGGTTGACACTCTTTGTTTGGAATTGTGTGTGTGTGTGTGTGTGTGTGTGTGTGTGTGTGTGTGTGTGTGTGTGTAGGGGATGTCAACCAAACCAATCCAAAAATCATTCATTAAGCACTTAATATATTCAAGGCACTGTCTTAGATGCCAGAGATTCTAAGAGAACCCCAAACCTAGTCCCAGTCCTCAAAGAGCTTATAATTTATTGAAGGAGCTGTACAACAGGTAAGTGGATAAGCGAAATACCAGATAATTCCAAGAGGGAGAGAGCACCCCCCAACAACTAAGGGAAATTAGTCCACAAGCATTTATTAAGCACCTACTTTCAGCCAGCACTATGCTAGGCACTGGGGTTACAAACACAGAAGCGAAGCTTTCTCGCCCTCAAGGGCCGTACCATCTAACTGGGGGAGATAACACGTTTGTTGATATATACATGCATACAAGGTAGATAGACGCTAGTAGTTTTGAATGGAAGGCACCAGCAGCTAGGGAGATCAGAAAAGGCATTCTGTTGGAGCCTTGAAGGAAGCCTGAGAATCTTTTTAAAATAATTTTTTTATTGATATCGTTTGTTTTTATATTACATAGATTTCTCTCGTTCCTCTGATCACCCTTCCCAGAGAACCATACTGTATAATATTTTTTAAAAAGAGAAAAAATTCAGTAAAACCAACCAATATATTGAAACAATTTGATTTCATATGTCTTGTTCAACACCCACAGACCCCATCTCTGCAAAGGATCCACATATTTTTTTCTTAGGTCACTCTAATGTACTTTCACAAATTCCAGTTGTGAGGGAAACACTAGTGTGCTCTAGGAAGGATGGTTTCAGAAAAACCTGAGAAGATCTATATGAACTGATGCAAAGTAAAGAGAGCAGAACTAGAACATTATCCGCAGTAACAACACTGTAATAGTGATCACTTGTGACTTAGTTCCTCTGATAAATACAATGATCCAAGACGATTCCAAAGGACCTATGATGAAAAATGTTCTCTACCTTCAGAGAGAAATTTGATGAAATAGGAGTGCAGAGTGATGAATATTTTTTTCAATTTATGTTTCTTGCTTTTTATTGTGTGTGTTTTTACAGCATGGCCAATATGGAAATCTCTTTTGCATGATTTCACGTGTATAATGGATATATTGTTTACCTTCTCCATGGGTGGCAGAGGGGTACAGGGAGAGAGAAGATTTGAAATTCAAATTTTTTTAATGTTAAAAATAAATAATTTTTAAAAATGCAAAGGGCATAAAGGGAGATGATGTGTAACAAAACTGGAAAAGTAGGCTGGAGTCAGACTATAAAGGATTTTAAATGCCCATCTGAAGAGTTTGTACTTGATCCTAGAGGTAAGAAGGTTATTAAGCAAGGGAGTGACAAGATCCGACTTGTACTTTAGGAAGATTATTTTGGCAGCTGTGGGGATGAGTTGGTGAGGATAAAAACTAGAAACTTGGGGCTTAATTAGGAGTCTAGTACAATCGTCCTAGCAAAAGTGATAGATGGACCTGAACTAAGTGGGGTGGCTGTGAAGAGAAGGGGACAGATGATCCCTACGGGTCTCTTCCAGTTTGCAGAGTTTTACACTTCTGTAAAAATCATAACTAGGGGGCCTACTCCTAGCTAAATGTGCGATTAGCCACTGAATGTATCTGCGTCTCAGTTTCTTTATTTATCAAATAAACTTCATATTCCATCATTCTCTTTCTAAGGTCAACCTTTCTTTGACCTGAAAGCAACCTTGTTGATGTCTGAAGCCAACTGACCACTAGGGGTCACTGCCCTATTAACTTCAGAAGAGGTTCCCCCCTCCCCACCCCACCCCCAACCCCAACTTTGGTTGTAACCTACCACATGGAGGCATCAGGTGACATTTCTCCTTTCCCCAATATCATCCACCCTAAGACACACATGTCACATTTCACTTTGGTTTTTCCTCTTATTTCTCCCATCTACCAGCCTCACCCCAATATCCCTGCCCAATCTAAATCCAAATTACAATATGCGACCCAGGAAAATGAAACAAGTAGTAATTGGTTCAGTCAATATTCAATAAGGTGAGGGGTCAACAATCTGTTAAAGGAAAAGAGCTGTTCCCCCTTCAATATTCTTGCAACTGAAAATCTATATATCTGTATCTATATCTATCTATCTATCTATCTGTCTGTCTGTCTGTCTATCTATCTAATTAAAAATACCGATCTAAGACAATTTCAAAAGACTCATGATGCAAAATGCTTATTCATATCCAGAGAAAGAACTATGGAGTCTGAGTGTAGATCGAAGCAAAATATCTTTACTTTTTTTCTTTTGTTGTTTCTTTCACCAATGTGGAAAAAATATGGACTAATGTGAAAATAAAATGTGAAAATAGGCTTGACCAATGTGAAAATAAAAAAAATAAAAACATTGAAAATGACTACAACCAACCAAACCTGCAAAGTATTTACATTTAAATTCATTAATTTCAAGTGAGAAAATATGACAATTTTTAGTCATTCACGAGGATTCTTTATTCATTCTTTTTCACCTACTTTTTGTTCATAGTTATCATTTACTTCTTCTGGTTACTGTCTTTTTTTTTTTTCTTTGCCCTTATAAGTAGTGTTCTATTACATTAACGAACTATGATTTTTTTTAGTGGTTTCCCTGTTGTTAGTTAGGCATTTACGTTGTTTCCAGGAGGGGTGTGTGTGTGTGTGTGTGTGTGTGTGTGTGTGTGTCTTTACTCATAATGCTATTTTGAAATTCTTTGGCCTCATAGATCTTTTTTTGGATTTGATGACACTTTCAGGGTACATTCCTGACAATGGAATTTTTTTTTTTTTTTTTTTGCTTTTTGGATGGCAATTGGGGTTAAGTGACTTGCCCAAAGTGCTCTATTCACTGCGCCACCTTGCCGCCCCGGCAATGGGATTTTTAAGGCAAAGGGGTAGGATGATGGGGGATAACTTTAAAAATGCACTGCCACATTTCTGTCTAAAAAGTTTCTACACGTTTGTGACTCCACCAGCAATGAATGAGTATGCTTCAAGTATCTTTCAGGTCCCAACCAACATTGATTTGTGTTTCTGTTTATGATCAAATGTAACTTTTTGAAGAACCCTATCTCTACACTCTAAATCTAATTCTGTTTCTAATTCTAAGCCTAATTCCATTTCTATATACATTTTTAAAAAGATTAGAGCTAGGGGCAACTGAGTTCAATTCCAGCCTCAGACACTTGATACTCACTTAATGTATGACCTTGAGCAAGTCACTTAACCCCAATTGCCTTACCTTCCCCATCCAAAAAAACCAAAACCAAAAAAGATTAGATCTTATGTCATCATGGTAAGGAAATCCTAGGGAGGAAATTCCCTCCATGAATGTCTGTTCTGAGATTTATAGACATAGGCACACAGGAACACTGGGGAATCTGGTGACTTGCCCAAGGTCATAATCAGCATGTGTCAGAGGTCGAATTTGAACCCAGATCTTCAGAACTCTGTGACTAGCTCTTTATCTGCCTTTATACCACATCTCTTTGGTCACGTTAAAGCAATGGGATAACTTTTTCGGAGGTCCAGGAATGCTCCATAATTTCTACTATTAAAATGAATGAAAATGGGTTTCATTATATACATTTTCCTGGGATGGATTTTGTCTGTATAGACATCAGTGCTTTTACATAAACATATACACACATATATAAATATAAAATCTGTATAGAGATATATGTGCTTTTACATATACACACATATGCATATATGTGTGTATATACATGTATGTAAATATACACATATTTTCAATGGGTACCAGAGATATTTTACCCCAAGGTCATTTGAACTGACCATCATCATCTTATTTAATTTATACTAGTTAATGCTGTTGAGTCATGTTTGCCTCTTGGTGACCACATTGGGAATTTTCTTGGCAAAGTACTAGAGCAGTTTGCC
Source organism: Pseudochirops corinnae (assembly GCA_028646515.1). NCBI lineage: Eukaryota > Metazoa > Chordata > Mammalia > Diprotodontia > Pseudocheiridae > Pseudochirops > Pseudochirops corinnae. The sequence goes on along the minus strand of CM053591.1, from coordinate 149,337,881 downwards.
ATTTCCTTCTCCAGCTCATTTTACAGATAAGGATTGGAGGCAAACAGGGTTAAGTGACTTGCCCAGGGTCACACAGCTACTAAGTATCTGAGGTCACATTTGAACTCATGAAGATGACTCTTCCTGACTCTAGGAACTCTATCCATTGGACCACCTAACTTTAATACAACGGATTGAACAAATCAGCTTTTCATAGTCTCAGGAGCTAGGATGAGCTTGCATAGCATCCTATGAGGATGATGTTGGAGTGTAGGGAGAAGCCAAGGGGGAACCAAGATCAAAAGTAAGAAACTTAAGGCACTGACATTATTGAATGGGAATAATGACTAAGAGAAGGTGGACCAAAGAAAGGATTGGATGATGGGCACTCTAGAAGTCTAGACGATGGTCTTCAGAAGTGCAGCTTCATCATTGTGGTTGTACTTTGGTGATTCTTCAATGGAGATGTGACAGGTGTCCGTGTTTCTCACCTGACTGCACTCATTTTGGACATCTGTGAATTTACCAGCTCCTTCACCAGGTCCCTTCCCCCTCCCCACTTTCATCTTCTTTTTGTGTTGTCTCTGTCTACCAGAGCAGCTAGGTGGCCATGTGAATAGAGCATCAGGCCTGTAGTCAAGAAGACTTGAGTCCAAATCTGACCTCAGACACTTACTAGCTGTGTGACCCTGGACAAGTCACCTAACCCTGTTTGCCTCAGTTTCTCATCTGTAAAATGAGCTGGAGATGGAAATGGCAAACACCTCCATTATCCTTGCCAAGAAAACCCTAAGTGGGGTCATGAAGAGTTGGAAAAAAGACTAAACAACTTCCTCCACTAGACTGTGAGCTCCTGAGGGTGTCTTTTTCATATTTCTATCCCCAGCACCTAGCACAAAGCCTAGTACGTATTAGGTGCTTAATACATGATCATTGACTATTGGTATCTTCACATAAGTGTCACAGGCAGTCCATCCATCCAACATGTTCATGGTCTTCTAGAACTTTTAACATTACACATGAAGCTTGTTGTGGGTGTCCATTATAGAGACTTAAAGGAATTTTGAAAAAGAAAGAACAACTATTAATGCAAAAAAATATATAGACTTTAATTATGGATACATTAACTCACAAGGGAAGGCTAGTGGCATAACATGATACAGGTGGGGAAACAAGGGAACACAGAGCACAAAGACACAATTGGACACAGTCACTTGTTGGGCAAAGAAACACCAGAGGGGACAGGGTCTGGTACAATGATCACTAGGTTGTACCAAGAAGGGGGTCCAAAAAGAGGCACTCTCTGGAGCTAATGAAGTTTATTCCTCTTGTATTGGGCATATCTGGGGCCATCCCACACAACTGGGTTGCTCTGAGAGGGGGAAGAGAAGGTCAAGCTCTCCAGCAGGGGTGTCTGATTGGCTTCCCCCCTTATGCTGGTAAGCCTCAATTGGTTAGAAAGTTGTAAGTTTATAGCAAGGGAAATTTCAGAGATAGGAGGTTATAGAGAAGGGGCAGGGAGGAATACTAGGAAGAAAGATCCTCCTGTCTACAGTAGATGGCCTGTCTTAAGAAGGAGCAGAGGTTTATTTGTGAACCATTGGTCTTAAAACAATAATGACCTATTTATTATTCTGGGGGTTTGGATTAAAGTGACTGGGATACCTAGACCTTGAAAGCTAGACAGCTCAGAAAAATGGAACATTGCCATGCTGTTTTCACTCCATTCAAGTCAAAATTATTATCACTTCAAGCTTGTCATTGAAACTGCTATAATCCTACTTAAGCAAAGGTTAACTCTCTCAAACAAAAAAACCAAACAAACCAAACCATTAACCAGTCAATATTTATAAAGAAGAAAAGCAGCCATGACTGGAGAATAGGCCTCTGGGCCAGGAAGATCTGGGTTCAGGTCCTGCTTCTGATACATACTGGCTGGATGCCCCAGCCAACTCTCAAGACTATTCCCATTGCAAGTGTCAATCTGCATTGGGAAAGGGAGCATTCTCTTAGGGAGCTCATCCTACCAATGGAGTCAGAGGTCAAATAAAAGCAAATTATAAAGAAGGGCTGAAGGGGTCCAAAAACTAATTTTTAGTTAGAAGGGTTCATATTCCAGATATTTTCCATTTCCACTAAAGACAGAAGGAAATAGATTGAGAATATGGCAGGAAGGATTTAGGTTAGATAAAGATGAAGACTTCTCACGAATAGGAAGTGGGAGACAAGGAGTGAGAGGCTCTGGGGTCTCTCTGAAGGAAGGGCCACCAGCCTGGATAGAGGCAAAGTGATTAGGTCAGCATGACCCCTGGAGGCTCCTGATGCTAAAATGTGTCATACCTCCTAGAATAGGCAGGTCCCTATTTTTAAGAACTTCATTAATGCCTATCTAGGGTCTTGGGTTTATAGTCAAGCAAGGTGATCTTTTAAAGCAATGCTTTATTTTCATGAGCTGGAATAGCAAATGAAGCATTGAAACACAGTCAAGGGAAGAGGAGCACCTGGATGTAAAAAGGGATGATTGTCTTGCCTCTTTTTTTTTTTTTTTTTTTTTTTGGTCCTTAGGGCTAACTACAAGAGGAGCCCTCCAGGTGTTGGCACCAGGGAAACAAGTAGACAAAAGGATTTTGTTTTTGAAGAGCAGGGATAGCTGTGGCAGAACCAAAGCTAGACAGACATTAAACCCCAAAACCTTTTCCAAAAGAGCCCCAATATTAGCTGATGCCCTTGAAGGACATTCTTTCAGGACTAGATCTAAGTCCCAGTGGCCCTCATCTCACCTGGCCCTCCTTCCTCCTGCCTCCTCTGCTACTGGATTCTACTTGGAGTCTTCAGTGGGAAAAAGCAGCACTGGACAGCCAGGATTTGGATAGATGGAGGCTTCCAGTGGTGGACGTCAGGGAGTAGGGTAGCAGAGATGGCTCAAGATAGACAGGCTGACCCAGAAGACCTCAACTGTCCTGTTTCCTCATAGACTCCCATCCTACCTTCAAGGAAACTCCAGGACCAAGGAGTGGGGGAATAGCAGTAGGTGCTGAGGGAGGAGGGAATTCTCTTTATTTCCTTTCTGTCTTCTTCTCCCCACCCATGAACCTCATCATCTGTGGCCAGTCCCCTTTCCCTGGTGATCTCATTTTCTACCCACATCCTTCTTTTGAAGTCTACCATGGAGTCAATGCCTTTTTCTGCTTCCTCCTCTGTCAGAGTGAGGGGAAGAGAGACAATACTGGGGAGGGCGAACGTACTAATGATAGGGAAGGAGAGGAGTGGAGAATTAAAAGGGACCCCAGCAAACAGGGGTATCACTTGCTCTTGTGCTGATCCTTTCGCCTCCGAAGTTCTTCAAGAAGTTTTGCTCGGGAGGGGCCAGCATCTCCGCCCGAGCCAGGCAGTGGTCCCAGGGCCTCCTGAAGAGCAAGGCAGTGGGTCCTGAGGAATGGGTTGTATGTCTTCTCCTCTCCAATGGTCGATGGGCACTGTGGGGAGTGAGGCAATAGAAAGCATTAGCATGCAGGGGGTAAGCAAGAAACTTAGGCTTGGAGCTCAATGTAATTGCAATTATACTCATTATTACACCAAATCACCAAATGTCATACCTGAAAAAGAACCCCTTCAGTAACACATCTAAGTGGTCACCCCACCTTTGCTTAAAGAACTCTAAAAGGGTCACTTGATACCTTTGGAACACTTCATTCTTCTTCTGGATCACTCAGACTGTTAAGTTTTTCTGTGAGATCAAGCCTCATTGTCATTTCCAGTTTTGCCTTCTCAGGCCAAGCACATGCAATGTAATCTCTCTTCTACCTGAAAGCCCTTCAGATATCTGAAGATAGCAATCACGGCCCTCACCCCCCACCTTTTTCTTTTTCCTCTCTATCTTAGTTGTCTTTCTCCAAGGTTAAGCATTCTCATTTCCTTCAGCTTATCTTCACTAGCCTGGCTGTCCTCCTCTGGAGTTTCTCCAGCTTATCAATACCCTTCTTGAAATTTGGTGCCACAATACTCCAGATATTCTCTGACCAGGAGAGAACAGAGCAAGAACTATCACCTGCCTTCTCAGCTGCCATATTGAGTCATTTGGATTACTGTCTACTCTAACAGTAAATTTTTTTTTTCAAATAAATTGTGACTATCTGGTCACACCTCCCTTATTTTGTATTTGTGAGATTGATTTCTTGAACCCAAGGTTAAGAGTTTACATTTATCTCTCCTATACTCCATTTGATTAGATTTGGCCCACTGCTCCAGCTTGTTGAACTTTTCTTGGATTCTGACTCTCATTCAGTGTATTAGTGTTTCCTTCCAGTTTTGTATCATCTGAACATTTATGTTGTTATATACATCATTGATAAAGATAACTACAGCTTTCTGGAGGCACTCCACTACTGACCTCTTTCCAAGTTATCATCAACTCATTAATAATTACTCTTCGGTTCTGACTGTTCAGCCTTTTAAAAATTCAATATATGTTAGCTAGCTCACATCTCTCCATCTTATATGCTCCTATAAGATCTCCATCCTTTAAGAATAGCTTGAGGGAGGTGAAGGAGGGGGAGAAAATTTAGAACTCAAAATCTTATGGAAGTAAATGTTGAAAACTAAAAAGAAATAATTAAAAATAAAAAGGAATAGCTTGAAACTGTCGAATGTTTTGCTAAAATATAGGAAAATCATACCTACAGCATTACCTTGATCTACCAGTCTAGGAATCTGTCAAAAAGGGAAATGAGGTTTGCCCCGGCCTTTTCCTGATGAGGCCATCCTGTATCACAGTGATGATCCATTCCTTTTCTAAATGGTCAGTAACCATTCCTTTAACAATGTGCTCTTAAATTTTGCCAGGAATCAAATTCCAGCTCACTGGCCTATGGTTGCACATTAGATTGTGTTTCCTTTTATGAAAATCAGGATATGTTCCCTTCTCCAATCCTGGAATACTTCCCTGCTTTTCAAGATTTTTCAGAGATTACTGATAATGGCTCTCAAATCATACCTGCTAGTTTTCTTAATACTCCAAGGATGAAGGTCATAAAGGGCTGGTCACTGAATTCAAGGATGGCTATGTGTTCTCTTTCTATGATGCTACCTAAAAGGACATATGTGGGCTCACCTGAGATAGCAAAGCCATTGGAGAGAATACAGCACGATACAAATTTATTTTTGGAGGGACAAAAAGTGGTGTTTGCTCCTTTACCAACTGTATGAGGTTGGGTAAGTCTATTTACTTCCCCGAGCCTTGGTTTCCTCTTCTTTAAAATGAAAATAATGATAAGAATGCCTTAACTCCATGACACAACACTCTCCACTTTGCATTAAACGGACCTATTTCCATGTCATATCCCCTTCGGTGTACCATTTGCTCCTGTGTCTGCAGGGGCTGCATCATTTTTATCTGTGTGTGCCCAATGCCTGGCAAAAAGTAAGGGCTTAATGGCTTAATAAAGATTTATTGAATTAATTACATGAGGTCACACAGATTTTAGTAATGAGCTGACTCAGGATTTGAACCCAAATCTCTTAATGCCAAGTCTAGTGTGCTTTCTAGAGTAATGAAATCGATTGGTACTTCCAGGGTGGAGAGGTGAGTTTGTAATTTGTTTTTCCACTGAAGAGCTGGGCTGGCAGATTAGAACTACAAGACCTGACTCCATCAATGACTATATGCATAGTCATTTTCCCTTTCTGGAGTTCAGTTAATATCAGTAAAATGGGGACAATACTTTCTTATTTGTGAAAGTGAAATTAAAAAAAAAGAAAGTGAAATAAAACTTACCCCACCTCACCCCTGGAAAATTGCTAAGGAAGTGCTCTGGATATTACAAAGGGCTAAAAAGAGGAGTTATTTGTTATTTCGCTTCCCTGGGGTTGCCCCATACCTTCCCCCCTTACCGTGCTTCTATATTCCAGGCGCTGCTGCTGAACCCACTGCATTTTCTTCTCCCGTGCCATGTTTTCTGGTTCCACCAGACCTGCAAAGCTCAGGTTCTCCTCTGCATACTCATGACCTGGGCCATTCAGAGGAGAAATAAGGATGAATGTCACCTGATAAGAAAAAGGTACCAATCTGCTCCTCCCCTCAGAAGTCCATGGCTGGGCCATGAGCTTGGGGGAGGGGGGGGGGTGGAATTGAAGTGAGAACAACAGGTACAGAGTTACAGAGCAGGTTTTAAGATGCAATTCCAATCCATGGAGAGCCCACTCTTTAATATGCAGTCGAGGCAATCAACAATGGCCCCTCACACTGGCCAATTAGACGGTGTCTTCAATTGAGCTGTGGCTATTAGGCAGTCACTACCCCCACCCTGCATCACACCTTGAGCTGGGTTTCTGCCAATCAGAAGCCAGGTCTGAGTGCTCCTCCCTCCCATCATAACCAACTTGGGCAATCTCTTCTGGATATATTCCAGAAGGATGTTTGAGGTTCTCCCAGCTGTTGCTAATCAGCTAGGTGGGAGGTGTTAGGATACTAGGTCAGGAGGAAGACAAGGAATAGGATCCCAGTAGTTTAGGAAGGGGTGAGTCAGGGGAGAGCAATGATTTTAAAAACCCCATCCAGGCAGCAGATTTAGCTGGCAAACCCAGACTACAACCATCTCTTTCAGCACTGGGGTCTTGTGTTCTAGGGATATGGGTTATGGTGAGGGGTTTTTCTCTCTGGGCATTGAAATTCCTGTTTGTATCCAATATCTGATAAAGACAATTTTTCTAACTTGGGGGAGTTTTCCTTGCCCCAGGTTGCAAGGTGGAGGGAGAAGGAAGTGCAGTGCTAAAGACAGGTTAACATGTAGGTAAAGACAGATGGAGTGACAACAATGATTCCCTTACCAGGCCAAAGCAAGGTATCATCTCCCAGGCCCATGATGAGGTCCAGTGAGTTCAACATAGTTGCAGGTGACCCTTCAAATATTCTGCCTAAGGGAAAGAGGGGAGAATGGAATGAGACAGACAATAAGGGCATGGAGCAGTCACACCATGTTTTGGTTCTTGTCTTCTCTACCTGGCCCTCTGTTCTTTCCCAGTCCTCTCCCCTTATACAATTTTATGGCCTCCGTCAGATCTGGGGAGCCAAGACTTCTGGAATTTTCCTGCCTCCTCTGTGCCTTACTGGATATTAAGGAAAACCAATCGAACTGTTATGCTCCGTTACATGTTGGACTTATACTGCTTTCCCATTAATTGGACAGGAGCATCCTTTGGCTAACCTGTTGGGTCCCTAGGAACCTTCACCATTCACTTTGGCTTTCTGGCCCTGTGCTTGCTTCCTAATATAGGCTTCCCCTCCCCTTTATTCTCTAGGAGTCTCTCTCCCTACATCAGAGTCCCATCCCTCACACCCATCCACCTGAAGGTGGGGCTCACCACAGCCAGAGAGGAAGAGAACATCCCCTGAAAAGAGGCAGGAGGGGCCTTTGTAGGGTTCTCCATCCAGCACATAGATCATGTGACCCCGGGTATGACCTGGGGTGGCCAGAGCTTGGAACTGAAGCCTCCCCACACTCACCATATCCCGGTGACAGAGGGGACTGGAGAAGGGAGAATAGAGAAGGAAACACATTAGCATGCACTTTAACCTTCTCCACTCTCATTGCTGCTTGACAACAGGGCAGTAGACCCTGGAGAGGGGTTCCTAGATTAAAGACAGATGATCTCACCCAGACTTTCAAAGTCTCTGATCCAGAGCCTTAAGCTCTAGTTCCAGAAGTCCTGGGGAAGGACTAATGAGAGGGAAGAAGGAACAGTACTTAGTCCTACGGAACACGTCTGGATGTGTTGGGACCTGCCTATCAAGGGCTTACTTTGTGGAAAGACCATGTAGGGGTCAGAGGGAGAAGGCAGGAAAAGACAAAGTCCTTCTTCGGCTTAACTGAGTGCCTATAGGGCTGCAGACTCCTAGCTGGGTGGGGAAAGCAGCAGGTAGCAGGAAGGGGGAAGAGGAAAATCAGAATGCTCAGTAAGGGAGTGGACTGTGGCTCTGCAGGGAGGGACTACAGTTTTTTAAAATCTTGACTTGAGAGAAATTCTTGGAAGAAAGGGAGTTGAAGAGTAGGACAAGAGGTTACTTACTGAGTGAGGTGAGCAATACCATCCTGAGGGTTCCCGTAGACTCGGCATCCTCTATTATGTCGTCTCAATTCCCTGTTGCCGCCACTATGGTCCCTGTAGTGCATAAGGCAAGGCAATGATAGAGAAATCAAGACAGCTTATGTGTGGATTGCATTTTACAATATTCAAAGCATTTCCATAGGCATTATCTCATTTGATCCTTGCAGCCAGTATTTGAGTCAGGAAAAGGATGTGCATTTTAGACAGATTCAAGATTTAAGAAAGAGAAACAGCTCAAACTCATTAGAATCTGTTTTCTTTTGATCCAGCTTTATGGACCTGTAATTTCATCAGCATGGAACCTACCTCTCCACAATAAAAATCAGGACTCAGTTAATTTTTATAGCCTTCAATCAGGAGTTCTTAACCTGGGGCACATAAACTTGTTTTTGTTTTTAATATTTTGATATATGAATTGGTATCCTTTGCAATCTTATTACACATTTTATTTTTATACATTTAAAAAAACTGAGAAAGGGTCTAAAAGTTTCCCTGCCAAAGGGATCCATGACACAGAAAAAAGCTTAAGAAGTCCTGCATTTGAGAGTTGCCTGGGGCTTAAGTGACTTGCCCTGGGTAACACAGCTAACATATTTCTGAGGTCAGGCTTGAACCCAGGTTTTCCTGACTCCAAAGTCAGTGCTTCATCTGCTATCCACATGCAGCCTCTCCACAAGGAATTTACCTGGTTAGAATTTATTGATCTCAGGTGGAGGACAAGGACATTTGCTAGTCTCATCTCAGCTATAACCACTTGGATCCCTTTTGTCTTGGTTCAGGATCATGCCACAGCCCAAATAAATTCCCACTAGGAATGGGCCAGCTCAGCTAGGACTTCTCGTTGAACTGAGTGGCTCCCGTCTATTGAGACAAGTACTGTTTTACCCTCGGAAAGAAACTGTTGGAACTAATCACTATACAAATCACTATTCACTATACAAACTAAACACTATGCCCCGCAGGGTCCTCTGAATACACCAACCGAGCCCAGGGGCTAAAAGGGCCCTCCCACTCTGTCCAGAGTCGCCAGAAAGTGCCCGGAAGATCCAGCACTCTGAATCTCAAAGATTCAAGAGGATCCTAACCCTAGCTAGTGAAGGTCAGCACAGGAACCCAAGAGATCCAGAGAGAGGCTGTGACAGGCCAATTACCACACCCAAAATGGCAACCCCGAATGGAGCCCAGCCCTGGCACAAAGTTCCAGTTTAGGAACTAAAGCTCCAGCAATGGGTTGGACATCAGAGCTTGGTCTTCTGATCCCCAGTCCAGGGGGTTTGCATTGCCCCAGGCTGCCTTATGTGGGGAAGGCATACTCATCTCGTCCTGTAGACTGCTCTCTCACCGTCACTGTGGCCTCCCTTTGCCTCGTCTAGCTAGGTCAGGCAGTTAGGTGGTGTAGTGGAAAGAGAGCCTGATTTAAAGTCAGGAAGACCTGAGTTGGAATATTTGCCTCAGACAGGTATTAGCTGTGTGACCTTGGGCAAGTCACAACCTCATTGGGTTCTGTTTTCCTCATCTGTAAAATGGGGATAAAAATTAAAGCACCAATCTCCCAGGTGTTGTAAGGGTCAAGTAAGATACTATTTTGTAATATGCTTTTCAAACCTTAAAGACTATATGAGGGCTGCTTTATTTTTATTATTTTTATCCTGTACCATTTAAATCAGGACCTGAGGAAAGACAAAACATCCCATGCCTTCCCTATCCCAGCCCGATTTCTTTCTCCATCCCACCCATCCCACTGTTATCTCCAGCCTTTCCTGGTCAATTTTGGGTGGGTGGCTCACCACTAGTGTTTCACTTTGGAGCTTACTGACCTGAAGTGCACAACTGAGGACAAGGCTTGGGCTAAAAGAGAGGCATTATGGACTTCCTGTATCAGTGTCCTTACCAGTGTTTGTGGGTACAGAGAATAGCAACCAAGGAGACCCCTTCCTTTTCAATGCAGGCCTGAGGAGAGAAGCAGAGATAGAGAAATGAGGAAGAGAAAAAAGACAAGGAGAAACAGAGGGAGAGAGCTGAGCAGAGGCATAAGACAGGAGACATTCAGCTTCTCAACATTATATGCATGTTGGGGGTAATGAGGAGAGAGCTCTTGGAGCAATTATGTGCCAGTCCCATCCCTTACCCTCCCTATTGTCTCATCTCCTCTCCTTGTCCTGTCCCTGACTGGAGCTACTTGCTGCTCCCTTCCTAATGCCTACCAACAGCTCAAAAGGAGCCTTAGACCACAAAGAGATAATAACAGATAATGTTCTCAAAGATCCCTTGCCTTAGGTAGAAAAGGATGTGGGGCAGCTGTGGGTGATGAGGGAAGAGAAGGGGTAGGCGTTAGGAGAAGGGTGAAAAGGATACCATCTTTGGGTGGGGGTTAGGCACTAGTATCTAAGGCAATGGGTAGAATCCAGATGCTCTCTTTCTCCATCCTCAGCCCCCCAATCCCTCCCCCAGGGGGCCAACGGAATCTAAAGATGTGAGTAGGCAACGACATGAAAATATTGGACAACCTCAATAGAGAACTATACACCTGGCCCCATACACTGCTACCTTCTTACCTGGACAGCCCTTGGATCTGAAGGGTCTACAGCTACAGCTAGCTTGGACTGGGTGTCAATGATGAGGTAGCTATAGTTGTCAAGAAGGACCGGTATGGGCAGCACCTTCACTCCTGGAAGGGTAAAAAGACAGTGCTGAAAGGCAGGAGAAGGAGGAGGACTAGGTGACAGTATGGAAAGGTGGGAATTTCCCTTCCCCACTGAAGGTGAAGTTTGGAAAGAATATAGGATGGAAGTTCCCTCAGTGCAGGGCTTCATTTTTGTCTTGCAAGTAGTAAGTACTTAAGTTAAATTTAATCAAATGGAATAGGATTTACGTACAGAGGGGTGGCAGGGATAAGGGTAAGGAGGAAGAGATCAAGGTCAATCCCAAGGTTGGATCTGGTTTACCATTAAAGACTCGAGGTTGGACAGCTGAGTGACCATCTGGATAGCGATGTCGTGCCCTCTGAAGCTGTTTTCGGTACAGGAGATAACCCAGCCAGGTGCGTGCATACAGGTTGTACCTGAAGAATAAGGAAAAATAAAGTACTTTTTCCTCTTCCTCACTGTTTCCCAACGCCAACTCTTTGTTTTAGGCAAGACAGTCTCTCTCTATTTTTTCTGTCCTTTTTTTTTTTTTTTTTTGGAGGGGGAAGATAGGGCAAATTGCGGTTAAGTGACTTGACCATGGTTACACGGCTAGTTTTTGTGTGTGTGTTAAGTGTCTGAGGCCGCATTTGAACTCAGGTTCTCCTGACTCCAGGGCCAGTGCTCTATTCACTGTACCACCTAGCCACCCCTAGCCAGTCTCTTTCTTGTCCTGTCCTTACATGAATGTTCCCTAGCCTCTTTTTGCCACCACAATTTCTTCCAACTCTACCTTCCTAACCCCTCCCATTCTTGTCTCAGACCTTTATGTGGTCTGGCATTTAAATTTTTTTTTCATTTTTCATTTAATAAATTTGAGAAACATCAAGAAATTTGAACATTTGCATGTCCAAAGAACAGCACAAGATTGCATGTGAAACTATGAAGTTCTATTATATATTTTAAAGTATATACTGAATTTAATACAGTCTTGATATTTAATACATTTCTAATATGATATATTATTGAATACAACACAATTCTTTGATTGTGTCCCCTTCTGATCTTCCTTCTCTTTTTCTGGTATTTTGAAAAATGTTGCATTGATGCTACATCATCATCATCTTCTTCTATCACTTCTCTCCTCCTTCTCTTTCTCCTTCCCCTTCTTTCTTCTTCTTCTTAATAAATTTGGCACCATTATAATTATTCTCCTTTTCCCCAACCCCTGACTGGCTCAGAAGATGAGGGCCATTAATATAGGTTCCTTGCCACCTTAGTAGAAAATCCTTCAAAGCAATCAGAAGCTCCTTCCTGAGGCTTCAGACCAGCAAACCAGCAGAATGATCAACACTATACTATACTAAGCTACACTCAACTGAATCAAGATTGTATTCTCAAAGAATATCCTTTCTTTGCTCTAAATGTTCTTCCCCTGCTGTGGCTAAGTAAATCTTCTTTTGTTAACTGTTAGATGAACTATGAGCATCTCATTTCATTCTAATCTCAGACCTGAGCTACCAACCCAGTCTGAGCTAGACCTGGCCTGTTTCCTAAGTCTTTTCATTTTTTTGTTTTGTTTTGTTTTGTGAATCTGTGCTTTTCATCATTTCCTACTGAATAATAATATTCATTACATTCCTACTGTTTTGACATTCCCCAACTGACAGGCACTCATTTTGTTTCAAGTTTTTTGATATAACATATGGTTCCTTTCCTTCTCTCCTTGACCTCCTTGGGGACGGCCAGTTATTTGTACTTCTACAAATTTCATGTAGGAAGCCTTCATTGAGCTGCGGAATCTCAAAAGTCCTCTCCAATTCTGGCATTCTAAAGTTCCCTCTTTTGCATTCAAATTTAAGCCATTCATTATTGTCGCAAATTAAAGATCCTTGAGAGAAGGGACTCAGTCTTATTTTTTTCCCTACCATAACCAGCATAATCCCTTATACTCTTCATTAAATGACTGTGTCCAGTCATTCTGGGAGCCATTAATAAAAGGTAAAAGGCCACAGGGAACATGAGTCAAAGGGAAGAGCTGAGATATACAAAGAACAGAGTTGTAGGGAGAAGGAAAGGAGTATTCCGTCTGGAGGAGAGAACAGGCCAAACAGGAGAGAGGTGCTAATATTATCTCCACTTTGCAGATGTGGAAAATGAGGCAGTGCTCAGGATCACACTGCCTGGTAAGTACCTGAGGTTAGACTCAGTTCTCCCTGACTCCAGGCCCAGCACTTTATCTACTGTGCTACGTGTAAAGCTGGGAGAGAAGGGATCATGATGAGTTAGTGGAAATGGGACAGAGGAACTCAGAGTATGGAATAGCTAAGTACAGCTTTGTTTATTATCTAACACAGGAAGCCTATTCTGCTCCTTCCTTCCCCTCTCTCCATGTGGTTCTCTCATAGTCAAAATTACAGTATATTAGAACCAAAGGGATCTCACACCTTCTGTTCATTTTCCATGTCACCATCTCATAACCCTTTTGTTAGAAAGTTCCTCTTTAAAGGCCTATGTGTACACAAATATTGATAGCAGCTCTTTTTGTAGAGTCAAAGAATTGGAAACTAAGAGGGTTCCCATCAACTGGGGAATGGCTAAACAAATTAAGGTCCAGAATATCATTGTTATGGAAAAAATGAAGAAAGAGATGGTTTCAGAGAAACCTTGGGAAAAGTATAAGAACTGATACAGAGTAAAGTTAGCAGAACCAGGAGAACAATTTTTACTATAACATTAAGATTGCAAAAATGAAGTTTTGAAAGACTTAAGAAAGGGGATCAATTCAATGGGAAACTATAATTTGAGGAGACCAACGATGAAGCACACTACTCAGCGGTGGATTCAAGATGCAGAGCAAGGCATATTTTTGGACATGGGCAATGTGGGAATTCATTTTGCTTAACTATGCTTGTTACCTATGTTTCTTTTTCTTCCTTCTTTCCTTCCTTCCTGTCTTCCTCTTTCTTTCTTTCTTCCTTCCTGTCTTTCTTTTCTTTCTTTCTTTTTCTTTCTTTCTTTCTTTCTTTCTTTCTTTCTTTCTTTCTTTCTTCCTTCCTTCCTTCCTTCCTTCTCTCCTCTCTTTCCTTTATCTCTCTCTCTCCTTTCTCTCTCCTCTCTTTCCATCTCTCTTTCTCTCTCTCTCTCTCTCTCTCTCTCTCTCTCTCTCTCCCTCTCTCTCTGGAGCATAGACTGAGAAAAAATAAATGTCTAATAATTGAAAAAATATTTAATTTAAAAAATTCTTCCTTATTCCTAACTGCCTTACTTTCTCCTGTCATTTTGTAGAATTGTGGTTTTACAGCTACGTTAGAGATTCAGTCTATTTATTTTACTTGCAGATGAGGAAAATGAAGCCCAGAAACTGATTTATCCAAGGTCATATGTGCATTAAGTGGCAGAGTTTGGGTCTGACCCCAGGTTCTTTGACTTTGCCCTCTGATTCATTCCTTTTTTCCCCTCTATCTTACCTATGTGGAGATGAATTATAACTAACCCCTGTACAACATACTACAATACTAGCACAACAGCTGACCTCTGTACAATAAATCACACCCCATCCAACCTTTGCTTTTCCACACTCAGTCACTGTGTATTCTTTTCCCATTTCCTTATTGCTCTATTATCTTTATATTTCAGTTGTTCCCTGAAACTCCTGTTCATCTGATCCAGACTCTTAACTTGTTACATGAGAAAAGTGACTCTCCCCACTAGTGGCAGAGGCTGGATGGAACCCAGGTATCCTAATTTCTATCCCACTCTTCCTTCTGTTGTTCCTCTCCACCCAACCGTGACTAATCTGGATGGTTAGTTAAGTGGGTCAGAGACTCTGGTAGGTGGAGGGGGCTATGCATTCTCCCTTATTCTCTACCCTGGAACTTCCCCCACCCTGCAGATCACAACTTAACTGCTATATCAAGGGAAGCTAGACATCAAAGATTCCTGGGTGGTCCACTTCTCTTCTGTGAAGGGTTGGGGAAGTAGAGAGATGAGTAAGGAGAGAGTAAAGCAAAGAGTATCTCCAAAAGAGGAAGCTGAATAGGTTAGAAAAGGGACAGTCTTAGCATCGGGGAGCAACTGGGCACAATGAGGCAATTTGAGCTCCCAACTCTCCACCCTCTAAGATTTCGCTGAGACATTGCTGCCCCGTACAATAGGTCTTTGATTCCTCTCCTACTACCAGGCACCAGATGTCTGGGGTCTCCTCTCTAAGGAGAAGAGAAGTTAAATGCCTGGATCTTTGGCTTTCACTCCTCTCAGACCTCAATTTCCCTCCTCATAAAATAAAAAAAGTTTGCCCTCTTCCCAAAGGCAGCTTAAGGCCAGGGCCAGACATGAGGGTGGAATTCACAATTTGGTGTTTCATTACTTGGTCCCTGAACTGGAGAACAGACATGTGGGACTCTAGAAATTTGGGTTTTATGTCTGTGACTAAAGTGTAGTCCTTAGGACTCAGGCATCCAACTTGCCACCAAATTTATTCAACTGACATTTTTTAGTGGACGGAAAAAAGTGTAGCGTAGTCAAGATTTTCAGCAAAATAAAGCATTTTTCCTAATTAGTCAGGAACTAGTCACTCACTCAGTCCACAAACATTTATATGTTTACTCTAGGCCAGTGGCTGAAGCTACAAAGAGAGGCAAAATCACCAGTTCCTGCCCTCAAAGAGTTCACATTCTAAAGGGTGTGTGTGTGTGTGTGTGTGTGTGTGTGTGTGTGTGTGTGTGTGTGTGTGTGTAAGGGCAGTTAGGTAATACAGTGGAGAGCCCTCAACTCAGAATTAAGGAAGACTGAAGGTCAGATCTTGCCTCAGACATTTATTTGCTGAGTGACCCTGGACAAGTCATTAAGCTGCTTGCCTCAGTTTCCTCCTCTGTAAAACTGGGATCCTAAAAATAGCACCTACCTCCAAGGGTTGTTGTGAGGATTAAATGAGACAATACTCATCAAAAATGAAGATAATAATAGCCCACATCTCCCAGGGTTGTCATGAGGAGGATAAAGTTGAGATAATACCTGTAAAATGCTTAACACAGTGCTTGGCTCATAGTAAGTGCTTGTTAAAATTAAAAATTTAAATTTAAACTATGGACATAGAAGATATACCCAGAGTCAATGGAAAGTATTCTTAGCAGGAAGGTAACAAAAAGACCCCACCTGAAAAATGTATGGCTATTTGACCAAGCTCCGAACAATGGCTGGGTTCTCTGCCTCTGTGAAAGCATACTCACTCTCTTTCATGAAACAGCTAAAATTGAAGCTAAGAGCCAGTGTCAAATGGCACAAGTCGAGTCAAATTTGAGATGAGCTTTGACTGAATATGCTCCAATTCAAGTTCACTCTATGGCTTTCAACAAACACTGATTAAGTCCTTACCCATAGGAGGTGAAGGCACCTAGCATGACATAGATAGCTTGCCACAAAGTCAGGGTTTAAATCCCAGGCAAGTACATTTTAGTGGCTCAGATGACTCTTTAACACTGTTAAGTTGCAGAAAATTTATCGGCTCAAGTTGGTTAGAGGGAGTTTCTTCATTGGGAGCTTCCCATATCTATCAGACAGCCAACTTGATGCCAAATTTATTCATTTTTTAAAATTTTATTTTAATTTATATTTATCATATAATTATGTTTGTTTATTATTATATTTATATAATAAAATTATTGTAGGTTTTTTATTTGTGTAGTGGAGGGAAAAAAGTATGACCCAGCTAAGATTTTTAACAAAAGACCACAGGTCTGAACCAAAAGAATTTTTTTTCCCCCAAAAGTCACTGTGCTAGGTTCAGGGTATACAAAAACCAAAAGAAAAAGTCTTTGCCTTCAAGGAGGCTTTTCTTCTATCGGGAAGATGTGACTTATACCTGGATAAGTAAATACAAGGTAATTTGAGGACAGAGATGGGGGTGGCACCCACAGTAATCAGTGAAGGCTTTGGAAGAAGTAGAATCCAGCTGAGCCTAGAAAAAAGATAAGAATTCTGAAATACAGAGGAAGGAGTGCCTTCCAGGCACAAGGAACCAGTTTGGACAAATAACTGGGAGGAAATTAATAGAAAATGGAATGTGGGAAATAGCTAAAAGGTCATGTTAGTTGGAACACAAGATACCTGAAGGTGAATTATGTGAGATACCATTGGAAAGTTACATTGGAATGAAATTGTAGAAGGCTTTAGCTGCCAAACTAAGGAGGATCTATTTCATTCTGGATTCAACAGAGAACCTCTGGAGACTTTTGAAGGGGATTGTGACATGGGGAATGACATGGTCAACTCTATGCCTTATGAAGATTATCTTGGTAGCTAGGTGGAAGATGGTGTAGATAAAGGAGGCAATGGAAGTATGGAGACAAGGACAAGACAGTCAGGAAGTTATGACAATAGTCCAGGAAAATAGTGACTAGGGCCTGAGATGGGGTGGTGGCTGTGTGAATGGAGAGAAGGGGACCAGATTTTGTGGAGGTAGACTTGGTAAGCCTAAACTATGGATTGGATTTGGGAGGTGAGGGAAAGAGTAAAGAATGACTCCAAGTTACAAATGAAGAGAGATGGGGAAGTGCAGAGGAGAAGCATGTCCTTTTTACTTTGGATTTGTTGAGTTTAAGATTCCCAGAGGACCTTCAGGTGAAAATGACCAATGGGCAATTGGAGGTCAGTAGAGAGATTAGGGTTGGATAAAGAGACACAAAACCATTCAAAAGCAAAATGGGTTATTTTGGAGTGGGGTTTGCTCATCACTGGAATTCTTCACACAAGACTGGATGATCACTTGGCAGGTATATTTGTAGACAGAGTTTTTGTTTAGGTGTAGTCCCTAGTAGATGACTAGATGAGATCCCTTCCAAGTCTGAGATTCTGTAATTTGGGAGGCATCAGCCTGGGAATGAGGGAATTCCTGGGGGCAGATGATCACTAAGGGGGAGAGAGACTAGAGAGCAAGATAAGAGGGGCCAGGACAAAGAGCTTGAGGGAAAAAGAGATCAATAATGATCCAGCTAAAGAAATAGGAAGAACAGTGAACAGAGAGGAAGACAATCAGGAAAGAGAAGGGGTATGGAGAGTCAAAGAAAAGGAATAAAGAATCCAAGAGGAGAGAGTGTCTACAGTATCACAAACAGAGAGAGGTCCAGGAGGATGAGAACTGGAAAAAGACCATTGGATTTGATAGAGATGATGAGTAAATTTTGTGATAATGATGTCAATAAAATATAAGCGACAGAATACAGACTGGGAGGAATTACAGTCTTGATTACACAGTTCTCTAGAATAGTTTGGTCTGTTAAACACAAGCATTCTCAACTGACTTGAACATAATTGATGATTAGGACCAAGCAGGTAACTGCACTTTTACATCAATAAAGTTGATGAAACTGGATCTTTTGCCGTTGTATTAGATGTCTAAGGAATTTATTCCCATGATGTATTTTAATAAATTCATTTACTTAATAAAAATAACAGTTTTACCTAAATTAAATTACATATTTAGTGCCATACCAATCAATCTACCAAAAAATTATTTTGTACAGCTAGAAAAAAATAGTAGCAAAATTCATTTGGAAGAACAAAAGGTCCAGAATATCAAGGCAATTAATGAAAAGAAATGCTAGGGAAGGCCTAGCCATACCAGATTTTAATCTGTATTATAAAGCAGCAGTCATCAAAACTGCTTGGTCCTGGCTGAGGAGTAGAGTAGTGGATCAACGGAATAGATTAGGTACATGAGATTCAGCAGCCAATGACTATAGTAATCCACCATTTGATAAACCCAAAAGCCCCAGTTTTGGGGATAAGAACGCACTATTTGACAAAAACTGCTGGGAAAACTGGAACATAGTATGGCAGAAATTGGGCATAGGCCAATATCTAACACCATACACCAAAATAAATTCGAAATGGGTACATGATCTAGGTATAAAGGCTGATACTGTAAGCAATCTGGGAGAGCAAGGGATAGTTTCCCTGTCAGATCTATGCAGAAGGGAAGACTTCACGACAAAACAATAGTTAGCATTATAAAATGCAAAATGGATAATTTTCATTATATTAAATTGAAAAGCTTCTGTACAAATAAAGCCAATGTTACCAAGATTAAAAGGGAAGTGGAAAATTGGGAAAGAATTTTTACAACCAGTGTCTCTGATAAAGGCCTCATTTCTAAAATATACAAAGAACTGAGTCAAATCAATAAGAATACAAGTCACTCCCCAATTGATAAATGGTCAAAGGATACGAACAGGCAGTTTTCAGAAGATGAAATTAAATATATTTATAAGCATATGAAAAAATGTTCCAAATCACTAGTGATTAGAGAAATGCAAATCAAAACAACTCTGAGGTACCACATCTCACTGGCCAGATTGGCTAAGATGACAAAACAGGAAAATGATAAATGCTGGA
>CM053591.1:149289469-149308869 GCA_028646515.1 Pseudochirops corinnae | reverse complement strand
TGTCTTTGCCAAGAGAACCCCAAAAGGGGTCACAGAGAGTTGGGCACTACAGAAACAACTGAACAACAACAAAGTACAGCCAGGTAAGAAATTGGGAGATATCTGAGCTGAGTTCCCTCCTTAAATGGAGGCTTTTGAAGTTCATGCCCCCACCCTCCAATTAGAGGGGCAAAGGGTAGTGATGTACAGGAACTCCAAGGCTGATAGGAACAGACAGGAACAGCAGCTGTTCTGTACGTGTCCCTTAGGCACATCTGTTTCCTTGGCAAAACTGAAGATGAGAACATGGGTCTCCACACTGCTGTAAGCATTGGAGAGTTGGAACTTCACGCCTTGCTAGCAATGACAGGCTGCTAGCCACTTAGGAGTTTTAAAGTCTTAGCTTTTATTTATTTACTTTATTCCGTTTAGCAAATGTATTCTAATCTATAATGTGTTTAGTCCAGGTGGGTCCCACAAAGTTACTAAAGAAGTGCAAATTTTTCATGGGAATGGGGGTAAATACAAGTCAAAAAGTTATGATAATATTTCTCTGTTTTCAATCTTGGACTAAAAGAGATGAGATAGTACCTGGGCCAAAGCACTAGAAGGTTGGGAACCATGGGAAACTCAGGCCTGTTTGTTTCCACCATTACAGAGTGATAGGCAGGGGCTACCCAGGTAGGGTACCAGCAGGCTGTCCAAATTTGTACATGAAGAAGGGCAGGAGCAGCTCCAGCCCAAAGAGCCACCTGGTGGTTTATGCTGGGTAGAGGTGAGTGCCCCAGTGCAGGGAAGAATTCCTATATCTTAGGGTTAGGGCTCTGAATGCTCAAGGTGCCCATGTTTCCACATACCAAGATTCTTCCAGATCTTGAAGGAGGGAAAGAGGGAACTCATATTATACAAAGTTGTTGCAGAGCATATAGGTAAAGGGGGGGTTACAGACCTGGTTGACTTGGCACAACAGAATTCCAGTCCTCTATTGGAAGGCATTTCCCCCCAGCATCTTGGTCCAGTGTTTTAAATAGCAAACTCATTCAGGCTGAGGTAGCTATGATGATATCAGCTAGCCAGGCAATCTGAACCTTTTGCTACCCAACTGCATTACACATAGTAGTCTGAATTTTCCTATAGTGCTCCTGCAAATCAGCATATTTTATTCTGAAGTGGGTCCTTTGACTCCAAGCAATATGCCAAACTGAGACTTTGGTGACTTCGACAGCTCAAACTACAAAACTCCTCATTGATTAGGTCAGGGCAAAGATTTTTAGTGTTGTTAGCCGAATGTCCTATTAGGCAACTGGGTGGTGCAAAGGATAGAATACCCAGCCTGGACTCAGGAACACCTGAGTTTGAATTCTGCCTTGAACACTTATACTAGTTGTATGACCTTTGGCACGTCACTAACCTTTGTCTGCCTCATTTGTAAAATGGGGATAATAGCAGCACATTTCTTCCAGGGTTGTCGTAAGGATCAAATCGGGTAGTATTTGCAAATTTTAAAAGCCTATATAAACGTTTGCTATTACTATTAGGATTCTGGATCTTTTCAGAAAATCTCAAACGAAATCCCACTTCCAATGCCTACCACAAATGTAGACTCATGTTTGGGAAGATACCCCTTCTGCCACTCACCTGGGATATACACTAGAAATTATGGGATCACTATAATCTCTCCTTCATAGTCTGACTTCTCTAAGGGCACTGATCCCCTGGGACGGTGGGCCAGGCTTATTACTACTCTACAGGCAGTGCTCAGCTGGCATAGTGTCTTTTTATCCTGGGCATATATATCTATATATCTATATCTATATCTATATATCTATATCTATATATTAAATATATGATTAAGGCATTTCCCTGATCTTAGAAGAACCAGTACTAATACTGCATCGCTCCCTAGAGTAAATCTGAGATCTCAAACTGAGGGTCAACCCATTCTGGTTTGCAGAGGTAGGAAAGGCTGTTGGCTGAATTGTTAATTACCTTTTCTGCTTGTTTCCTCATCACCTCTTATTTGTCACTTCTAAGGGTCTCGCTGCTTCTAGATTACAGAGATCTGATACCCAATGCATGCCAAGACTGTAAACCGAATCTCACGGTGGCCAGGCAAGGAAAGGATTTGGCCTGGTTAGAAAGAATCCATTATAGTCAATCCATGGAGAAAAATCAAGTTCTATTTAAGGCTAAGTCAAGTAAAGCTATAACCACTCAATAGAGATGAGGACATATTTCCAGCCTTGTGGGGGAGGTGGGGAGCAAAAGAAGATAGGGGGTAATAGAATCAACCTTCCATGAGATGACACCTGCAAGAAGATGAATCTCCAGGTGTTTGTGAGTGGGAATTTTTATTCCCGACTCATACATACTCTTCGGTCAGCTTTGTCGGGCCCCTTTCCCGTCCTTGATTTTAAGGACACTTGTTTTTGCCTAGGCAGCTAGAAGTTGCCCTAGGCTACAGTACCTAGTATCCAACACAACACAACAACAGTGATTGGAACAGTCCTCTAGGCAAGAAAAAAGCTAAGGCAGTGATTATAATTATTACCTTTGCTATGGTAATTTCAGGTTTAGAAAATGCCTTACCCACATACATCAATTTTGAAAACAACCCTATAAGACAATTACTGAGGATGCAAAGAAAGCAAAAAAAAAAAAAGTCTCTGCCCACAAGGAATTTACAGTTTAATGGAGAAGACGGTAATGGAGTGTTAGATCGATTTTACTCATGTGCAAACCAAGGCCTAGAGAGAGCTTAAGTATTCTCTTTGTGGTCACATAGCTACTGAATTGGAGTGCCCAAGAAAATGGGTCTACATGGAGCCATACCACTCATGTTCTAACCTCTGCCACCTAGGGTTTGAAGGTCCTCTAACTCAGAACCCAGTGTTCTTGACACAACTACAGCTGCTTATGTCTTCATAGCACATGAGGGAATTGAAGGGATTAGGACAGCTAATGGTTACTTGTGGGACTTGAGTAATCCACACTGACTCCATCTTGTGACTCAAGTCTGGAGCTAGGTCAGTTATCTTTCTATTTAATTATAGGTCTAGTCCAAATTCTGTCTTGTGAGACAACTTTATTCAGTTGTGGGAACTGGGAGAAAACCATTATTACATTGTTTGAACTTAGCCCTGCTTGGCTAGGGAAGCTGGACCACCTCTATCTGCTGTTTAGAGACCCTTAACTAAGGGCATAGGTTATGTCAACCAGAAACCCAGTCAGATGCAAAGATTGATGCAAGGAGTTTTCTCGAAGTTATACATCTCAAACAACCCATGTATCTTTTCTGAAAACTGGCCCCATATGGGTCAACCAATCATTGTTTCCATGTTTCATTGATTATTTACAGACACTTAGGGGAGGTGGGATACTTCTTTTTCTGATTTCAGAGAATTGTATTTGTTCGCTCTCCCCCTCCCAACTTGGAAAGTTCTTAACCTTTCATCCAATTAGAAATAAAATTACCTGATGTTGTATCATTTCCTTTTAATTAATTAGCCTCATTTGATTAATTTGTTTTTAGCGTATAAAAATCTGTCTCCTCCTGTATTTGGGGTCCAGGTCTAAGCTGAGGAGGTCTGGTCTTGGTTTGTTGGGCAATTTCTGTGCACTGCTTAATAAATCAACATGCTTGGAAGATCAAACCTTTGTTTTCTCAGTCATTTCATCCCTCATCTGCTACACATAGTACCTTGCATACAACAATTTTTGGTTGAATTAAATTGCAATGTTTATTTTCTCTAGTGATTATTCTCTTTCTAAGCCCCAGGACATTGCTGGAGGAAGTCATAAAACCAGTGGACTACTAGGAATTTGTATTATTTAACCTCAACTGGGTTCTCACCAATTCACGGCAACTTTTCATTCAACCCCAGGTGACTTCTCATCAGACTCCACACAACAGCTGTTCCAAACCTTCCTGTCTTTTCTCAGGTCCTCAAATCCACCCCTTAAAACCTTTCTATGTGTTTGTTCCATTCTAAGGGGACAAGGTCTTCCTCTTGTTTACCAATTACCCTTGACACCATCCCCTTTCATCTTTTTCAAGGCTTGCCCCATCCATCATTCTTTCTCTATCTCTCATCATCAATCTCTCTCTCTACCAACTGGCTCTAATCTTGTTGCCTACAAACATGCATAGGCCTCTCTTTTAAAAAAAAATCTGTCATAGTTACCATTCATATTGACATCATTGTACCATGAACTTCCCTGAGCAATTGTCATTTTTTCTCCTCCACATTAACAACCCTGGGAGAGAACTCATCCAAAGAAACATGTGAAAATCATGATTTTAAAGTTGTGTTGACAAACCGCTCACTTGGTGTTCTTAGCCAGAAGAATGTTGTACAGTTACCTTTGTGGTTTTGTTTATCAAAGATTCCAATAGGATCTTAATGTATGCTATTTTTTAGAGATAATGCCTTGATGGGGACTTATATTTTATTCCAATGATAAAATAATCAAAGTGCTTAAGTACATTTTATTCTATTTCCTTAAAATTATACACACATATGTAGTTTATGCCTAAATAATATTAGTGTCTTAGGTAAAGAACTTAGGCACTTTATTGGTCTTCAATATAGTTTGTATTTAGAAGCATTTCTCTATAAAGTTCTTCAAGCCTTGGGTAGTTGTTATTTCTATTTCTATGTCTATAAATGCACATAGTTGTGACTTCAGAATTCCAATCCAATCTGCAACGAAAGGACACTGAGGTACTCCAAGCATTTTCAATTTATTAGGCAAACTGGTGGTCCCTAAGAAGTTGGATTCAAGATTCACCTCTGCAGTCAGAGAGCTGGGCTTTTTTATAGAAATCAAGAAGATGCCAAAAATGGATTGAGGTTGTACAATTCTTTTGTTGGGCAATTCCAGAAGGGGAAAATCCATACGATTGGTGAAGGGGAGGAAGCAGAACTCATGTTTGGATAAAAGAAGGAACTCCTATTTGGTCAAGGTAGATGTCCATCAACCACCAAAGTTTAGTCATCAAGCTTTCCACATGTCAATAATCATGAGTGTTTAGTGAACAGAATTCTGGGACTTTCCACTTGTTTGTTACAACCATCAGATGCAAAAGGATGGGGAAGCTGTGGTTTTCTGGAACACAGAAGCTTCCAGGGTACAAAGGAGTCAGGGGAGGGGGAGAGTGTTATGCAGTAAGTTTCTATTCCTATCCCTAAAACAGAATAATACAGGACAAAATATCAAAGTATAAATCTATCAGTTGTAATAATGAATATATGCATATTATCATCAACACATGTTAGATTAATTAATTATATCTCTGATCCCAACAGCATTAACTATCAGAACTTATTCAACTTTGATCCTATTCTTCTTAATTCACTAATACAATCACTGATACCCATTAAATGACAATGAACTGAGTAGATAGTGATCAAATTGAATAGGGGCATCAAAATTATTTTCATATAGTAATTAACAATCATAATAAAAAAACTTTACTAAAGTGACTATGTGAATTGTTTGTCTTTCATTCTTTTTTTTATGGTGGGGGGAGGTAGGGCAATTGGGGTTAAGTGACTTGCCAAGGTCACACAGCTAGTAAGGGTGTACTGAACTCAGGTCCTCCTGTGCTCTATTCACTGTGCCACCTAGCCACCCTGTTTGTCTTTCATTCTTGAAGAGGACTATGACATCAGGGAGGTGTTGTCATAACATGCAAGTGAATTGGATTTAAGTGAAGGAGGGCAAAGTCCCCAGCCTCAGTTTCTCCTCCCAAGCCATCTGGGTCCAGTGAACTGAGATGAATGGGACCACCTGGGTGAGGTCTCTCAAATTCCCTCCTCTCTCCCCTAAGATTTCTCTGCATCTTCTTCCTTCTTTTCCATTTCAGGATGTGCCATCCTTCTTCTCTCTAAAGCTAACCCTTTCGCTTGAATCATATTCTCTCTTATTTCTCGCCAGGATTTTCCTTGTTCTGCCAATGATCTCTTCTCTCTTGTGTTTTCAACTCTTTCCTCTCCACCAGCTCTTGCCCTTCTATCTAAAATCATTTTCACATCTTCTCCAGTATTAAAAATAATAATAATAATAAGTCTCCCTATACTCCACTGCTCGCTTGAACTTTCTTCTTTTTAACCACGAAACTTTGCCCTTGAAGTTCCCCACAATGATTAAATTATAGCTCTGGAGTTAAAAAATTAAATAAATCTGGTAGAAATTGATGACAACAGAAGGAACTCATTCAATAAAAATTGTTGGAAAAATTGGGTGGCAGTATGCTTTAAAAGATGTAGAACTGGATCTATATCTTACACTTTTTTGGAGGGGATGGGAAGTTTAGATATTCAATCTCATCATTGTAGAAAACTCCTAGAGTAGAAATTCTCTCTACTGCTGCAGGTTCTCAGCTCATATTAGTTATTTTGTTAGAAAATTAATTGCAAGGGGCAAGTAGGTGGATAGAACACCAGCCCTGGAATCAGGAGGACCTCAGTTCAAATGCAACCTCAGATAATTACTGTCTGTGTGACCCTGAGCAAGTCACTTTAACCCCAATTGCCTCAAAAAAAAATTAATTGGACCACTGAGAGGTTAAATGATTTGTCTACAGTCACATGTGAAAGGCAGGATGTGAACTCTGAGCTTCCTGACTCCAAGGTCCATTGTGTAATCCATAATCCCCCCCCCCCATTTCACCATTTATTACAATATATTCCAAATTAAACAATGAATAACTATTTTTTTAAAAAAAATTAATTTTAAAGGGATCACTTTAAGTGGTCAAAGGATAGGAACAAACATTTCTAAACCAAAGTATTGAAAACTATTAACGAGGGTTAGACCTTGGAGTGTGTCCCAATATTCCTTGCCTTATTCTAGTTCAAGCAACCATATGAAAACAGGAGGAGTCAAATTCCAGTCATTTGTGACTGAGGGGCTAGGATGAAAAGTTCTCTAATTGGTCATGGAGATGGAAGAATTGATGACTCTGGGATTGCTGAGCAGGGAGAACTGAATGTGTATATCAAAGCTTGGCAATCTGCCAAGCTCTCCCTCTTTTTCTTGTAGCTAAGAGGCAGGATAGCTATGAACTGAGAATTGTGTGGGAGGGGTGTCTCCCTGTCTCCCACATGGCCCTGGGAGCTGTAAACACAGGAACTCTTCTGTCTCTTTGGGATCCTTGCTGATGTTAGGTGAATGAATGCTCTCAGATGGATGTGCCCCAGGACAACTATGTGAGTTCAAAAGATCCCACTGGCAACTAGAGCTAAATGGTGCTAGCAACCATGGCCCCTTTTGTGGTAATGATGGACAGTGGTGGAAAAGCAAATTGGACCAATAGCAAATCACCTTGTTCAGCAGAGATACCACATCCTGAGAAAAGTCAGCCAGTGGATTGACTCATCTATCATCACTGGTCCACCCCACAGAGAACTTCATGAGGACTCCATAAAAGAAAAGGACTTCCCCCACCAGGAGTCAGGAAGTACCCTTTTGTCCCATAGGTTCTGTACTACTGTGCCTCCACTGCCGTTAAATTTAAGTCTGTGCCCACTTTTCCCACAGATCTGTGTCTATTTGTGGAACAGTTCACCCTAGGTTTGTGGGGGCAGAGGGAGGGAGGATGCTTTGTACTTCATTGCTATTTTCTTTATGCTTTCTTAGGTGTTACTGAAAACCATACACCTTTCATGCAACATTGAAAAGCTCCCTTGATTTTAAAGGGATATGGTTCATGAGGTATTATAAGTGAGCACGTTAGCATCTGGGCTCTGGTGGTCCTTGGGACCTCTTAGATACTCACTCCATAATCTGCCTGTCTTCAAAGACATAGTCAACTTTAGATGGTTGAATCTCAAGGTCAAGTGTTACATAGGCAAGTGACTTCTTGATTTTTAATTTAATTTTTTTGCCCTTGAAGATTTTTTAAAAACATATTTCCACATTAGTCATGTTGTGAAAGAAGAATCAGAACAAAGGGGAAAACTATGAAAAAGAAAAAAAAGAGAGAGAAAATAGTATGTTTCAATCTGCATTCAGACACCATAGCTCTTTCTCTGGATGTGGAGAGCATTTTCCATCATGAGTTTTTTGGAATTATCTTAGATCATTGTTTTGCCGAGAAGAGCTAAGTCAATCAAAGTTAATCATCACACCATGTGGCTGTTACTGTGTACAATGTTCTCCTGTTTCTGCTCATTTCACTCAGCATCAGTTCATGTAAATCTTTCCAGGTTTTTCTGAAATATGCCTGCTCATCTTTGCTTATAGAACAATAGTATTCCATTACATTCATATACTATAACTTGTTCAGCCATTCCCCAGTTGATGGGCATCCCCTCAATTTCCAATTCTTTGCCACCATAAAATGGGCTGCTATAAGTTTTTTTGTATATGTGTTTGCTTTCCCCTTTTTTAGAATATCTTTGGGATACAGACCTAGAAGTGGTATTGCTGGATCAAAGGATGCACAGTTTTATATCCCTTTGGACATAGTTCCAAATTACTCTCCAGAATGGTTGGATCAATTCACAACTCCACCAACAATAGGTCAGTGACTTCTGGCTGAACACCTTCACTGGAGTATTGTTGCACTGATTTTTTTATAGTCTTCCTGGGGACCATGTACCACCAAATAAATTCTTTTAATAATTATGTCTTATCCATTTGTGACATAGTTTATGACATGCCTTCGAAATATCCTTACTGGATCAAATGACTCAGTTGAGTAGAATCCTAGTGGTAGTAATCATTAATAGTACTAATACTACTACTAACTAACATTTCATAGCACTTTAAGGTCTTCAAAGCTCTTTATACATGTTATCTCATTTGATCTTCATAATTCTGTGAGGTAGGTGCTATACTTATTCCCATTACACAGGTAAGGAAAATGAGGCATAGAGAGGCTAAGTGACATATCCAGGGTCCCAAAACTCAGTATGTGTCAGCAGAATAATTTGAACTCAGGTCTTTCTGACTCCAAGTCAGGTGTTCTATCCATTGTGCTACCTACCTGCCACCGAGAGGTGGCAGTCATTCACATATGAGGAGGCGGGAAGAGAATTCCTGGGTGAGACTGGCCAAGTTGAATGTTTTATTTAATCTCTTCTTCTTCTTCTTCTTCTTCTTCCTCCTCCTCCTCTTCCTCCTTCTTCTTCTTCTCATCATTGGCTCAAGGCAAATGTTACAAGTAGAGCAGCAGTAGCATGTGAGAAGTGTCAAGTATATTATAATAATGATAATAGCTAGCATTTATAATAGCACTTAAAGGTTTACAAAGCTCTTCCTTGACACAGTCCTGGGAGGAAGGTGCTATTGTAAAGGGTCAGCCATTGGGACAGGGTCTGTCTGAGTGACTCCCATGTTTTAACCTTGCTCAACTTTTGGGTATAGGTGATCAGTCAGTCTGCAAAAGAAAGCCAGGTGCTGAGGACTATTCCCATCACCTGAAAGCTAATTCCATCTCCCAACGATGCTGTAATGGGGAGAAGCCACCTCCTTGTTGACAGGTCTGCCAATCAGGATTATCTCACCATCATATTTAAATTGTTTTGTCGTTGTTCAGTCATTTTGATGCCCAACTCTTCATGACCTCATGTGGGGTTTTCTTGGCAAAGATACTGGAGTGGTTTGCCATTTCCTTCTCCAGCCCATTTTACAGATGGGAAACTGAAGCAAACAGAACCAAGTGACTTGCTTAGTGTCTAAGGCAGGATTTGAACTCACAAAGATTAGTCTTCCTGACTCCAGGCTGGGCTCTCCATTCACTTTGCCACCTAGCTGCCTGTTTGATAAAAGCAGCTGGAGATTAGAATTCAACACAGCCAGCCCCACTCCAACTGCCTAATGGCTTTAGGGCCAATAAACTCCTTTTGTCTTATTTCCTGAGTTTGCCTTTAATTGACTAGCAAGGCCAGAACCAGGATTTTCTTTTAAGACTCTTATTATCCCAGTTTTACAGATGAGGAGACTGAGTCAGACACAGGCTAAGTGACTTTCCCAAGGTCACACAGTTTATACACCAAACACAATCATCTTTCTCCCATTCTGCTTCTCTTCCTATTTTCCCTCTCTTTGTGAGTCATATCTCCCCCCTTCCAGTTACCTAGATTTTAAACTCCAGATCCATTTAAAAATCTCCTTCCCCCTCATCCAATTAATCACCAAGTCCCATCACTTCTGTTCCTTCTGTGCCTCTCTAGACAGTCTTTTATGTCATTCTCACTGCCAACGCCCTTCATTTACTCCTTCTAAATTATTTGAATGCCTTCCTAACAGCTCTCCCTCCCTCCAGTCTCCCTCCCCTTCATTTTCTACTATACTTGACTAAGACATTAATCTTCCTAAGGAATTTCTCTGATCCTGTTACTCTCAGGCCGAAAAGCTTTGAAGATTTCCCTGCAAAAGACCTCCCATGCTTTGCTCCCAACCTACCTCTTCAACTTTACCTCGACTTCCTCAACCAATCAATCAATAATCAAATGATTGTTCTGTACTTTCCATGGGCCAGGCCCTATTTATGCACTGAGGGGTACAAAGACAAAAATAACAAATAGTCCTGCTCCCAAGGAGCTTCTTTCTGTGCCCTTCACTCAGCCAACTTGGATTGTTTAGGCCCCCCCATCCCCATATCTCAGAATCCTACCCATGCATCAGGGCCTAAATCAGTCACCTCCTCCAGGAGGCCTTCCCCAAGACTGAAATTAACCTCTCCCTCCTCTGTGCTTTCAGAGAACCTTATATTCTTTTTGAGGGAATAGTTTATATTCTACCTTATTTTAGGAAGCAATATGGCTCAGTGAATAAAAACTGGTATGTACATACCTCTGATATGTCCTGGGAAAGTCACTCTCAGTACCCACGGCTACTCACCAGGGCTATGATAAGTGAAAAAGAACTTGCTGGCCTGTGTAGGTAAAAGGAATTCCTTCACCTGGAGTTCCAAAGTCAATGAAATCACAGCTCCAGTCCTTCTTCTAACATACAGTTATCCCTTTCACATCATGAATTTTCCTATTGAGGTTTTGACACCTAGCAGTTCAGCATAAGGAATTAAATAAGAATTTTGGGGGAGATTTTTTTTTTTAAAAACTTTAATTTTACTATTCATTTTTCTTTTTTTTTTTAACTTTTTTACTATTAGTTTACAACATTCAGTTCCACAAGTTTTTGAGTTCCGAATTTTCTCCCCTTCTCCTCCCTCATCCCCCATGGTGGCATGCAATCTGATATAGGTTCTACATATAACTTTCACATTAAACATTAGTCAAGTTGTAAAGAAGAATTATAACCAATGGAATGAATAACAAAGAAGAAACAAAACAAAATGAAAAAGAGAGAGAGCAAGTAGTTTGCTTTAATCTGCGTTCAGACTCTGTAATTCTTCTCTGGATGTGGATAGCCTTTTCCATCATGAGTCCTTTGGAGCTGTCTTATAACCTTGCATTGTTGAGATAAGCCCAGTCTATCAAAGGCAGTCATCACTTTTTGGGGAGTTTTGCAGAAGCTGTAGACACACTAGAAGGCCAGCAGATGACACAGAAAAAGTTTAGGAACTTAAAAATGCATAAACTGTATGTATAGTATTGTATAATATCAATATGTTTTATCTTTTAAAACCATAATAATTCAGACTTCTTCTCTGGCACAAAGGGAGGGTCAAAATTTTTATGCAGATTTTCTAGATCTCAGGGTGGGGAGTGGGGTCATGGTGCCCCTAACCCCCTCAATGTAGAAATGTTAACTATATTTATTTGCATTTATAGAGAGGTAGAAGATGATGTAGTGACAAGAGGACTGGGTTCTGTCACTTACTAGCTGTGTGATCTTGCTCAAATGTTGCCTCTTTGTAGAAAATGGAAATAATCACATGTTCACTGGCTACCTCAGAAGATTGTTTCCAAGAAAGGGCTCTACAGTGTCAATGTGAGTTAGTCTGTCTTTCTATATTAGAATGTCAATACCTTGAGAGTAGAAACTGTGCCTTATTCACTTCTTTGCCCTCAACCAGGTGCCTTGTCACAAAGTGGTTAAGTAGGCAAGAGTAAACATTTAATAAACATTTGCTGAGCTGTTCAGTAAAAGTGTCCATGAAATACATGGTTCAAACTCTCTCAATTTTACCACTGGTAACATCCCCTCTGACACATATGAATGTTCAGAAAACATGTTGATAATTGGATTAACGTACACACAAGTTAGATTAAATATTTACATTGCAAGTGATCCAAGAACATGACCATTTTTTTTGGTAGAGACAGAAGCCAGGATTACTAATCCCATGCTCATACAGGATGAGGTCAAGGTAAGGCAGTGTTCTCTCTACCAAAAAGTCCTGGAAGCACTCTACAATCTGTCCCATGTCTACCTTGCAAAATTTATCTCTCCTTATTTCCCTACAGAAACACTTGAGTCAGGTTGGTCTACTTACTCACCGTCACCTAATCTTGCCTTCTTTACCTTTGCTCACCCGCTTCCCTCTGCCTGGGATGCCCTTATCACTTCCTCCTACCCTTCCTTAAGCCTCAGTTCAAATGCTACTTTCCCATGAAGCTCTCCTTAATCTTCCCACTCCAAAATGGTTCCTCTTTCTTCTTATCTCTTCGGGTATGCACTGTATTCATTGCACACTTACCAGATGACTGCTAGGTACTGTTAGGTATCTTGTTCTGCATGTGTCCTGTTTCCCCAATTAGATTGTAACCATCTTGATGGGAGGTATCATTATAAACTATGGGGTCAACCTTACTAGCTTCATTTTGAGAATGCATTGTTGTGAGCAAGTTATTTCAAGGATACAGGAGAAAAGAAGATGGAAGGGGACCACTGCTCCAAAGATATCAAGAGGATGACTGAGAAAAAGACTACAACAATGTTAAATCCTTAGAGACCAGTCAACATAACTGGAGTATGCACTGAGACAGAGACAGAGAAACACAGTAGGATATTCAACAGGGGAATGGACTGGATTCCAATGGAATCCACTGGAGTCTACTGGAATTGCGACTTGGTATATTCAAAACTGTGCTGGTGTATGCTGATGACATTATAATGAGGCTGCACTACAACACAGATGGAAGCTAGGAGTGACTGACATTTGGGGAGAGGCAAGGGAGGGTCAGTGACTGAAAGCATCATGGGGATGGGAAAAAAGAAGAATATGAAGACCCATATTCCTAGGGAGTTTATGATGATTCAAGTTTTGCCTGTGCAACAACTTACTCGCCCTAGCTTTTAGTCATCGTCATCTGAACCCAATAAAGTATGACCGAAGCATTGCCCTCTGGTCTGTTTGAACTGTTTTCTCCAGAGAGAAGATGTTGCTGTTTCAAAGAGATTAAGCAGTGATGTGGGTATTGAGTCTCATTCTTTTTTCCCTCTCACTGGGGTTGGGGATAGGATTGGAGTGCCTGCCATCTTCCCTCCATAGGAGCCAGGGTGCTGGTATTCAAGACACCAAAGAAGTCTGGGGATGGGGTGGGGAGAATGTGGTGATATTGGGTGCCATGTCATAGGTCTGCTTTCTTCTGTTCTAATTTTAAAAAATATATTTATTTAAAATTCATTTTCTTCATTAATTGCATGTAAAAACAAATTTTAACATTAGTTGTTTTTTTTTTTTTTAATAAATTGTGTTCCTTTGCTGAGAAGAGCTAAGTCCATCAAAGTCAGTCATCACACAATGTGGCTATTACTGTGTATAATGTTTTCCTGACTCTTTTACCTCACTTAGCATCAGTTCATATAAGTCTTTCCAGGTTTTTCTGAAGTCTATCTGCTCATTGTTTCTTACAGTACAATAACATTCCATTACATTCATATACTACAATTTGTTCAGTCATTTCTCAATTGATGGAGATCCCCTCAATTTCCAGTTCTTGGCCACCACAAAAAGAGCTGCTATAAATATTTTTGTACACGTGGGTCCTTTTCCAATTTTTATGATCTTTTTGGGATACAGCCCTAGAATTGGTATTGCTTGGTCAAAGGGTATGCACAGTTTCATAGCCCTTCGGGCATAGTTCCAAATTGCTTTCCAGAATGGTTGAATCAGTTCACAACTCCACCAACAGAGCATTAGTGTCTCGATTTTTCCACATACCCTCCAACATGCATCATTTTCCTTTTCTGTCATATTGGCAATTCTGACAGGTGTGGGGCTGTACCATAAAGTTGTTTTAATTGAATATTTCTAATAAGTAGTAATATAGAACATTTTTTCATATGACTATAGATAGCTCTGATTACTTTATCTGAATACTGCCTATTCATTGTTCATATCCTTTGACCATTTATCAATTGGGGAATGGCTCTTAGTTTCATAAAAAAATCTTTTTTAGTTTGAAAGGGACTTTATTTTTTATTAATTTATTAATTTACTTTTCATTTACAACATTCAGTTCCACAGTCCTTTCAGTTTCAAATTTTCTCCCCTTTTCTCTTCTCCCTTGCCATGGTGGCATATGATCAAATATAGGATCTACAAATACCTTCACATTAAACTTTAGTCAGGTTGTAAAGGATTATAACCAGTGGAATGAACAATGGGAAAGAGGAATCAAAACAAAACAAGAAAAAGAAAGAGAGCAAGTAGTTTGCTTCAATCTGCATTTGTATTCTGTAGTTCTTTCTCTAGGTGGATATCTCTTTCCATCACGAGTCTTTTGGAGTTGTCTTATAACTTTATATTGCTGAGAGGAGCCCAGTCTATCAAAGTTAATCATCACACATATTCTGTGTCTGTAATTGTGTACAAATTTCTCCTGGTTCTATTCTTTTCACTCAACATCAGTTTATATGAGTCTCTCCAGGTTATTATGAAGTCCATCTGCTCCTCATGTCTTATAGCACAATAGTATTCCATTACATTAATATATCACAACTTGCTCAGCCATTCTCCAATTGATGGGTATCCCCTTGATTTCCAATTCTTTACCATCACAAAAGAGCTGCTATAAATATTTTTGTACATAGGGGTCTTCCTCCCACTTCTATGATCTCTTTGGGAGTACAACCCTAGAAGTAGTATTGCTGGGTCAAAAGGCATGCACTTATTATAGCCCTTTGGGCATAGTTTCAGATTGTTCTCCAGAATGGTTGGATCAGTTCACAACTCCACCAACAATGCATTAGTGTTCCAATTATTCCACATCCTCTCCAGCATTTATCATTTTCCTGTTTTGTCATCTTAGCAGATCTGACTGCAGATCTAACAACTCAGAGTTGTTTTGATTTGCATTTTTCTAATCCATAGTGATTTAGAGCATTTTTTCATATGCTTATAGATATCTTTAATTTCATCCTCTGAAAACTGCCTGTTCATATCCTTTGATCATTTATCAATTGGGGAATGGCTTTTAGTTTCACAAATTTGATTCAGTTCTCTACATATTTGGGAAATAAGGCCTTTATCAGAGAAACTTTCTATAAACAGTTTTTCACAGCTATGATTATTGCATACTTCCTTCCATCCTATTTTCCCCCTGTTTATCTTACTCCCTCTTTCATTTTACCCTGTCCATCCTCAAAAGCATTTGTTTGTGACTACTACCTCCCTCAGTCCATTCTCCCTTCTATCAGCATCCCCTCCCTCCTTCTCTTCTCCTCTTACTTTTTTGTAGGGTAAGACAGATTTCTATACTCAACTGAATGTGTATATTTCCTCTTTGAACCAACCAAATCTGACAAGAGCAAGGTTCAAGTGCTCCCCCCCTGCCCCACCTCCCTCATCTTCCCCTCCACTGTAAAAGTTCTTTCGTACCTCTTTTGTGTGAGATAATTTACCATATTCTACTTCTAACTTTCCCCCTTTCCCAGTGCATTCCTCTTACTCATCCCTTAATTTTATTTTTTAGATATCATCCGTTCATATTCAAGTCACACCCATACCTTTGGTCTTTGTATACTCCTTCTAACTGCCCTAGTAATGATAAAGTTCTTAGGAATTAAAAGTATCATCTTCCCACTTAGGAATATAAACAGTTTAACTTTATTGAATCCCTTATGATTTTTCCTTCCCTTTTGCTTCTCTTGAGTCTTGTATTTGAAAGTCAAAGTGTCTATTCAGCTCTGGTCTTTTCATCAGGAATACTTGAAAGTCATCTATTTCATGAAATATTCATTTTTTTCCCCTGAAGGATTATATATCAGTTTTACTGGGTACATGATTCTTGGTTGTAATCCTAATTTCTTTGTCCTCTGGAATATCATATAACCAGTCCTCTGATTCTTTAATGTAGAAGCTCCTAAATCCTGTGTTATCCTGACTTTGGTTCCATGATATTTGAATTGTGTCTTTCCATCTGCTTACAATATTTTCTCTTTAACCTGGGAGCACTGAAATTTGGCTATGACATTCCTGTGAGTTTTCATTTTGGAATCTCTTTCAGGAGACAATCTGTGAATTCTTTCAATTTCTATTTTACCCTCTGGAATATCAGAGCAGTTTTCCTTGATAATTTCTTGAAAGATGATGTCTAGGCTCTTTTTCTTGAGCATTGTTTTCAGGTATCTTTCCTCAATCTGTTTTCCAAGTCAGTTGTTTTTTCCAGTAAGATATTTCACATTTTCTTATATTTTTTTCAGAGAAGCCTGAGACATGCCTAATCCCCTGGTACTTCAATTGATTTCTCCTTTATTTGTACAGTCAACTCTAGCAGGTTTCAGAATCCAGTCCCTTTCTCTTCATATTTCTGCCTCTCCTTCTCCTTCCCACCCAGGGAGGAAATTTCCTAAGGAGATTTACTGAGGAGTTGTTTGTTTGCTCTTTTGAGACCAATAGACAAAGTGTCCCAGGAAAGAAATACTAAAATTTTCTTTGCAATCCTACTGCTTATTGAACTTAGTGGCCAAAGAAAGTGGATTGCCTATGAAGTATGAATAGAAAGGATTGAAATCAAGCAGGAAATTTCTAACATATGGTATGGGAGTATGGTGAACAATAGATTGTATATCCTTCATATTGCAGAATGATGCTTTAGTTTTCATCCCCCAGCAAAAGGGTTCTTCACTCTTTTTTGGGCTCTGGACCCCTAGGGAATTCTGGTGAAGCCTATGGACTCCTTTTCAGGAATATGTTTGTAAGTACATAAAATAAAACAGATAGGATTACAAAAGGAAACCAATCACATTGAAATACAGTTATCAAAATATTTTCAAAAACAGGTTCAAGGACCTCAGCTTAAGAACTGCTGCTATTAAATTAAAACAACTCTGAGATACCACATCACACCTATTAAATTGTCTAACATGGAAAAACAGGAAATTTATGGATGTTGGAGAAGATGTGGGAAAATTGAAACACTAATGCATTGTTGGTGGAGTTGTGAACTGGCTCAACCATTCTGGAAAGCAATTTGGAACTATGTCCAAAGGGCTATGAAACTGTGCATACCCGTTGGCAATTTCGCTAGTAGATCTCTGTCCCAAAGAGATCCTAAAAAAGGGGAAAGCAACCACATGTACAGAAAAATTTATAGTAGCCTTTTTTGTGGTGGCAAAGAATTGGAAATTGAGGGGATACCTATCAATTGAGAAATGACTGAACAAGTTGTGGTATATGAAGGTAATGGAATACTATTGTTCCATAAGAAATGATGAACAGGCAACTTCAGAAAAATCTGGAAAGACTTACATGAACTGATGCTGAGTGAAGTGGGTAGAATCAGGAGAACACTGTATATAGTAACAACAGCATTGTGCAATGACCGACATTGATAAACTTAGCTCTTCTTGGCAATACAATGATCTAAGACAATTCCAAAAGACTCAGGATGGAAAATGCTATCTACATCCAGAGAAAGAACCATGGAGTCTGAATGTACATAGAAACATACTATTTTCTTCTCTCTCTCATGTTTTTTTTCTTTTGTTCTGATTAATAAGATTGTACATGTATTTAAAAAGTCTCTAGCTACATTATTTTCATCAAAAGTTTAATATCTTCAAAAATCCAGAAAGAAATTACATTAATTGTAATAAAAATAGATTATAATGAAAAGAATGGAGGCAATTTTGGAGGGGTGGAGCCAAGATGGCAACACAGAAGCAGGAAAACTATGTGGCTCCCTCCATAACCACCTCAAATACCTATAAAATATGGCTCTAAACAAATTTTAGAGCTACAGAGCCCACAAAGTGACAGAGAGAAACAAATCTCTCGCAGCAGGCAGCCCAGCAGGCCTACAGGAAGGGTCCATCACAGTACACTGGGAGCCAAGCCCAGCCCCATGATTTTAGCCCCAGGGTGGACCTGACCAGCAGCTGCAGCGGACTTCGGGAGAGTGGATCACCAGCAGCAGTGGCAGTTTTCAGAATTATCAACCCATAAATGCCAAAGAAAAAATGAGAGGTCAGCATAGAACTCTGTTGGAACTGGGGGGGATGGAGGAGTGGGTCTGGCCCTGCCCCCAGAGCCAGAAGTGGTGGAGGTGTGGAAGCCCTGCAGCCACCTCCATGTGGCTACTTCAGAGCTCCTGGCCTGCAGATCATAGGGGGGCCAAGCAAACATTCAGAGGGTAATCACTCTTGCTTTAACCTGCCTGGATCTGGATCACAGTATCAGGTGGTAGTCCTGAGGTGTGTGACTAGTGAGCCAGAGTTTGTGGGGGCAGCAGAGACGGTGCCCTCCTAATAGCTCTGGCAGCTGTGAAAACTCTAGTGATTTTGGACAAAGCTCTCCTCTCTGGCAGCAGAGTTCTACTGTGGCAAAGAGCTCAAAAGTCAAGTGACTGAGTGGCAACATGAGCAAGCAAAGGAAGTAAGGCAAGCACAGCAATCCAACTTTAGATTCCTTTTTTTGGGGGGACAAAAAGGATCAAAGCATGGAATGGGTGGAAGACAACACAGTCAGAACTCCTACATCAAAAGCTTCCAAGAAAAATATGAACTGATTATAGGCCATGGAGGAGCTCAAGAAGGATTTTTAAAATCAAGTAAGAGAAGTGGAGGAAAAATTGTGAAGAGAAATGAGAATGATGAAAGAAAATCATGAAAAGAAAGTCAACAACCTGACTGAAGAAAATAACACCTTAAAAAATAGATTAACTCAAATGGCAAAAGAGGTCCAAAAATCCAGTGAGAAGAATGCCTTAAAAAGCCAAATTTGCCAGATGGAAAAATAATTTCAAAAGCTCACTGAAGAGAATAATTCCTTCATAATTGGATTGGAGTAAAAGGAAGCTAATGACTTTATGAGAAATCAAGATACTATTAAACAAATCCAACCAAATGGAAAAATAGAAGGCAATGTAAAATATCTCATTGGAAAAACCACTGACCTGGAAAATAGATCCAGGTGAGATAATTTAAAAATTATTGGACTACCTAAAAGCCATGATCAAAAAAAGAACCTAGAAATCATCCTTCAAGAAATTCTTAAGGAAAATTGCCCTGATATTTTAGAACCAGAAGGCAAAATAGAAATTGAAAGAATTCACCAA
>CM053591.1:149264659-149288969 GCA_028646515.1 Pseudochirops corinnae | reverse complement strand
CCAGGCAAAACCTGTACACAATCACAGACACATCGTACATATGATGACCAACCTTGATAAACTGGACTATCCTCAACAACGCACAGCTAAAGACAACTCTACAAGCCTCAGGATGGAAGGAGATACCTACATTCAGAGAAAGATATAGAAAGACTAAGTTTAAATGGAGACTGAAGCAATACATGCCATCGTTCTTTTTCATGTTTGGCTTTCTTTCTTTTTTCCCAGTGTTCACACACTGGTTATAACGCTTCTATACAACCAGACTATTGTACAATGTGAAAGTATTTGCAGATCCTACACAGAAATGCACGCCACCATGGGGTGGGGGGGAAAGGAGGGGAGAAAAACTGAAACTCAAGGATTGTGGAACTGAATCTTGTAAACTAAAAGTAAATAAATGAGTCATTGAGAGAAAACAAAAAAAGAATTTTAGGTTCCTAGTTCTCTCCCGCTCTCTTGTCCCTCTGCATTGAGAAGGCGAACAATATTAAATTGTTTGTACATATGTAGTCATGCAAAACGTAAATTCTTTGCAAATCTTGGAGTGCCATAGAAATGTTGGCTATCAGGAGCTTGAAGCAACTGATGCCCTATGGATGTTAGAAATTATCATCATCATAACATTATATTATAACCATTTATTACATTATAATAAATATAATTTGGAGAAGAAAATGACAAACCATTCCAGTATCTTCGCCAAGAAAACCCCAAACAGAGGGGCGGCTAGGTTGTGCAGTGAATAGAGCACCAGCCCTGGAGTCAGGAGGACCTGAGTTCAAATTTGACCTCAGACACTTAACACAAAAAAACTAGCTGTGTGACCTTGGTCAACTCACTTAACCCAACTCCTCCAAAAAGCAAAAAAAAAAAAAAGAAAGAAAAAAAAAAAACCCAAACAGGATCACCAAGAATCAGATATAAATGAAACGACCAGACAACAAATATAATTATAAATATAGTAATTATGTATTTACATATTATATCTAATATATTATATAGAAAGCCATTATCATATTATAAAAGTGTAAAAAGGGAAATCTGCCCTGCTCTGTCTTTAAAGATCTAATAGCTAGAGAGATAAGACATATGTGAGATGAATTAAGGATCAATACAAGAAAACAGGAAGGATGTCACAAGACAGCAATGTAATTACTGGCATGTAAATACAATGGCCAAGCCCGTCCCTTGAAAAGAGAGGTGAGAACACACAGCCCTCTCCCTTCTTTGCAGATGTGGGGGACTATGGGTGTGAAATGCTGCCCATAATATCAAATTTCTTTAATATCTTGGTTCCTTTTGCTAAACTGCTAAATTCTGTTGTTACAAGGGATGGTTTGTAGGGAAAGAGAAGGGACATTCAGAAATGAATGTGATGTAAAAATAAAATACATCAGTAAAAATTCATTTAAAAAAAGAGAATCATTTAACCCCAATTGCCCTACCTTTCCCCCTCCAAAAAGCGAGAGACAGAGAGAGACAAAGAGAGACAGAGCAGAGACAGAGGGGAGAGAGAGAGAGAGACAGAGGAGAGGGGGAGAGAGAGAGAGAGACAGAGAGAGAAAAGTGATTGCTGAGTGGTATTTGAGGACCGGTATTGTTTCATTTGTCTCTGTTATGTCCCACAGTGCCTGGGACATAGGCTCTGATAAATGCTTATTGGTTTATTGCTTAATTGGACCTGGATCTTAAAGGACCTGAAAGTAAATCGATAAGCACTAATTAAGTACCTACTATGTGCCAGGCAGGCACTGTGCTAAATGCTTGTGATACAAAGAAGGGCAAAGGACAGTCTCTGTTCTCAAGGGTTCATGGTCTAATAGGGGAAGACAATATGCCAACAATTATGTTCCAATAAGGAGCAGCTAGGTTGCGCGGTGGATATAGAACCAGGAATGAGGAAGACACATCTTGGTGAGTTCAAATATGGTCTCAGATACTTTCTAACTTGACCCGGGCAAGTCACTTAACCCTGTTTGCCTCAGTTCCTTATCAATAAAATGGAGAAGGAAATGGCAAACCATTTCAGTATCTTTGCCAAGAAACCCCCAAATGCTGTTATGAAGAGTCAGATATGACTAAAAAATGACTAAACAACATCAAAATGTATAAAAAACCCCATATACCAGATAAATTGGAGATAATATCAGAGGGAAGGCACTTAGCGTTAAGGAGGTATCAGGAAAGGCTTATGATAGAAGGTGGGATTTTAGCTGGGACCTGAAGGAATCCAGAGATACCAGGAGATAGAGATGAAGAGGCAAGAATTCTAGGCAAGGGGGACAGCCAGTGAAAATGCCTGGAGGCAGGGGTGGAAGGGCAGTGGAAGTCAGATATAGGCTGCAGTTACAGAGCAAGGGTACAAAGTCTCTAAGACGAATTCTCTCTAGGCATTTGGGGATATTCGAAGGATATCTACTTGAGAGAGTGGGAAAGACTTTACCCCAAACATTCAGATGATTGAGGCAAAGTGGTCCTTTTGGCTTGTTGTTTGGAAAGCTCTTTGAAAACCCCTTAAAAGTGTTACATAAATGTTCATCTTCATAATTATTATTAGTCATCCAAAACTGCCAATTTTCCGCTAATAGATTGTCAAGCTAAAATGGTTGAATCCTGACCTCTGCTGATCCTTTCTGGGAATTGCTGACAGTTAACTTTGGACCTGCTTCCTCATATTTTGTCCTGGATGCCAACTGGCTCTAGCCTTCTGTGACTCCCTCTTCTCCTGGCAGGGCCCTTCCTCTCCATCAGTCATTAGTACTGCTAGACTCTGATACCCTTAGAAATCAAAGCATTCTTTCCCATATCCCGTCTCTGGAGAGGCAGCTTAACAGAGTAGCTAGAGAGCTGGGTTCAAGTCCTGCCCTTTACACATACTAGCTCAGTGACCCTTCAGGGCCATTAGTACTGCAAGGCAACTCTCTAAATCCATAAATTGCAGGGAAGGAGAAGACCTCCACAGGCTAAATAAGAGCCTCATTGGTCTCATCTCTACCAAATTTGCCTCAGTAAAGATAGAAAGAATTACTAGTCACTCTCAACCATCAATCAACATTCTGTAAGCCTCTGTTAGGAGTTACCTTTCTGGAAAGGAGTAGAGGAATCAATCTGCCCTCAAGGGACTTATAGTTCATTTGGAAAGATAAAATATACATCTGCAGCAACTAGAGATCATAGATTCAGGTAGATATCATTGGAATGGAGCTCAGATACCAACTAGTCCCATAGCCTCATTTTACAGATGAGCAAAGGAAGGTTCAGAGATTGGTTGACTTCTCAGGGGTCACAAAAATATTAAGGAGCAGAGCTCAGATTTGAAATCAGTATCAGGTTCTCATATTTCAAATCTAGCACTATGGATGATATTTAAATGAAGAGGTACTATATTCCCTTCTCACTCAGGTGACCCCTCCCCTCCAAAAAACCTCTCTGGTTTGAGGTACTTGGTGTTCTACATACACTACTAAAGACTTTATAGCTCCAGAGCCCCCACCAATGTGTTTACTTTTACTTTTCAGATAGAGGACACTATTAATTAGTTCAAAGCAAAAACATTTAATGAAAGTAAGAAGAATAAGAAAAGTAATAATAGACCATCTCCCC
This sequence comes from Pseudochirops corinnae, assembly GCA_028646515.1. NCBI lineage: Eukaryota > Metazoa > Chordata > Mammalia > Diprotodontia > Pseudocheiridae > Pseudochirops > Pseudochirops corinnae. The sequence continues at coordinate 149,285,363 of CM053591.1, read as the reverse complement.
CATAAACCTTGTATAGACTCAGAAATGATGTATCACTTGTGGAAAGAGCTGATATGCACTAGTATGAATGCTTTATATATATATATATATATATATATATATATATACATACATAATATATATCTAGAGAGAGAGACACACAGACAGAGAGAGAGCGACAGAGAGAGAGCCTGTGTAGCCAGGGTACGTGAAGGGTTAGCTTACTATATGCCTGGTACTAAGGCCACGAGACTTACGTAGATCTCAAGCACCACACTTTCCCCTTAGCCTGCAATTCTGTAAATGTCTCCTGCAAATAAAAGGGAGAAAAACAATCAACACACATATTTCATTCAAAATTCCTGCCTTAATTACGTTTCTGTGTCCAGAAAAAAAGCTTCCCAGAATTCTGGGCCACTTTACTTAAATGGAAAAATGAATTTACAGGGAAAGGCCATATAGGAAATGTCAGAGAAGTGAACACTGTAGACATTCAGAGGAGGAAGAGATCACTGTGGACTGGAGTAGCAGGCTAGGATCGGATTAACGGAGAAGGGAAAGGGGCTCATTATCAAAGAATGGAGTTTCCCTTTCAGCTTTTTCTTTTGTGGCCTAAACCCAGTTCTTTTCATCTTGTGGCCTCACTCCCCCACTGACCCCGCCCCCACCCCCACCCCATATTGCCTGTTCTGCTCTTTAGCAACCCAGTTCAGAATTGCACACAGGACTCTGACTTAAGTTTGGGTAGGGTTGGTTATAACGGGAAAATGACCTCACAATCTTTTCTTAACAGCATTACAGCGCTGACTCATGGTCAGTCTAAGATCAGTTAGTGCCCTATGACAATCCAGACTGTGGGCTCATGGATTTAGAGCTGAAGAGACCTTTGGGGTCACCTGGTCCAACTCCCCCTCATTTTATACAGATTAAGAAACCGGAGCCCAGAAAGCTACATGATTTGTCCAGGATGACACAGCTAGCAAATAACAGAGCTGGAACTGGAATCCTGCTCCTCTGGCTCCAAACCCAACACACTTTTGACTCTACCATGTTGTGTTGTCTGGCCCAATTCAGAGGTTTGAGCCAAATAGGACTAAACACTGAGCAAAGAAATAATGTGGTGAAATTTGGGCATCAAGGGCGGCGGGGTGCCATACTGCATGGAGCACTGGGCCTGGACTTAGGAAGATCTGAGTTCAAACCTGGTCTCAGACCCTTACTAGCTGTGTGGTCTTAGGCAAATCCCCTCAGTTTCCTTATCTGTAAAATGGGGAGTATAATAATACCACCTACCTATTAGGGTTGTTGAGGATCAAATAAAATAACAACTTAGAACAGTAACTATCCCATAGTAGGCACTATATAATGTTAGCTTTCATGATGACGAGGATTGATGATTTCCTTCACCCAGTCCTGATATGCCATGAACTCTGGTTGTCCTCCTCTCAACACTCTCCAGTCTATCACTGTCCTGCTTAAACTCTGGTCCCCAGACCTGACCATGATACTTCAGGTGGGGTCAATGAGGGCAGAGAACAGTAGGACTGTAGGGGTGTAATGCACTCCCGGATTACATTATACCATTTTGGGTGGCCACCTTGCAATAAAAGAAGCATACGATAGCTGTAAAGATGAAGAAAACCCAAGCTATGCCCTAGTTTTCCAGGAGATCTGAATTTGTCACTTGCTTAGAAAGAGGAGATCAGAGGTGAATATGAATGTGCCTCACAGATCTGGAGAATTGCCTTTCCCTCCCAGGACAGCATAATGGCTATGGTAAGTCAACTAGAATTGATCAGTTGCCTGCTAAGTGCCAGGCCCTGTGCTAAACCCTGGGGACATTAAGAAAAGCGAAAAATAATCCCTGCTTTCAGGAGGTCAAAATCCAATGGGGATCAAGGTCCAATGGAGATTACGTACAAAAACTGTATAGATATAAGATATACAAAGGATAAATGAGGGGTTGTCTGGAAGAGAAGGTATAAAGATTAAGGACTAGAAAAGGCTTCTAATATGATGGGTTATTGTTTTGTATTTTAAACATTCTTAATGCACTCTGATAATGAGTGGTTTGTGTTTTAAGAATTTTCTGTGTGTGGTGGAGTTGTCTGAAACTTGGTATCTACATGTATATCTTTTCTAGGAAGAACAAAGGTTTTGTTTTGGGTTTTTTTAGGACCTGGAAGATACCTTAGAGGTCACTGGGTCCTTATGTAATTTCCCTTTTAGGGGAAATCCTAGACATGAACCATACTTGACTTTAAAGAGTTGGGGCACAATAAGCCAGAAATCACAAGAAGAGCCCAACTTTCCTCTCTTTGAGGTCCGGCTCACCCAGGACTGAACCTAGGCCTAGCTGAGCCCAGAACTGGAGCTCCTCTTGAGGGAAGGGACTTCTCTGTCCCCTGAGTGACACTGAATCGATGACTCACAGAAAGGAAACTGTGGTAGACTCAGGAAAACACTCTGCCTCCATCTTGGCTGAACAAAAGAATGAGAAGAAATGAGGGTGAGTAGTCATCAGGAGTAATAGAAAAATTTCCTGACATAGAGGAAAGATGCTCAGAGTTGATAGGTTGGGATGAAATGGAATGGGAAGGGAAAGGGAGAACAAAGGTCCAGTGAGCAAAAAAAGAGGGAGGAGTCATAATAGTCATCCCTGTCCAGACTCAGAGAGTTTCCAAATTAAAGCCCACAGAATTTGTTGTGTTGAGGTAATAGGGCAAAGCTGGGGGGAGGGGCAGGCCCAGTCCCTGTAGTTGGGAGATGGGGAAAAAGGGGTCAGGTAGAACTTTCATTAGCTGCAAATAGATGACCCCCAACCAAGGAAATTCATTAGCAAATTCATTAAGTCAGCCCTGTTTACCCTTCCCCAACCAATTAAAACAATGCTTTGTTTGAACTGAGGCCTCTCGGTTTAGAGCAGCTTTCTAGGATAACTAATGTGTTTATATTTTGCAGGAATGTGTGAAAGGCAATGTACCAGTCCTTAGTCAATATTAGCATAGCACAAAATGGCGTAGAGAATCGAAACCTAGTCCCCCCCTTTAAGGAATTAACTTCCTGATAGGAAACAGCACCAAAGGAGGCCTGATCCACGTTAAAATCAGCTCTGCTAAAATCAGCTTTCTAGTGACCTATAGGCTGGAGAAGGTGGGATGGGGAAGGGATAGGGGAGAAGGATCCAGAGTAGGAAGGAGTTGGTGAGGGCAGTTCTGATCAATGGAGTCCCCCATGGGGTCAAAGAAATAGCCAGGTGTAAGCAGTCAAGAACAGAAAGGTTTACATGTGAAGGTGTATCTCTTTTAGACTTTGATTGGCAAACTTGTGTATAAAAGGTCCTGGTGGGGTGACTAGGTGGTACAGTGAACAGAGCACCGCCCCTAGAGTCAGGAGGACCTGAGCTCAAATTTGGACTCCGACGCTTAACACAAAAACTTGCTGTGTGACCTTGGGCAAGTCACTTAACCCCAACTGCCCTACCTATCCCCCTCCAAAAAAATAAAAGATCCTGGAGACCATTAAAGATGAGTAGAGAGAATGAACTGGCCCTAAAATTTAAAAGCAGAGGAATTGAGATCTGGGGTCAATAAAGTCTCCAAACTTTTGCAATTCCACACTATTTTCAGTAAAAACAAAACAAAACGTTTTAGATATCTATTGATACAGATATAGATACATAGATATCTATGAATATAGATAGATACAGACACAAAGATAGAGATAGATATATAGATATGGATATAGTAATAGAGATACCTAGATAGATATGGATATAGAAACATAGATATCTATAGATATAGATATGTATTTAGATAGCTATAGACATACACGCACTTATTTATAAATTACATTTAAATGTACTATTGTACATGTACATTATAAAACATACAAAGGAGAAATTTTTTAAAATGGGTGATACAGCTGAAATATTTGATCCTAGGATCAGAAGGGAGTTTCCTGAGCAGGTCAGTGACATGGTTAGATGTGAGTGACCTTTAGAAAATGCACTCTGGCAGCTGTGTGGGGGACGTTTTCGAGAAGGGAAGACTTGAGACTAAAGGATTGATTAGGAAACTACTGCAATAGTTCAGGCTAGAGATAATAAGGGTTTGAACAACAGTGGAAGGAAGTTGTGTTTGTAAGAGGAGGAGACAGATGGGAGGGATGTGGTAAAGGCAGAACTGATATAATTTGGCAACTTTTTGGATATGTGCTATAAGAGTGAGCAGCAGTGCAAACTGCCAAGGCTAGCCCTAGAGAGGGGACTATGTGTATAGAATATGATATTTTTTTTGGTTTGCTAAAATGTTTTTCCCCTTTTGTTACAAGAGAAGGCTTATGGGCTGAGGAGAGGCATATCAGGAGCGAATATGATTTTTTTAAAGACATCAATAAAAGTTAAAAAAAAAAAAAAAGAAACATCTCTGGAAACCAAAACCCTAACCTTGATATCCCTGCTACTCAAATCTTAAGCTCCACCATTCCCTATTCATTCCTTTGACTTAGGGCATTCTCTCTTATATGAGACAGCTAGGTGACTCAGTGGATTGAGTATTAGGTCTACAATTCAAATCCAACCTCAGACATTAACTGTTTGACCCTGGGCAAGTCACTTAACCTCTGCTTGCCTTAATTCCACTGGAGAAGAAAATGGTAAACCACTCCAGTACCTTTGACAAGAAAACCCCATACTGAGTCAAGAAAAGCTGGCCACAACTGAACAGCAGCAAAGTCTTTTGATAAATGTTGTTACTAAAGCAAATACCTTAGTTAATCAGTTATTAATATTTTATCAATAAGCATTTCACTTAAGAGATTAGTACTCAGAGGGTAAAGCACAGGATACACCAGTGAATTGCCCTGTTGGATTGTGTAGGGCCTCAACTCCTCTGGGGTCAATTAGCATCTTTATGATTATGATTCCCAGATGTACAGATGCAGTCCTAATTTCTCTTCGGAGCTCTATGTTGTCTCACATCATCAACTGCTTGCTGGACATTACAAACTGGATGTCTCATAGGTATCTCTCTTTTTTTTTCTTTTTTGAGGCCATTCAAGGTACAAAGCTAGTAAATTGTCTCATGGACACTTTTTTTTTTAGTGGAGGCAACCCAAGTTAAGTGACTTGCCCAGGGTCACACAGCTTATAAGTGTTTGCGGCTGGATTTGGACTCAGGTCCTCCTGACTTCAGGGCTGATATACTGCACCACCTAGATGTCCCCTCATAAGCATCTCAAGCTCAACATGTTCAAAGCAGAACTCATTATCTTTATCACTAAATTGTGCCTTCAATTCGACTTTCCTATCACTGTTGAAGTGATCGCCATCTTTTCTGCCACCCAGGGCAGCCACTTTGACATCATCCTCAAATTTTCATTTGTTCTCACTTTATATATTCAGTCTTTTGTTGAAACTTGTCATTTCCACCTTTACATCTCTCATATCTCAACCTGTCCAGTCGCATAGTCACCACCTTGGTATGTGCAGGCCCTCAGCATCTCACACCTGCACTATTACAATAACCTTCTGCTTGATTTCCCTGTCCCATCTTTCTCCATCTCAATTCATCCTCCAACTAGTTGTCAAAGCAGTTTTCCTTAAAAAAAAAATAATAAACAAAGAACAAAAACAAGTTTGACCATATCACTCCCCTACTCAATAAATTCTAGTGGCTCCCTATTACCTCCAGGATCAAATACAAAATTGTCTGATTCACACTTAAAGCCCCTTCTATCTTTCTAGTCATTTTACACTTCCCTCCAAAGACATCTGTGGCTTACATGGGCTTACTCATTGCTCCTTATACACAGCACTCCATCTTCTAATTCTATACCATTTTATACCATTGGCTGTCCTCCAAGACTTGAATGATCTCCATACTCCTCTTTTCTTCCCGACTTCCCCTGGCTTCCTTCAAAATTCAGGGCACTCCTCACCTTTCGTAGGTGGCACATCCTCCCTCTCTTCCCCCCTCTGAGATTACCTTGTATTTTTCCTGTATGTACATAGAGATTTACATGTGATCTCTCTCATTAGAACAAAAGTTCCGTAAGGGCATGGATTGTGATTTTCATCTTTCTTTGTTTCCCTAGCACTTAGAACAGGACCTAGCAGTAATATGAGCTACCTAAACACTTGCTGATTCCTCCCTACACCCAAGAGAGACGTGGCCAGGAGTTCAAAAGAACAAGCACAAAAGACAAGCTATCTCTCACCTCAAAGTTTTGCCTATAGCCAGCTAGGAGAAAAAACAGAGACAGGTAATAGAAGCAGTAAAAGAAGGTGGTGTCATTGAAACCAAGGCAGGTGGAGGGGTTGATCAACAGTATCAAAAGCTGCAGAAGAGTCACAAAGGAGGAGAACTGGTAAAAAGACCATTGGGTGTATTGGGAAATCTTTGAAGAGAACATTTTCAGTCACTTGGTGACTTGGAGTCAGAGGCCAGGCTGACCGAGACACAGCCAACAAGATGGCCAGAGTAGGAGGGAATGGTCTGCCCAGCGGTTAATGAGGTTGGAGAAGGGAATCCTGGTCCTGGATGTTCCCAGATGAATGAATGAATAAATAAATAAATAAATGAATGAATGAATGAATGAATGAATGAATGAATGAATGAATAAATAAATAAAACGACATGACAGTCGTCCTTGCTATGCCTCACCACTGGACCCAGCCGGCTCCAGAGAAGAAAGTGAGTCAGTTGATTTTTCAAGCCCTCCCTCACTTCAACCCAATTCACTTGAGTATCACGGCATCACCTCCCTGGTGTCATGGTCCTCTTTGAGAATGAAGAACAAACAACAAATGAATAAAGGATAAATAAATATGTAGATGAATGAATGAATAAATGAAAGGATTGCATATAGAGCCAGAGATCTCTAGGGGTAAAACTCAACCATCTCAAGGGACATCTGTAAGGCACTCTCTAGTCTCCCTAAATCACCTTCTGATCTTTTACTGTGTATGCCCACTGGGGTTCTGCAGAAAGTCCGGACGGGGATGTCTGCATTATATGAATGTATCTATTGTGTGCAAACAAAAAGTATCATGCTTTACACATCTGTAACATACACATGTATATGTTATCTGTAACATAAATAAAACATGTGTAAAATATTATTGTTAGGAACCTTAGGGATCATTTATAATACTTTATAATAGAGAGTTTATAATACTTTATACATTTATACTATACATATACATTTATAATACTTTATAATAGGGTTCATTTATAATACTTTACATAGGGAGTCTGAAACTCTGAGAGATGAAGTAATTTTCCCAAGGTCACACAGCTAATCTGTAGCAGAATCTAGTTTTGCTCAAGGCTGAATTTTAGAAGGTGCTTACAGGATTTGTGTCTAGTTAACAAGAATAATTTCCTCTCTCCACTCAGGGATGTGGCTGCTTCCCAGGTGGTCTTCACTAGCCCACCATTTCTGCTTCTTCTTCTCTGCAATCTCTCTTGCCGGCCTTGACGATTCTCCACCTTTCATGTTGCCTTCCCATGGCACCATAATTTCTAGTTACAGCTTTGCTCCCAACAGTTCTTTGGCTTCTAAAGCTGAGGCTCTTTGGACTACAGCTGTGTGGCTTCTGACTTGCGCTCGGAGAACCAGAATATGCAATAGAAGCATTAAGGGAACCATTACTAAGTGGCTTTACCTTTAAGGTAAAACTTTTACTAAGAAACTTTACCTTCCTTGGCCTTTCTCCCCAGCAGAGGTGGGGGACCTGCAGCCTCGGGGTCACCTGTGACCCTCTAGGTCCTCAATTTCAGTCCTTTGACTGAATTCAAACTTCACATTCCCCACTCCAGCGCCGCACTTCAGGACCTAGACAGAGGGTCACAGGTTCTCCACCCTTGCCCTGGAGGGTGTTCTCTTTATCTGGCTCGGGTGAGAACAGAAGCCCCAAGGGTAGAGGCTGACCAAAATGGTTCCAGTAAACACAGTTCTCTCTCTCCCTCGTCCCCCATCAGAAGATCCTCTGTGATTCTCGAGGTGGGGGGCAGGGAGAGAAAGACCTCCTGGGAAGGTCCCAGGGTCCAAGAATTCTTAGTTCTAATTATAAGTAGGGCAGTCCTTATGCGCTCCTCCTCAGGGCCCACGTCTCAGCTCGGCTGGCATGTTGGAGGTCTCACTGGAAGGAATGTTTTACGAAACATATCCTAGGGCGCAACAGGTTTTGCCATTGTTCCAGTAATTTAGGCAACCCCCACAGAATATGTGTATGTGTCTCCCAGCTGGTACTCGAAGGCAGCTTTGCAGATGGGAGCTCCTCTGTGACACCTGTGGATGTGTTTGGAAAAGTAGTAGATGCTGTTCCTGGAAAAGGCAAAGTCCCCGGAGCCTGGTAGGGTACTTTAAGCTATGGCCACTGCTGGGAAATGGAGCCTCCAGGCAGAAAACTCTAGGCTTTCAGCAGCTGGCTTTGATTGTCGAGAAAGTAGGGGAAGGAGTAGGAGGGCCTTTACACAGAATTAGAGGGAGGGGTGGGAGGGACGAAAGAGAGAGTGCGTAATGGAGAGCCAGAGGGCACGAGTGGGAAAGATGATCACAACAGGTAGGGGGAGGGCAGCAGTCGGTTAAGCCGGCATCCTTCTACCGGCCGTCCCGGACACTTACGGGGCTGGAAGCAGCGGTGCCCCCTGGCACCACTGGAGGCGGAGCCGGGACCGTGGGGCCGTCGCAACAAATGTCTGGCTCCCTTGCGCCCTCTGCGGACAGAGCGGAGGCGGCGAGCCCGGGCTGGCTGCGGTGAGAAGGGAGCTGGGAAGCCTCGTGGGCCCTTTGGCCCCGCCCTCCTTGGGGGCGGCGGAGACCTGGATCCCAAACTAGCCCCAGTCAGAGCCCGAGTGCCGGGAGCCTTCGAGAGCAGCGCAGATCGGCAACCAGCCAGGTGGGAAGGGGCTTCAGCCTGGGTAGTGGGAAGGGGCTTCTCCCAGTTGGGCCTCCCCAAACTTTTCCCCACGGAACGGCCAAAGTGATTTTCCTAAAGCTCAAGTCTGATCAGGTCACCCTTAACTCCTCCTTCGTAAACCCCAGTCGCTCGCTGTTACCTCTAAGACCTAATATTATAAAGTCCCCTTGGTTAGGCAATTAAAACCCTTCTCAATTTGGCCCCATCCTCTCTTCCCAGACTTCTGAATACTTCCTCCATGGGCTCTAGGAACCCTTCAAACTGCCTTTCTTGCTGTCCTCCCTCCACCCCCAAAACGAAACGAAACTCGACCCTCTCTAGTCCGAGCTTTTACGCCCGTTCCCCAAGGCAGGAAGACTCTTCCTTCTTCCACACCCTTATCTTGAAATGCCAATTTCTGGTGCGTGACCCACCAGCTGCTAGGGCGCTCCCTTGACTGCCCGGTTTCAGCTTCATGTATGTTTGTTGCATCCCCATTTCCGTGAACGTGGACTCTTCTGTTCGCATAAAAGCAACTTGAGGGCAGGGACTTTGGATTGTGTCTTTGTACCCCTCTGTGTCTGGCCGGTAATCGAGGCTTAATTATAACTTGGTTGTTTGGAGCTAGGTATGGGAATGGGGCGGGGAAGGGGAAGGGGCAGGGGAAGGGGAAAAGGAAGGGAAAGGGGGAGGAAAGGAAAGGCCTGGGACGGGTTGCATTTCTCCGCCCTCTCCCTACTCGGTAGTTGCCCAGAATTATATTCAGTCTTCTTAAGAGCTGTCAGGAGAGAAGGGGTCCTGGTGTCTGGAAGTCGGTGTTGGCTTCCTCGTTTCTTCTTATCCGTTTTCGGATTTACGGCTTGGGTCGGGTCGTTCTCTAGCTCTGGGGGCCTCTGGCCTCGGGTCACCTACGTGAGTGCTACTCTGTATGCGTATGTGTCTATGTGTGTGTATGTATATGTATGTCTGTGTATTTCTCTGGCTCGCGTGTTTCTCCCTCTGCGGTTGTGTCTTTGGTTTTATTTTGTTGCTGTTATTTTATTTTTTTGCCTGACTGGCTGGGTGTGCCTGTCTGGGGTTTTTATGCATCTTTTAGTTGTCTGACTCAGGCCAGCGTCTTAGAGGTAAACCTTGGTAGGCTTTAGAACTCTGGGAAACCTAGTCCAACCTTCTCATAACATAAAACTGAAGAGACTTACTCAGAGTCTCAGATACAAAGTCAAAACCGGACTCTGGTCCTGGGACTACAATGTTAGTGTTCTTTCCACGGAAACGGGTGCTTGAGTATCATTTTGTTTGTGTGGGATTGGAATGAGAGCTCCCCTGGGTCCAGAGAGGAAAGGGCAGCGAATGGAGAACCCTCAATTCTTGAAGCGTGCCGGTGGGCCCTCCAACACTTGGACTTGGTTCCAGATTCCAGCCACCCTGGAATGGACTCATCATTGGACTGATGCCTTGGATTCCCAACTAAACTAAACTTTCTGTTCAGCAGAACGAGGGGTCTGGAAGCCAGCGGGGAAGCAGTGTAGAGAAGGAATAGAGAGGAGAGGGACCATGGGGAAATCTAGGTGAATGGAGGGCACAGCCGGGATGAAACGGCTAATTCAGCCCTGATCGGTGGAGTTTGCAGGGGTCTTAATGAGTCAGCATTCAATCCTGGCTCCTCCTCTCCTGGTGCCTCTTTGTAGCTCATTCCCTGCCCCTCCCCCCACCTTGGGCTTGTATGTGTTGGGGGTAATGGGGTCATGGCTCAGAATGGGTTCTGTGACTGGGAGCCAGGGGCAGAGTTCGAAGCCATGGAAAACAGCTCTGGTGTCTGGTTCTCTGAGCCCTAAAATATTCATCCTATGGGTCAGATTTGGTTTCGAGGCTGGTGACTCTGGCCTGGTTAGTGGCTATCCAAAGAGCCAGGTACTTCTGTCAGATTACTTTGTGTTAGTCTGAACGTGATTAGGGGGACTCCTTCCCTCCAGTCATAAGAACCCCAGTTTGTAACCTGGAAAGAGGCGTTTCTGTGTTGTCTAGCAACAAGAGACATGATTCTTGGTTTTTGTGTTTTTGCCTTTCCTCAGAGTGAGAGAGATGTCTTGGGGCCTCACTTGTAAAATAATGACAGGGTCTGGTGCCTGAAGATCCTTAGATGTCGTAATGAGTTGGGAAATAATAATCACCTCTGTGGAGTCACTCTAGCCCTGAGAATAGAGAGAAGCTCCAGCCAAGAGCTCACTTTATCAAAGTGCATCTATCTATTCCATTCATTCTCCCTCAAACCTCCCAACAAGAAGTGAATGTGTGTGTGTGTATCCATCCCCAGAGAAGTATCTTTGATGGTACCGATGGTACCTACACCCATCTACCAATGATTAGCTGAATGAAGTTACATTGCTTTAGCTTAGCAGGAGACAGTGGCTGTTTCCTACAGGTGCTAGAAATCCAGGTAACAGCATCTAAAATACCACCTGTTGATTGACTGAAAGAGAGGCAGACTATGATCATTATTCAGGGGATCTTAAACTAGGGTCTGTGAACTTGTTTTTTAAAAAAATATTTTGATGACTGTATTTAAATAGACTTGATTTCTTTTGTAATCCCATGCATTTTATTGCATGCATTTAAAAATTCCTCTTTCTTCCATCTGTTGGCCAACTCCACCTCCAGTTCTGGTCTTAGTAGACCTGAGGAATGGGAAGAAGGGGTGGGAAAAGGGTGTTGTTTTCTTTCTGTTTTGTGGTCCATGATGTCCATCCATCCTTCCTGCCTTGAATTAGTAAATGGAGGGGGGAAAGCCGCAGGAATTTAATCAGGGGACCTGGGGCTTGACTCCTAACTGGGCTTCTTACTACCTGTACCATTGGTGAAGTCGCTTCCCTTTTTTGGGCCTCAGTCTCCTGATAAATTAAAAGGAGGGACTGGAATTAGGGGCCTGATAAGACCTCTTCTAGTTCTAAATCTGCAAGCTTATGAGGCTCAAAGTTGGGAAAGCGGGCAGGTAGATAGATCAAGGGTGAGCATTGTGGTTACCCAGAAATGGGATACAGAACCCCAGAGTCTTGGTTTGCCCTGTTTGTTGTCTGCCTCTTTATCTTGCAGATGCAGGCCATTAACTTCATTGAGATTACCCTGCTTGGCCTCTGCCTTTCCTATCCTCACCCAGCCTTCTTTTAAGGCTTTAGTGAATAGCAACAGGGTGGGAGGTGGGGTACCTGCTTATTGGTGGGAGGGCAGAGACACACACTTAGACATAAACTAGCCTTTCTGACCCTTTGTCGGTACATGCATTCAGGCCAGAAAGGGACTGAATTCTTAACAGAACCATACTTGGTATTTGAGAGTGAAGGCAGGCTTAGTGAAGCTAAGGAGTTGCCGTATGTTTCTGGCCCCTGCCTCTGCCTGGAGTCATTTCTTTACCACCTTTCCTGAGACATCTGTCCCTTTTTTGGGAATCACGTCAACACAGGGGAAACTTCCTCTGCTTCCTTCTGGGCTGGAGGTACGTGGACAGAGGAGTTGGACAAGGGACGATTTTTGGAGAAGTTGGGGATTCTGTGACATGAGCTGAGGGCAGGAACCAGATGGCAGATACCCGACTTTAACCCTTACTATAGGGAGAAGAACATGTCTGAGCAGGAGAGACACGTGTGAGATGGAAGTGGGTGTCTCCCTTCTGCGACATTCCTGGCCTCTCCTTGAGTGAGGGGAGAGAGGGAAAGGGGTGGGGGAGAGAAAGAGAGACAGACAGACATTGATTTTTTTACCCTCAGATTTTGTCCTGGGCTGGGTTGGAAGTGAGGGGAACTTAAGGCCAAGTATCTTCATGTCCTGGATAAGAATTTCCAAGCCCCCTGTTTTCTCTCCATTGGGTTTATTTTTTTAAATTTGGTCTAGATTCTAGGTCCACATTTGAGATAGGAACTTCATAACCATACTCCAAAAACTTAATTAGATGTAGTTGGCAGTGGGCTTGTGTGACCTGCTCCTGGCTCCTTGTGACTCACTTTACCCCTTCTGGTATTCTGTATACTAAGGACAGGTATGGTATGGTGTGAATTGATATATTGAGGGAAGTAGGGTAGAATACTTTGAATTAGGGAGGAAGAAAGATCTGTAAGGCTGGAGCAGCGTGAAGCTTAGAGCTAAGTTTTTCCAAAGAGTAGAGAGGGGTGGGGCTTTTCTGAGAAGAGCCATTGCCCATTCTGAGTAGCTCTTTCCAGTCCCACCCTGGACATCATGTTTTGGCTAGGAGGTGGGCAACTTGCCTGGATGACTTGGCTGTTCCTTTCACTTCCTTTCATATGCCTTCTTTCTAAACACTAGGAGTAGAGTCCTTGTTTAGCTGGTTCTAGAACAATAACTCTTCATGTGCCAAAGTTCTTGGGGCTTCCTCTTTCCTATTCAGAGTCCAGTATTCCAAAGAATCACTGACTTCCCAGGCTGGTTTGGAAATTTGATCAGTGTCCTTTGGGAACATCAATCACCCCATATCCTTGCTCCAGGACCAAGAATAGAGAAATCTCTGAGAGCAAAACTTTGCCTTTATTCCTTCTTTCTTAAGGCCTATGATCTTTGCCTTTGGAAGTTAGTTCTCCTTGCTGTCCAGTCGCTATCATTTCTACTGCAATCAGATCCCACCTGCTTCTCTGCTAAGGTCAGAGACTCGTAGAATGTGGAAGGAATGTGGAACTGGAAAGGTCCTTTAAGATGCACTGACCTGACCCTCCTTCTCACCCCCACCTTTTGTCAACTCATGAACCCAAGACCCAGAAAAGTGACTGTGTAAGAGGGGGATAAGAAAACAAAAATGTCTAGAAGCCTGGTGCACTTTCTTGCTCCTTACATTGTTGTAGAAAAAAAAAATTAATACCGTACTCTGAATTTTTGGCACAGGTCTGCCAGAAGCAGTTTTTATTAATTAATTCTAAATTCAATTACTCTTAGCTTAGAGCAGCAGTTCTCAACCTGTAGGTCGTGACCCCTTTGGGGGTCTAACGACCCTTTCACAGGGGTCACAGGGGTTGCCTAAGACCATTGGAAAACACATATTTCCGATGGTCTTAGGAACTGAGACACTGCTCCTCTATCTGTCTCCAGGCAGGTCTGCCCACATGCAGATACCCCCACATACGAGTATTAAAGGGTCACCGCATTAGGAAGCTTGAGAACCACAGAGTAATGTTCAAATCTACATAGTTCTCCCATGTTCTCTCTTCCCCAAGATAGTGTATCAATATTTATAGGAATCTTGACCAGAGGAAAAGCCACGCAATGTGTTAAAACTCAGTTTTGAGTTAACATTCCAGAATAGTCCCTTACTTTTTAACTGTTTCTAGGAATTTTGCTGAGAAATTAAGGAAAGATATTGGATGATAGTGTGAGGGGATGGTAGGGTATAATGAAAGAAGGAAAGAAACTTGGGCATGTTTGTAGGCAGCAGGGAAGGAACCAGTGGTGAGGAAGAGATTAGAGGTTAAAGAGGGCTGCTTGAAAGGGTGATCTGGAGAAGTGGAAAGAGAATGCAATGAAGGGTTGATCTTCACAAGAAAGGCCACCTCATTATCAGAGGATAGAGGAGAGAAAGTGTGTGTGTGGGGGGGATGTCAAAAAGAAGAGAGAGCTCACAGCAATTGGAGGGGAGATCCTCAGCTGAGAAAGTTGAGGGAAGGGTAGCTGGATTTGAGAAAAGAGAATTTTAGAAACAATCTCCATGGGTAAGGGGATAGAGTTGAATCAATACTGTAAAAGTAAAAGAATTGCTTTATTGTAGTGAGGGCCCAGCAAAAGTCCGAATAAGTCTGTAGTGGCCTCTGTCAACCAATCTAGCCCCATTCAGCAGCATGTGAATTAGGAACAGAAAAGGCTGATATAATTATCATACAAGTTTGGGGTTTAGTAAATCATGACAAGTCTTGAAGTTGCTTCTTTCTTAGCCCATGGACTTTCTTTCTGGGGCAGCATGATGTAATGAAAAGGGCACTGGGCTGCCATTAACTTGCCTTGTGATCTTGAGTAGGATTAAGGTAAGTCTTAAGTAAGAGCACGTTCCCAGGCATGGTTTCCTTATATGTAAATTGAGGTAGTTGGACAATGTGATCTCTGAGGTCTGTCTCAGCCCTAACATCCTATGATTTAGGATTCTCTTTTAACTGACTCTACAGCTTCTCCCAGTCGCTAGGACATTGTGGGATTGTGAGGATGTCATCATGGCTGAACTTTCCCATGGGGCTCTGCTTCTCTGTTATTTATCGTCCCACCCTCAGTACTGTTGCAGTGGCTTGAAAGAATGAATTGGTTTCTATGGTGGTGTCACCAAACTTAAAGCTTTGCTGTTGGATCTTGAGATTTACAGGTGAAAGGGACCTTCAAGGTTATTCAGGACAATCCTCTCCCAAGCCTCCCTCATTTTTGAGATAAGAAAACTGAAGCCAGCAAGTGAGGTGATTTGTAAAAGGTCACCCAGGTAGGAGTAGAATTCGGATTCAGAATCTGAGTCTTCTGTAGATTCTGCATGCTCTTCCCCCATAATTCTCTTTCCAGGACATTGCATTTCTTAACTGCCTCTGGTGTGGAGGGTCCAGGAACGGGCAGCCGAAGGCTAGAGCCTGTTGTTTTTTTTTTCATTGGTGTTTCCCAGTTCTGGGTCTTCAATCATTGCTTCTAGGTTCTTGTTTTCTCAAACTAGAAAAGTGAGAGGAGTAGGGAGGGGCTGAAGGGATCCTACTATGAGTCAGCAGCCAGGACTCAAGCAGGAGCAGAACCTGTTGATCCAGAGATTAGATTTAGAACCTGGAAGGCCACAGAAATCATTCAGTCCAAACTGCTCATTTTATGAGGGAAGAAACTTAAGGCCCAGAGAGATGAAGAAATTTGCTTAGGATTCTTCTATATGTAGTAAGCAGCAGAATCAAGATTTGAACCTAGGTCTTTTAACTCCAAATCCAGTGCTTCTTTCAGCCCTTTATAATATCCCTGACAAATGGTTATCCCTGTCTACCAAGAACTCAAAGATCTCCAAAGATGGGAACCCACTAACTCCACTGGAACATTAGAAACCTAAATAAAATGGGTCCCAAACGGAGCTTACCATTTTCCCCTAAAACATACTAATTCTTCTGATTTCATTATTTCTCTTGATGGCATTATTAACTCTACTAAGAACTCAGTAAGACCATTCAAGTTCTTTAAAGTCTATGACTTTATTGAAAGGGGAAGATGTCAAAAAACAACAGCACCCCCAAAATCAAACCAAAAAACCCCCACAACATCAGAAGGTTGGTTCAAAGGTTAAGAAAGGACCAAAAGACTAGCTAAAGGCTTCATGTCTGTGTACCAATGGTTTTTAACCTTTTTTGGTTTACTGGACTCCTTTGGCTGTCTGGGGAAGCCCATGGACCCCTTCTCAGAATAACGAAAAACACAAAATCAAGTAGATAGAATTACAAAGGAAGCCAATTATATTGAAATACAATTTTAAAAAATATTGTTGAAAGTTAATAGATCCCAGGTTAAGAACTACTGCCCTATAACAACAACAACAACAATAGTTAGCATTTATATAGTGTTTTAAGATTGGCAAAGTGCTTTACAAATATCTCATTTTATCACAACTATGCCCTGAAGTAGGGCTATTTTTGGCCCCATTTTACAGATCAGGAAGCCGAGACCCACAGACGTTTAGTGACTTGCCCAGGCTTACAGAATAAGTGTACAAGTTGTATTTGAACCGTGATCTTCTTTTTATTCCAAGTCCAGCACCGAAATACCTAACTACTTACAGTCGTGAACATTTTCTCCAAAAAGAGAGGAAGTCAAAGTCACAAGGTCTTGGATTATCACCCATTGCCACCAGTGGATTATCATTGCCACCAGAAGTAAAATTGAATATATGTTAACAGGAAATGTTACTAAAGTGGTCCATGTTTCCAGTTTAGCTTGTTGAAGCAGATGTGTCAAGAGGATTTCATTGGTGTGTATACTACTACTGTTCTGTCTGGAGAAAGAAGACTGAATCAGCCTCTGGATAGGACAAAGGGTAGGCCTTAAGCATCGGGCTCCTTCAGAAAATGTCTAATCACAAAATGTTTGAGCTGGAAGGGATCTCAGAGATTGGTCTAGCCTCTTCTTTTAACAAAGAAGCATCTTGAAGGCCTCAGAGGGAGAACTTTTGCTTTGTCCAGGAGCACACAACTAGTTAAGGCCAGGGCTGGTAAGTCAGCTTTGTCCAGACTCTATAGAGTTCTATGCATCAGTGCTTTCTTCCCTCCCCATTCCAGGGGCCCATATAACTGGCCACTCATGCACCTCTGCCTTGGAAAGAACTCTGTAGCTTTGCTGGTAGCAGTTGAAGTCTTTAGAGAAGAGTTGGCTGTGCTCTTCTTCCAGGAGTTTTGTGACACCACTCTTTCCTCTGTCTCTCTGCCTGTCTGACTGTTCTCCTCATTCTCCTTTGCTGAATCATCATCCATTTCCCAAGCAACCCCAGGGCTTGAGCTGGAAACCTCTTTTTTGTACATTATCTTTTGGTGATCTTCTCAGCTCCCATGGATTCAGTTATCATCCCTGTGCCAAATCCACACATCCAGACCTCCTCTCTCTCCTAAGATCCCATTCTCCATTACCAATGATGATGGACTCATCTGGGCCTGTGGGACACCATGTCTAAAATGGAACTCATTCTCTTTGCCCCTAAACACACTTCTTTTTTTCCATCTCATCTATTTTTGTCAAGGCTACCACCTTCCTTCTGATCATCCAGGTTTGCAGCCTTAAAGAAGATAACTTTGATTCCTTATTCTAAAATCATCTACTTTATCTACTCAGTTGTCAAATCTTCTTGGTTCTGCCTCCCCTATCTCCTGGCCATCCCATTCTCTCCACTAGCATGGCCACCACCCTTGTTTAGATTCTGGTTACCCCTTTCCTGGTCTGTTTCAGTAGTTCCGACTATCTCTTGCCTTTAGTCTCTCCCCATTCCAGTACCTTCTCTACTCAGCTACCAATGTGAAAGTTCTAAAGCCCAGGTCTATGGTGTTACTCCTTTGTTCAAACAAAGAAACTTCAATAGCTTCCTGTTGTCTCCCATGGTAAAATACAGAATTCTCCGGCATTTAAAGCCCTTCACACTTTGGCTTCAGTCTGTCTTTCTTTTCACATCATATCCCCTCACAAAGTCTACAGCCCGGCCCAACTGTCTCTACAGCTATTCCCTGTACATAACACTTCATCTCCTGATTCCACACCTTTGCATGGACTGTCTTGGAATGTTCTCTCTTCCCACATCCACTTCTCCGACTTCCTAGCTGTTTTTAAGACTAGACTCAACTGTCCCCCTGCCCTGAAATTACTTTTTTAAAAAGCAGTATGTATGTGTATAGTGCTTATAATATAATGCATGTGCATTTTTATTTTATTTTATTTATTTAGGAGGCAATCAGGATTAAGTGACTTGCCCATGGTCACACAGCTAGTAAGTGTCTGAGGTTGGATCTGGACTCGGGTCCTCTCAACCCCAGAGCAGCTGCTCTTTATCTACAGCACCGCCTCGCTGCCCCTTGTACACACATTTTTAGAAATGTACTTATCTCTGCACAAGTTAACTCTCCTTGGAATATAAGGTCCTTTTTTTGGTCTTCATATTCTTATTGCCTCCAACCCTGCCTGATACATTGTTGTTATTTGGTTGTTTTCAATCATGTCTTTGTGACCCTATTTGGGGTTTTCTTGGCAAAGATACTGGAGTTGTTTGTCATTTTCTTCTCCAGCTCATTTTACAGAAGAGAAAAAAACCAGGGTTAAGTGACTTGCTCAGGGTCACACAACTACTAAGTGTCTGAGGCCAGATTTGAACTCAGAAAAATGAGTCTTCCTGACTCCAGGTTGGGTATTCTATCCACTCAGCCACCCAGCTGCCCCCAACACACAGTAGGCACTTAATGTATGTTAAATTTAATTGAATAGAAAAATTGGGTTCTAGGAAACAGCTGGAACTAGGTGCATGTATGTGGAGTAGGAAACTACTGTTTCCACTTAGGGCTCCCTATGTGTCACTTGTGGCTTTTGTTATGTTTTCCCATCCAGTTGAAATGCAAGAATGACTCCCCGCCCCCTTATTAAAATAACTATGGGAGGGTGGCTTCCTGGGAGTAGGAAAGGAGGAGAGATATTGGGGAAATCTAGATGGTGTAAGAACAGAAGCTATCTACAAAGATCTATTTTTAAAAAGATAATTACAGATTCCCTAGACACCTGTGGCTATACCCTGCCTGCAGCCAATATGGTCCCTAATGGTTTCTGGAGACCTTAGAGATAATCTAGAGACCTTAAGGTCATTTTGTCCAACACTCACATTTTACTGATGAGGAAACTCTCAGGCCCAGAAAAGGAAGTGACTTCCTCAGAGTCACGCAGTAAATAAATAGTAGAATCAGGATTGGAGCCCAGATTCTATTTCTCCGTTGTCTTTCATTTTCTTTCTCCACTAATCCAGACTAAGAAATGGAGGGGGGGGACTCAGGTGGGGGTGGGATGCATGGTCATGGTCTTCAGGAGATCTCATGAGCTTTTACGGGGAATAAGGGAGAGCAAGCATTTATTTTACTATGTGGCAGACACTATGCCGGCCACTTTTTACAAACGTTATCTTACTTGATCTTGACAACAACCTTATGAGGTGGTAGCTGCCCATCTTATTAAATTATTAATTAAATTACTTCCTTTTTACATTAGGGGAAACTGAGGCAAATAGAAATCAAGGGGCTTGCCCAAGGTCACACAGCTACTAAGTATCTGAGGCCAGATTTGAACTTGTGTCTTCCTGACTCCATGACCAGTGCCCTATTTGCTGTACTACCAGTTCTTAAATAAACAAACAAAAAAAACCTTACAGGTTGTGAATATTTAGTTCTTTTTTTTGTGCCACCAAATCAAAAAAAAACCCACTTCCATAAACACTAAATTAATGACAGTTGGTAGGTGTGGGAGTGAAGAGTGTTTTTGGTTTGTGGATAGAGCTTTGACTGAGTTAGGAAGACATGCTTGTAGTCCTGGCTTTGCCACTGACTGGTTCTGACATGGAGCAAGGCACTTCCTCTCTCTGGGCCTCAGTTTCCTCACCTGTAAAATGGAGGTGTTGGATGGGATGATATCTAAGGTGCCGTCTCCTTGCTTTGATGTTCTGTGGAAGTGAAACATTAGGGGAGAAAGAGTGCTAGATTTAGAGTCCAAGGGCCTCTGTTTGAAACCTGACTCCGACATTTTATTACTTGTAGGACCTTGGGAGAATAACCTGGGTTTCCATGGGCCTCAGTTTCCTCATCTGTAAAATAAGGGAGTTCGAGGTCCCTTTAGGCTCTGTATTCATGATTTTTATATATACAGTCACTAGGTTTTCATTCTCCTCTTCTTTATCCATCATTTTCTGTAGTGCATTCTACCCTCTTGGTCGGGCCATTCTGTGATATTTTTTTAAAATAATGCTTATATATTTAGGAATTTCTGTGGTGAAGATGCTATAGCTTCCCTTCATTCTTTTGCTCTGGTGTCTCTAAACGCCTTGTATTAGGAAGTCCTTCTCCTTGTTTCATCTTAGTGGGCCTGCCTACTGACTCTGGCTTATGTCTTCAGTACAGAAGGATAACAGCTACCTCCTGATAATACCCATTGAAAGCCTGTTATTCAATCTCTCCCTCCCTCCTAGCCTTCCCTTCTCTGAATCATACCAATTACTGTAAGTTAGGAGAGAAGAGATGAGATAACCCATTTCTTCCGGAGAGACTTCATGGAGACCTGGAAAATTATTTCTTAATTTTTTTAGAAGAGACTGTAAGG
>CM053591.1:149160323-149264159 GCA_028646515.1 Pseudochirops corinnae | reverse complement strand
CCCCCCCAGCTTCCATAAAGCCCTGCCCTAAAACTATGTGGTGTTAGAAGGTTTTTTTGAACATCCATAAATAAAGCGATTTCATTGACTCAGTGACTGTAGTCTCACGTCACTGATGTTCAGGAATTTTCCACACTTCACCTGAATCCCTCCTCTTGCTATCCTTCCTGCTCAGCCCAGAAAACTCTTTGGTACAATGGGTGAGGAAGGCCCAGAGAGCTGGTGAGGAGGAAGGAATTGGGGACTGGGGAACTTTGGGAGAGAGGGATGAGGCTGGGGGAGAGGATTTGGAACTTGGGGGAAGGGATACTGGAGTGAGAGTTAGGGTCTGTGGGACCAATGAAGAGAAAAAACTAGTGGGAACACTGAGGCAGAGTCTAGAAAGGATAAGCGCTGCTGTGTGGGTGTGTGTTTAAGTAATGTAAAGATCCTGTCTACACATGAAAACAAAATTGTGAGAAGGGGTTTGGAGTGTCCTACTGGAGGATCCCACTCTAGAGGAAAAGCATAGTGGGGAGAAGAAGACAAGCCAAGTGGGGTTGGATACTAATGATTTCTTTCATTGTCTCTCTCCCCTGTAGGTAAAGGAGATTGAGGTCCCCTCAATCTTGAACAACCATGTCAAACCCCAGTGCTCCACCCCCGTATGAAGACAGAAACCCCCTTTATCCTCCTCCTCCACCAGGGGGAGGTTACCCTGGAGGTTACCCAGCCTACCCCCAGCCAGGCTTTGGACACCCAGCTGGATATCCTCAGCCTATGCCTCCCATCCATCCAATGCCCATGAACTATGGTAAGCTGGTGGGGCAGGGAGGGGAGGTCATTGTATGGAAACTGTAAATGTCTCTATCTGCGCCTGTGGCTTCATTCAGACCTTCATCTGTATCTTTTGTCTCTCTCTTCATTTTTCTTCCCTCTCCTCTTTCCCTGTCTTCCTTTCTCTTTTCCTGTGTCTCCTCCTCAAGTTCCCTTCCTTTCTAGGCTAGAGCTGCTACTTTCTGGCCAACTGCCCCTCTCCACAGTCCCTCTCTTGTGCTCATCCATGGACAGCTCTTCTTTATAGGTTCTTTGTAAAGATTGCAGCCTCTTTACTCCCAATCAACAAATGCCTATCGTACGCCTATTATGATTATACAAGGAGGGGGAGGGGATCATGTGTGGTGATGGCCATAGATTCAAAGGGGTAGCTGAGCTGGGTCATGAAGGAAGAGAAGGATTTTGGCAGACTTGAGACCATTCTAGGATGAGATAAGGGAATACTTGGTTTGCCCAAAACATAGAGTATGTGAAAGATAATGCTGTCTTCAAAAACCTAGAAAACTAAGTTGGAGCCAGGTATGACATGATTTTTTTCTATCACTTTCCTCATGATACCTGGTCCAAGAACAAGTGCTTGGGTCACCTGATAAATGTGGCTGCTTACTCCGTGGAAGCTTTCTGAGACTGAGCAGAGCCCTCTAGGAATATACATTCTTTTTGACTGGCCCAGCTGGGGGTTGTAAGGAGAGGCTTTGTTTAATTCTACACTCCATAAATGGAAGAAACCTATTCTTATTCAGTTAGGAGGCTATGGCAGTGAGTCTGAGTGAGAGGTTCCTGATTCAGGGCAGAGGTCCTTCTTGGGCCTAGGGTTGGCACTCAGTCTGTAGCTTCACTGTAGTCTATGCCTAAACATACTTTCTAACACAGTATTATTAAATAGTCCTTCAAGCAAAACCCAATATTTCTAGAGTGCTTTGAGAGTGTCACAACACTGCTGTGAAGTAGATTCTGTAGGCACTATTATTCCCATTTCACTGATGAGGAAACTAATTCAGAGAGGTCGGGATGTCATATGGCCAGGAAATAAAAGAGATAGGAGATAATAATAACGTATTTATATAGCTTTTCTCAAAAGGTTTGCTAAGCACTTCGAAAATATTACCTCATTTGATCCTCACAACAACACAGGAAGATAGAAGCTTTATTGTTCCAATTTTACAGATGGGGAAACTGAGACAAACAGATGTTAAGAGACTTGCCCAGAGTCACACAGCTAGCAAACACCTGAATCTCAGATTTGAACTTGGGTCTTCTGGCTCCAGGTCCAGTGCTCAATTCATTGCGCCCCCTGTCCAGGCTTAGCCCAAGTCTGACCCCAGGTATGGTGTTTTTTCACTGTGCCATACTTGTTCTGATATTCTGATAGCTCCCACCCTCTGTCCTTGGGCAGGCCTAGCCAGCACACAGATGAATGAATCCTCCAGCAGGCAGGCTTTTATCACCCCCCCCCCCCCCCCTTCTTTCTGGCATCTCTAGTTTCTGGGAGTGGAGGAGGTTCAGGAATCTGCAGTTTATTCTCCAATTGAATTCCATTGCATTCTGGGTGTGTGCAGGTTATTTAGGGCCTGAGCCACCATTTAACTGTCCTTTGTGAATGAAACCCACCACAGAGCAAAACATGAAATTTAGTGTATATTGTTCCTATATATAGTAGGACTCCCTAATAGCATTGACAGTCCATCCAATATGCCATTACTATAAATTGGAATTCCCAAACATCTATGAGGCATCTTTAATTAGAATCATGTCAAAGTTCAATTCTTAGTTTATTATTTTTATCAAATCTAGACTTAAAATTATGATTGTGATTTTTGATGAGCTCTGCTTTTATCTGAAAGCAGAATTCATACATCCTTAGCTCCTTGTATAAAAAAAATTATTCATATAGACAAATTGATGCACAAATTTTCCAAAATACAGCCTTTTATAATTAATTTTGTGCTGAAACTTAACACTTTGATTTGGGTAGATATAAGAAAATAAAGACTATAAATTCATATACTCGGCATCCCTTGGATGATCTTGTACATGTCTGTGTTGGGAGTAGTTTTGGCATTAGTACCTGATTTAGGCCCTTCATAGTTATGTTGAGATTTAGGGCTTAGGGGTGCTCAAGACCCCAAAATAGCAACATGCCAGGTCCTGCCAAATGAATTTAACTCAAATCTTCTCTCAGCCAAAGTAAAGCATAGTTTATTAAAGATTCGCCATAATGGGTATACTCTTAAGGAGCTTGAGTATCTGTGACGCTTGTATTGGATAAATGGGCCAGAATAATCTGACGCAGACTGAGTCCGTGCTAGATTGAATTCTTGACCCCTTCATAGAGGCAAGATGGATCTTACATACAGAAAGATTGTAGGAGGATTTAGGGGTGATCTAGAGGAGTTTGGGGAGGGTCTTGAGAAGTCTAAGGAGGATCTTTGGTGGTACTGAGGTCAGACTCCAGTAATGGGCTTAAAGGTGGAAAATAGCTGAAGGGTACCAGAAGATGACAGACAGTGGAGGGCTAGGCTAGATTAAGAAATTAAGAGATTTAGGCCTAGCTATAATGGAAGGTTTATGGCCTCAGGCAAATGCCTCATCAAGTGAGAAGATTCAATCAGAGTTGAAGGGGTTTTCCAGAGCCTATATCCCATCATTCCCTCCTCAAACAAATGGGACCCACATTCCTTTGGGGGTAAAGGCTAAAGGCAAGGGGCATAGAACTGTCCCTGCCTCTGTAGGTCCCATTCAGGGGGTCAGACTTAGGAAACCTATAGGTTTATTGCTAATCTATTCTTGTCTTCTCCACCTTCCAACTGTGGGTGGGTAGGTGGGGGGACTCTTGAGTTATTTCACACTATAATCAGATTTATTCTCCCAATCCTGGTTTAAGACCAACTTTCTCCATAAAGCCTTCTTCAGTTTCTCTAACCTAGAGTGATCTCTTTTACAGCATCAAGTGAGGACCTCAAAAATTAGACTTAAATGGTTAGTTATTTCCTAATTATTTTTAGGTCAGTCTCTCCAACTAGCTGCCTGAAGGAATGGCTGCTTATTTACAATGCTGGGCACTTAGTAGAGGCTGAGAATCAAATGAAATGATATATATAAAGCACTTTGCAAACCTTAAAAGACTAGCTATTATTGTTATTAGATAAGGTGGTGAGTTTTTGTTATTTTTTTGGATGAGGATCTTGGTTTGACTTGCTTGGCACTGGAACATTCCCAGGCCTACCCAGCAGCACTTTTTGCATTAGTATTTAATGAAAAATTCTGAAGAGGTAGAACTAGACAGGAAATATTCAGATATAGAAAGGGCTTTTAATTGGGCTAGATAAGGTTTTGTGGTGGGAAGAACAGAGGATGAGTAGTTGGGAGTCTGTGGTCTGAGGGTATGTCTTAGTCCTCAGATGACTTGAGGGACTGTCCCCACAGGCAGAGCTGAAGTCTATGGAGGAGGGGAATCAGCAGTGAGTGACAATTTTGGGCCTGGAGATTGGGAGGACAAGAAGGTCCGACACCGCTTCATCCAGAAGGTAAGAATCCGGATGGGGAGAAGGCATTTCCGTTTCCTCTTTGTGGGCCCAAGGGAGGAGTTCCTTATTCCTGCTTGACTGCATAAATTACCATCTTATAGGTATGTAATTTAATACCGACATGCACCAAAATTCTTGTTTCAAACTCTCTCCCACGTTCCTCTTGTTCCCATTCTCCTGATCCTTGTGTCAAGAATTCAGTCTAGAAAAAATGTTTGGCTTCTCCTGACATGTTTTTAGTCTTTCCTATATCACATTCTCCAGGATAAAAACTGTAGACTGGGGAAGGTCTTCTAGTCATAAAAGTGGCTTCTCCTTGGATGACCATCTCACCTCTGATCTGTTTCAGGTTTATGCCATCATCTCAGTCCAGCTGCTCATCACAGTTGGGATCATTGCTATTTTTACCTTCGTGTGAGTCTCTGAGGTTTCTTACCCACTTTTCTTACCCCCTTCAGTTCTTGAGTTTCTGGGGATCTTGGCCTTGAGTAGTCCCTCTATTGGGGGGGGGAGGCAGATTCTTTCAGGAAGAGGGAGAGTGATTGAGGGTTGGAAACTTGGTAAAGAGGCTAAGAGGGAAGTGGTTGCCTTTGAGACATTGTCCAGGGCAGGGCTGTGCTGAATTTCCTCCCTGGTCCTCTCTTTCTCCTTCCCTCACCACACAGGGATCCTGTTCGAGGTTTTGTGAAGAGGAATTTGGCTGTCTACTATGCTTCCTAGTGAGTATGCCTTCTTTTTCTAGGCTTCAGGTCAGGTGAGTGGGGGAAGAAAATCCATGGGGCAAGGTAGTATGACTTCAAGTTTCAATCTACTGGTGTTTCCCTTTCTGGCAGTTTATTGTCCATCTCTACCACTTTTTGAATGGTTTTATAAAGCTGTTGTTGTCAGGTCTTGTTCTTCAGTTCTGCTTGTAGATGGGAATATTTGGCCCCTCTGTTTCTAAGGAAGAAGAGCTGGAGTGGCGTTCAGTAAACAGTCCTGCAGGCCACTGAAAAATGGTCACCAGCCACAGGCATATCTCCATTGTGCCAACCCTTCTTTCCCTCCTTTTGTGACAGCGGTTTTGAATATTTTCTATTTGGCAGTCTCATTCCTCTAGCCACTATCTTCCCACAAACAAATTCTCATTTTCCAAACAGCTTCCTGCATCTCAGCACTGTGAGACTAGTGAGAACTAACCCATTGTATTGGGGGAGTGGGCAGGAGGGGTATTAGAGAAAGCACAAGATGGGAAAAACAAACTGCTGTTCATTTTTTCTTGTAGTGCTGTCTTCCTGGCTACATACTTGACCCTTGTCTGCTGCCAGGCACCCAGGTGAGTCCTGAGGGTTTGGGGAAAGTGTAGTATGTGGTGGTGGGAAGGGGAGGAGGAGGTAAGGGTAGCAGAGGGTAGGATCTCTGGAATAGAAGGGGCCCCAAGACAGAAATGTAGGGGTTGGTGGACAAATAATCAGGTATGAGAAATGAACCTTGGTCCCACTCTAGACTTATCTCCTGTGGACTATGGAAACCTGTTTTTATTGGGGAAGCTTGTGCCTGACCCCTGACCCTTTTTCCTCTTCTGTTCTAGGCGCCGATTCCCATGGAATATCATCTTGTTGACCATCTTTGTGAGTCTACAGCAGTGGTTCTCAACCTTCCTAATGCCACAACCCTTTAATACTCGTATGGGGGTGTATCTGCATGTGGACGGACCCACCTGGAGAGGATAGAGGAGCGGTGTCTCGGTTCCTAAGACCATTGGAAATATGTGTTTTCTGATGGTCTTAGGAGACCCCTGTGACTCCTGTGAAAAGGTCGTTTGACCCCCAAAGGGGTCGCGCCCGACAGGTTGAGAACCACTGGAGAGGAATGGGGTAGGATGGAGAGGGGAGTCTGGGAGGGTTCAGCAGGAAGATGAAGGGGGAAAGTTGATTCCTGTGCAGTGCCCAATGGGAAAGGTGCTTTGAAGAGGGTCACTTGTTTTTGCCATCACCCTTCTTGGCTACCTCTTCTCACATTACCTGACGATTCCTTAGCTTTGGTGATCTGAAGGTCATTTTTCTCTCACTACCTCATTTCTCAGATGTCTGATTCTTCTCTCCGTCTCTCTTTTAGACTCTAGCAATGAGCTTCATGACTGGCTGCATAGCCAGGTATGTATGTTTGGGTAATAGCCCCAGCCTATTACCCCTGGAAAATATATGGTTGGGGGTGTTAGCTTGAGGATCATGGCTCATAACCCATCCCTAGTGCCCAACCCCTCCAAATACTGCTGAACTTCTCCCACTCTCTTATATAGGGAGTATGAAATTTCCTACATATTTCCTTTTGAATTTTTTTTCCCACTGGCCTGGTGGACTAGGAATGATTTACACGGGTGGGTCAATCTTTTGCTCAGTAATCTCTCTCTTCCCACAGTATGCATAACACTAAAGCAGTCATCTTGGCCATGATTATCACTGCCATCGTCACCATTGCTGTCACCATATTCTGCTTCCAGACCAAGGTGAAGGCACTGTACTCTCATCTTTTGGGCCCCAAGATTTACCTTTCCTTGAGCATATTCACTCCATTCCCCCAAACCTCAGAGGTCGGAGACAGTTAAGGACTGGGGATACAAGGGGATCCCCTTTCTATGTAGTCTTAAAATATTTCCCTTTCTTTCCCCCCAAACCCAACCACTTAACTTTTCTTCGTGTAAAGTATTCCACCGCTCTGTGACATATCAACATTTCTTATTGCGGTGCAGCTATGCAGGCTGTGGTGGTATTTATGTGAATTCATGGCCAGGGTGGTCATTTAACAGCCTTCTTCTTTCTCTTTCCTTTGGCAGGTGGACTTTACATCATGTGCCGGGCTCTTCTGTGTGCTTGGGATTGTGTTGACAGTGACTGGGATTATCACTGCTATTGTGCTGGCTTTCAAATATGTGAGTGTGATTATCTTCCCTTGCCTGGAGCTAAAGATTCCTGAGCCCCAGAACAAGCCTTAGGTACTGTTGGAGTATGAGGACCTGCCTATTGTGAATTTCAGCTGTTATAAATAATTGAGAAGTTTGTATAATTGATAAATTGCTTGCTTTCTCTCCCTTCAATTCCTCCCCCCATTAAGAATTCAGACCTCAAAATTTAAAAAATAATCCATCTTTTTTAATCTCAAAGTTTTAGGGAGGCCTCCCCCTTCCCCCCCAAACCTTCACTGTTGGCCTGCCATAATTTTTTTTCTTTGTTTTATAAGTGACTTGCCTAAGATCACAGAGCTAGTAAGTGAAGTGTCTCAGGCAGAATTTGAACTCTGGTCCTCCTGACTCCAGGGCTCATGCTTTATCCATTGCACTATGTAGCTGCCCCCATAGTTTCTTAAAAGACATTATTAGAGATTTATTCCTTTGGATTTAAGATAGAATCTTGGTTTAAAAAAATACAAAAAGGAAATTAAACATATCAGTATTACTGTTAGTGGGCAATAATTTGGATTAGCTGAGTTAGCTGAGACGAGATGGAGGTAGCACTGGGAAAGAGGGTCAAAGACTTGGGAGGTCAGGCTTGGGCTGGAGGACCCTAAATTGGCAGGCTACCTGAGAGAACGGGATCTATGGGAAGCCAGACATTAAGAGGCGGTAGGATAATGAAACGAGTTTGGAGTGCCGGGGAAAGATCCATCTCCCTTAGGGAGAAGCAAGGCCCTTTCTCTTAAGGTTTGTGACCTCCTCATCTACAGAGGGGATGTCATTTGATAAGTAGTGGTGGGGCTGGTCTCTCCAAACCCTCACCTCCCCCCAGTTGCTTAGTTCGTACCCTTTGCTTTTACAGGTATACTGGCTCCATATGCTGTATGCTGCCCTCGGGGCTATTGCTTTTACTCTGGTGAGTGGCCCTTCGCTTCTTCCTTCCTAGGCTCCAGGGTGCAGCCAAAGAGTCTTGCTTTATTGTCTCGCACAGCACACCTGTCCCATCTCTGCATCCTGGCTGAGGCTGTCCCCAGCTCCAAGAACACAAGAACACAGTTCCTCTTTGTTTCGGCCATAGCTTCCTTCCAGGACTTGCTTCAGACACCACCCCGTCCCCCCTGCAGCCTTTCCTCATCCCCCAGCCCTAAATTACTTTATTTACTTTGAAGACATTTTCTGTCTGCTCCTATATTGGTGTTATTTTCCTCAACAGAATGTAGAGCTCTTTCAAGGAAGACTTCAATTTTTTATCTGTCTACAAAGGAGACACTTTGGTGACTGCGGGGAGAGGCTCCTCATCCTCGTGGGGTGGAAGGGACAAGGGGGTCCTCATGAAAAGGGACAAGAGGGTCCTCATTATTGTTCTCTTTGCAGTTTTTGGCATATGACACACAGCTGGTCTTGGGGAACAGGAAGCATACCATTAGCCCAGAGGAATATATCACAGGCGCCCTGCAAATCTACACAGACATCGTCTACATCTTCACCTTTGTGCTGCAGCTTCTGGGGGATCACAATTAAGGGGCGGGCTCCCTTCTTGCCTATGCTTCTTTCCTTTCTCTTTCTGGATTGGCCAGTCATTGCTAGGGCCCTTTTCTCTCAGTAACTTCCCCAGGAAAGGTTTCACTTATTGTGAGATCTGGTGGGAACAGCTTTGTCTGTAGGGAGGGACATGCTGGACTGGAGAAGCCAGTGAGCAACTTACTCTCTTCTGACTCATCCAAGGTTTCTTTTCCTTATTGTCAATACTGTCCAGTCAGGGGCATGTGATGAGATCATTCTCTCAGCAACTAAAGGGAAACAAGGTGCAGGGATGATTTCAAGGAAATGTGATGTCCATTCTCTTCAGGGGATTCCATTCTGAGCTGCTATCCATAATGGCCTTCCTCACTGGCATTTTCCTCTACCGGTCTGGAGAATGGGGTCATTGCCTACACTCTCTCTCTTGCACTAGGTTCCCAAAATCCTGTCTTTTCAGTCTGCCCCTCAACCCCCACCCCCTCACCCTCTGTACAGACATGACCCACTGATATGTATATATTGTTTAGTGGGGGTTGGGCACAATATCTAACAGTGTCCAGCCCTGGCCTACCATAAACCCTGACCTCTTCTGCCTAAAGCCAGAGGGCAAACCTCAGTCTCTACCCATCTCCATCTGGCCCCCTTCCTACCCTTCCAGTCCTGGAATTGCTTCCAGATGGGTGTTTGGCCAATGGGAGTGGGGGTAATTTCTTCTTTAATCTTCATCTCTGGCATCCTAGACTTGTAGCAGAAGGATGTGTAGTAATGACTGGGAATGGGTTGACAGCATTGATTCAGGTGTCATCCCCCCCCCCAACTTTTGATATCTCGCTAGAGGTGGGGCTAGTGACCCAAATGCAAAGTGTGGAGCTGGCAGTAATACAGACTGAGATGGATTGAAAGATGCTCTCCAGTTCATTCTTCTGGCCCTGATGCTACTTAACCTGTTCTTAACCCAGAGCATCCCAGGAGTTTTTGCCTCAGGCCTCTTCTTTACACAGAATTTTAAACCTGAGACCCTCCTGCTCTTCTAGGGCAAGCCCTCCATCGCACAGATGAAAACAGAGGCCCAGAGGTAAAATGTGTTTGCCCTACATCTCACAAAGTGGTGGAGTTACCACTAGGACCTGGGTATTTTTTCATGCCATGCTTTAATCCTGAGTTACTGTGGGGGGTGGAAGATATGCCCCCTACCCCCTTGCTCTCTTTTAAAGTTGAATCCCCCACCAGCACCTCCTTTCCCTGCTCTACCAGCAGGAAACCACGGGCTAATCTTTTAACACCAAGTGCCTTATGAGGGAGGTAGGGATTTGAGGAACAGTGTTCTTGACATAGGCCCAGCACAAGGGTCAAAAAAGGGCTTCTGTATATGATCTTTCAGAGTTGTAACAGAAAATAACAATAAAATTCTATGTTAGATATTCATTGATCGTCTGTTTCTGGTTCTTTCTGGAGAGTGGGGGAGGGAGCTTTTTTTCCTCTTGTAGTTCTCAGGTTATACCAGCCTCCTAGTTTAAGTCCTGCCCACTCCAATCCATCTTCTACACAGCTGCTTAACTGATGATCCCCAAACATACATCTGACCAGATGACTCCCCATTGTCATTTTTCAGTTGTGTCTGACTTCTCGATCCCCTTTGGGGTTTTCCTGCGGAGTTACTGGAGCAGTTTGCCATTTCTTTCTGCAGGTCATCTTACAGATGAGAAAACGGAGGCAAACAGGGTGAAGTGACTTGTCCAGGGTCACACAGCTAATACTGCCTCTAGGATAAATGACAAAATCCTCACCCTCGCACTCAAAGCGCCCGACGTCTGCCTCCTGGTACCTCTCCAGTCTTAGTGGGCACGAGCAGGCCTGGCTCCTTGCAGAAGAGGTGCCTTCTGTGCACTCTACATGGCATGCAGACTGTCGCCCCGCCCCCTCATGATTGTCAGTCCTTCAAAGGGGCGGAGCTTGAAAGCCAACACTCCCTTTCATCCTCCCACCCGAGGAGGGCGGGGCGGGGTGGGGCGCGCAGAGAGCTGCAGGCCCCTTAGTCTAACCCGCCCAACGAATAAACGGGGTAATGGTTCAGAGAGACCGGGCTTGTCTGAGGTCACACAGCTCGGGATGGAGCAGTCAGGCCCCAGCCCCAGCCGTTCTCACTCCTACTGCTTCAGTTACAAGGGGTACTCCTAGGCCTCATCTGGAGGGATGGCCCGCCTGCCTCAGTGCCCCTGGCGGTGAAGTCACGGGTGCCCTGGCCCGTCGGGAAGGCCTTCGGGGCACCCCCGTGCGGCGGCCCCGCCCCTGCCCCCCCTCCCCGCTCGGCTCCTTTTGCGGGAAATAAGCACTTTATTGGTCGCGCTCGCCCCTCCCCCGAGGGCAGGGCCGCCCCAGCACCCGGGCCCCGACGCCCCCTGGCGGAAAGGAGAGGACCGCCGTGGAGCGCTGCTGCCGTCCATCTGTTCTCAGGTGTCTGCTGCAGGCAGGGCTGCGTCAGGACTGCGCCCCCGCGCCGGCCGGGGCGGCCAGGGGCTCAGGGGCCGAGGCCCTGAAGCGCTGGCTCTCGTACTCGCCACGGTTGGCGGTCCGCATGTTCTGCAGGGCCTTCATCTGCTTCACCCGGTTCTTGTCCACTTCTCGCTTGGCCAGGAGAAAGAGGAGGATCCCGCAGGGAAAGCCGATGGCCCTGGGAGGGAGGGGGCGGGACGGGGTTGAACCGGGAGTGCCCTTTCCCCTATTCCCGAGTGGGCGCCTTCAGAAAGCTGGGGCAGGGATCCCACCGCGGTCACTCAAGAAGACATGCAGGGGGAGGGGGATAAGGCACATGCCTGGGGTGGGGGATGGGCTGGGGGCACTGGCACAACGCGTGCCCGGCACGTGGCCAGGGCAGACTTCGGCAAGCCACGGGGATGTGCGAAGCGAGAGAAGGCAAATTCTTTATTAAAAAAAAAAAATCAAATATAAAACCCCGAAACGTTCCTGTGGTGCTTTCTAGATGGGCTCCTTTGGGCCTGAACTCCTCCCAGCCCACACGCCACCCCCGTTCCCCCCAGTCTGGGGTGGCCCGGGGCTTGCTGCCGCCGGGCCGGGACTCACCATGCCAGCCCCACCGGCTTCATAGGGTTCTTGGCCTTCTTCTTGGGGATGTACTCCAGCCCTGGGGGCCAGGGCCCGGGATCGGGCTTGGACGGCAGTGGCCCGGGGTAGTGCCGCAGCAGGGCCCCGCGAGCCGGGGCTCCCCGGAGAGGCCCTGCGGATGGAGGAGGGGAGGGGGCAGTGACCCGCGGGCGCTGGGCGGGAGGTCATGCCACAGACTGGCGGTATCAGAACCTGAGCCTGCAAAGGGCCTAGGGAGGGGGCGTCACAGAGATTGACTGCCGCGGGGCGGGGCGGGAGCTCGGAGACAAGGGCATGGCTACAATAATCCCAGGACAAGCGCTAGCCCCTGACCCCAGGATCGCGAGGGGTAGGGGGGAGGTGCCTCTCCCTCGGAAGCGGGGGCATGGCCAGGGTGACCCCTCATCCAAAGATTCTGCGGAGAAGAAAGGAGACGGGTGGGGAGGGGAGGAGACAGACAGCCTCAGACCCAAGAATGGAGAAGATTGTCCGGTTCTCTGGCCTCAGGGCCCCGCCTCTTACCCCCGCGTACCAGGGCACCCCTGAGCCCCGGGCTCTTCAGCGCAGCCACAACCGTCGCCGCCATATTACCGGTTCCCAACCCCCGCCTCCTCTTCTGCTGGGAGTAGTAGTTTAGGCTCAAGTGGAATCCTCGCACTCTGCTCAGCCCAACCAAGAGGGGCAAGACTACATCTCCCAGAATCCCGCGCGGCAGCCTCGGGAAAACTACCTTGCCCACAAGCCTCTCCTGACACGCAGGCCAAGTTGTCGGCGTGCGGGGGCGGAGCAGCCTCTAGAAGCCGTCCAGCCCGCCCTTTCACCCCCGCGCCGTCGGCCGACCGCCCCTTTTGATTGGCTGCTCCGCCGGCCGGGGCCCTTCGCGGTTGGCGAGGTCGGCGTTGCTCTGCGCTGAAGCACCGCCCCCTGCCCCGTCTCGGCCGGATTGTGGTAGGTGGCGTCGTGCGACCGTGGCTCTGGAGGCTGCTGGGCCCGGGCGGCTGGACCGGCCACGCTGAGTCTCATGGAGCCCGATCCCGACCCCGGGCCCGAGGACGGGGCCGCCTCCCCGGAGGCCCTGCACTTCCATGGGGACGAGGAGATCATCGAGGTGGTGGAGCTGGGTCCCGGCCCGCCCGACCCCGGTGAGAGTGGGGAGGGAGGGGGCTCCCCTTGATGGAGTGGGCAGGACCCTGACCCTTGACTTCATCCTGGCTCCTTAGCCCTTCCATCCCGGCCGGGTGCAGTGACCTGTGACCCCCATCCCAGAACATTTGAACCCTTGTTTTCCACGCTTTAACTCCCATTGCTTTCCCACCTCCTCCGTGTGGTGACCTTTCACCTTTTGTCTAATGAACTTTGAATTTTAGCCCCCTTTCCTGTACCCATTAAACATTCTGCTTTTCAGCCCCCCCCCCCCCCCCCCAGCTCCACTTTAGTACTTCTTCTTGTGTTTCTTCCCATATCACAGCGGGTCTTTTCTGGGCTCCCCCATTCCCTGAGCCTTCAAGTCCTGCCTGGGGAGGAGGAGGGAGGCCAGTAATCCTAGCGCCTGCTCCCCGCCCCCCAAAGCAGATGACTTGGCCCAGGAGATGGACGGAGTGGACTTTGAGGAGGACGAGGAGCTGGAGGGGGAGGGGGCGGACGAGGCCTGGGGGGACGAGGTGGACGAGGGTGTGAACGGCGGTATGGAGAGCCCAGACGACAGCGAAGTCACCTTCGCCCATCACTCAGGTAGGGGCGTGAGGGGGGAGCTGGCTGGGTGCCCCTGCTGGGGGGGGCAGGTCACTGACTGGTGCTTAGTGGTTAGTGGGTGCCCAGTGCATGGCCAGTGAATGGCATGCAGCCCACCTGTCCCTGCTTCTGTATTTTTATATGTATAACATACATATACGTGTATGTATATAGGTATGGATGTATGTCTCTCCCACGGTTGGTTTTGCCATAGACAGAGCTACATGTTTTTTCATCTATGAAGTAGTGACATGACACTCTTTTTTGATCTGCTTAGCGAAGCTTTTATTGAGTACACATTAGCATGCTTTACTAAATAACTTTATTAGTGTGCACAGAATGGCACTTATTTTCCTGCTGTGATAGGAAAGGCCACTCTTCCTCTAAAGTCTGGTGTCCAACCTTTTTGATCGAACACATCAAATACTTGAGTATTAGGGTAGAATGTTGATGGTGGTCTTAAGCCACCGCTTAGGTTCAGTTTTCCTTTCCAGTAAAATGAGGCCAACATGTTGATTTTTGTGTTTGTTTCTGCATTTTGATCCAGTGTGTTTGTATGTTGTGCTGTCAGTCTGAGAAAGATTTGTCCTAGTGGATTATCTTCTAATGTAAATGGTGCTAGTACTTTCACATTAGGTTTTCCATCATATGATCATTTTTTTTAATCACGTATTGGACCGTGTGGATACAGGGGTCCCACGTTATCCGCTGCTGTAAAGTCACCATATGTATTCATGTTGACAAGGTTGTTTTTAATGTCTGCTGTTCTTGGGTTGTCGTTTGGACCTGATGATGCGTTCGTTACCTCCTATGTCTCTTTGCCACCATGAGTTGGTGGCTCCCAGATTGGAGGTCTGGGTGGGAGAGCCGGAGCCGGAGAGGGGCCACACTGCAGTCCCGGCTCCCCACACCTCCCTCTTCCTCTCTTCGAGCAGCCTCCGTGTTTTGTGTGAGCCTGGACCCCAAGACCAACACACTGGCAGTGACTGGCGGTGAGGATGACAAAGCCTTTGTGTGGCGGCTCAGTGACGGTGAACTGCTCCTCGAGTGTCCAGGTGAGGAGGCCAGGGCTGGGAGGAGAATGAGCTTCTGGGCAGTGTACTGTCTAATGGAGAGGGCTAGTGTGTTTGGCATCACAGGTGCCACCTTCCACTGCCCCTTGGAGCCAGCCTGGGGGCAGCTGTCAGAGCCCCATGTCTCCATGGGTGGCTGTGGGAGCAAGTTACCAGCCTGCGCTAGCCCCCAATATCCCCTCTCTCCTGGCACCTTTCAGGCCATAAGGACTCTGTGACCTGTGCGGGTTTCAGCCACGACTCTGCCCTGGTGGCCACCGGGGACATGAGTGGCCTACTTAAAGTGTGGCAGGTGGACACCAAGGAGGAGGTTTGGTCCTTTGAAGTGGGGGACCTGGAGGTGAGAACTCTTGGGAGTGGTGAGGTGGAATGTGTTGCCCTCCAGGGGAGTGCTGGGCTGGGAGGTAGAGTGGCTTTGAGTCTGGACTCTGGTCTAATTCCTCTGCCCCAAACACACATGAGAAGCAGCTCATTCTGCCCCTGTTGTCCTGACAGGCCCATTCACACATGTTGTCTTTGAAGCAGAAAATAAGGGAAGTTTGGTGGGATAAGTGGAGCTCCATGAACTCCAGTGAGGTGGGAGGTGGGGGGCGCTTGTGGCTAACTTCTCTCCCTCTTCTGGCTCGCCCAGTGGATGGAGTGGCACCCTCGGGCACCCGTCCTCCTGGCAGGCACAGCTGATGGTAACACCTGGATGTGGAAGGTCCCTAGTGGCGACTGCAAAACGTTCCAGGGGCCCAATTGTCCAGCCACCTGTGGCCGAGTACTCCCTGATGGTGAGACCCTTCCCAGGCACCCCTTCCATGTCTGAGAGCCGGGGCTTGGTGCCTTTAAAGAGCAAAAGAGCGTCAACCCATTCCCCTTAGCCTTGGAAGACAGCAGTGGGTGGAAGTTGGGGAGAGACATGTGCAGGCTTGGGATCAGAAAACACCTGAGCAGTGAGAGCAGGGGTGGGGGAGCTGTGCCCTCAAAGCCATGGGTGGCCCTCAGGGTCCTCAGGTGCAGCCCATCGAATAAATGGGGTTCCAGCAGAGCCACACTTGAGGACCTAGAGGGCCATGTGTGGCCTGGAGGGTGCAGCTCCCCCTGCCCCGAGTTAGAGCAAAGGGAGAACCAGTGCCTCAGCACTGGGCTTCCCCACACTGGGCTCCCGAGGCTGAAGCTGCTGGGCCCTTTGTGAGGTGTTGGAGCATGCCCTCCAGCCATGGCCTGAGACCCTTTCCAGTTCTTGGTGCCAGAAGACCAGGTCTGAGTCCCTGTAGGGTCCCTCAGTAGCTTATTCATTTACTAGCTTTGTGACGTTGGCGAAGTCCTTTAACTGCTGTGTCCCTCAGTTTACTCATTTGCAAAATGACGATGTAAGAGCACCTGCATCTCCCCTGTCTATCGCAGGGTGTTTTGAAGTTTTTCATAAGTTAGTGCATTATAAGGTGCTACATAAACAGCAAAGTGCAGTGTGAACGTCAGTTCATGGTGATCGTTGTCGTCATGCTTGTTGTTCCCAAACTCTTTTCAGGACATGAAGCTCCCAACAATCTTCTCTGGACTTTGTGGTCCTTAATTCCCCTTCTCCAGGGATAGTCCTCTCCCTGCCGCTTCCTCCTGGGGCAGTATCTGGCCCTGTGCCCCATTGTTCTTCACTTGAGACACCAGGAGTGTCTTGAGTGTCTGAGAACCTGCTTTCTCTCTTTGTTTTGGCTCTGTCTGTGGGGCACCAGGGAGGAAAGCAGTGGTTGGCTATGAAGATGGCACTGTACGGATCTGGGACCTGAAGCAGGGAAGCCCCATCCATGTGCTCAAAGGTACGTGTGCTTTTGTGGGGCAGGAGAGTTCAGATGAAGAAAACCACCGAGTCTGAGGCAAAGGGGTTTGGGGGGATGGGGTGGGAGGCAGGCCCTGCCTTCTCTTTCATCCCTCTGTTTCCTCTCCAGGAACTGAAGGTCACCAGGGCCCACTGACTTGTGTGGCCACCAACCTGGATGGGAGCCTGATTCTCACCGGTTCTGTGGACTGTCAGGCCAAGCTGGTCAATGCAGCCACCGGCAAGGTGAGTGACAAAACCTCCTTTACACAGAGCCTGGCCCCCACCAAGGCTTCCTTTCCCCAGACTTCTTTCCTCATGCTGAATCATAGGATTGTCAAGTGTTAGAGCTGGAAGGAGCCATAGAAATCATCTAACCCAGCTCCCTCATTTTACAGATGAGGAAACCAAGGCCAGCTCCTAGGAAGGACGTGCCCAAGGCTTTCTGTGTCTGACTTTGGCTCTGGCGCCTGCTCTTTTCTTAGGTGGTAGGTGTTTTCAGACCAGACACCGTGGGTCCACAACCTAACCCTGGGGAGGATGAAGAAAGCGAGTCCAATTCCGTGGAATCCTTAGGCTTTTGCAATGTGTGAGTGAGATTGGGTCTGTGACCGGCAGCCCAGATTAAAGTGGAGGAGATGATGGGAGATGTGGTGGTAGCAGAGTGGAGAGGAGGGTCATCAGGTGGGCAGAGAGGCGGAGGCACTTCTACTTGATACTGCTCCTCTGCCCAGGATGCCGCTGGCTGCTGTTGGCTATCTTGATGGGACCTTGGCCATTTATGACCTGTCTACACAGAGCTTGAGACACCGGTGCCAGCATCAGGTAAAGCACCTCGAGCAGTGGGGAGCCTCTTCTCTCCCCTACTGTTCTCTGGCTCCCTTTCTCTTCCTATGGGGAGAAGGTCATAGCCCCACTGGCTGAGCAGTGGCTCATGGTCTCTGCCCTTTCTTGTGCAGTCAGGCATTGTGCAGCTGCTGTGGGAGGAGGGGGCTGCTGTGGTGTACACCTGCAGCCTTGATGGAGCCGTCCGACTTTGGGATGCTCGGACAGGACGCTTGCTTAGTGACTACCGAGGCCACACAGCTGAGATCCTTGACTTTGCTCTCAGCAAGTGAGTGCACATGGGGAAAGGGGATCCTTGGGGGTCACAAGGGGAGCCGGGATCCCTGGATCCTGAAGAGGCCAGTCATTTGACATTGATTAATTATCTATTATGTGCTCAGCACACACCAGGAATATGAAAAAAGGTAAGAAACAACCCTGCCCTTAGGGAGCTCCTTATTAAACAGATGACTACATACAAAGGAGCTGTTTGTAGGCAGTATTGAGATAGTGAACAGAGGGATTGCAGGAGCATTGAGGGGGCCCAGGACAGGCTTCTCATAGAAGCTGCGATTTGAAGGGAGCCAGGGAAGCTTGCGGCGGGGCAGAGATGAAGAGGGACACGAGCCTTCAGTATTTGAGGGCCTGAGGAGGGCCCCAGTGTGGGGGCAGTACCAGACTCCCTCCCCGCAACACTCACTTCTTCCTGCTCTTTCTCTACAGAGATGCCTCCCTAGTGGTGACCACATCTGGAGACCACAAAGCCAAAGTGTTCTGTGTCCAGAGACCTGACCGTTAGTGGAGATTCCTGTCCCTGGCTCTGGGCTGTCGTTTTATAGAGAGGAGGAGATGAAGGGGGGCTGGCTCCCCCCCACCCAGGGGCTGCCAGGGAGGCTGCCCTCTGACTTCATCTCCTACATGCTGCCACCTCTCACCTTTCTCCACATAGACACTGCCCCCCTTTCCCTCATGTTGACCTTCCACAGGGAAGTTCAGCCCCGCTGTTCTCACGTTCCACTTGTGGTGTTCCTTGGGGCTTGGATTCATTTGGGGGTTATGGGAGATGAGGAACAGGTCATTAGAAGCTCTTTCTTTCTCTTCCCCCTCCCCCCAAGGCCCTCTAGGACCTTGAGATGTTGGGGGTGGGGGGTGAAGGGAAAGGGGTTATGATTACAGAGATTTTAAAAAATGTAAATAAAATATGATTCCCAGAGCCATTGTCTATAGGAATTTGGGAGGGGCAGGGAGAAGGGCAGTGGGGTGTATGGGGGGGAGGTTAGGATATAGTCCCTAGCCAGGTGGTTCCCAGCACTAGGTTGGGGAGGATGTTCCACAGGCCCCTCTTTCCCTAGAGTCACCCACTTTCAGCAGCATTGTACCCTCTTCTGAGGGGTGATTGCTCCCACTGGTGCCCTTGCTGCAGTTCCAACTCACCTAATTTGGAAATTCCATTGCCATACATACATTGGCCTGCTTCTCTAGGTGTTTTCTCCTGAGACACTGCTCTTTTCAGAACTGGGCACTGGGGAAGGCAGGAAAGCCACGAACATGAACAGATGAACTTTATTCTTCACGGCAGTCTGGCAGACAAAAAGATGGATGGATAGGCAGCTACGTGCTTGGGGGGGGGGGGTGATGACTCAGACTCTCAGAAGTCTTCCAGGGAGAAGGAAGGAAGGAAGGGTCATGGGTCAAATGCAGGTGTCACTGGGGGAGATGGTGCCTTGGAGGTGGGAAATGTGTCATTGGGAGCCCTGCAGCAGGGTCTTTGACGTTGCCCCTTGACTCCTGATTCAGTCGTTTCCCCTGCACCTGCTGCCATCTTGGCATGTGGCTCCAGGTCCAGGCTGGGGTCTGCGATGGAGTACTCCCCAGAATCTCAGCATGGCTTTCCTCCAAGGGGCTGTGTATCTCCGATCCCCAAGCCCCATGGCTACAGGGACAACAGCAGCACTGGTACTACCTAAAGAGTTGAGTCCCAGGAGGGTGCCAGGACCTAGCGGGGGTCGATGCTCAAATGCCAACACGGAGAGGAGGAGTGCAGCAATATATGGGCACCAGCACAGCCCAAACAGTAATGTAGCACCTGCCTGTGCCCTCGCCTGACGCCAGACCAGGGCCCGAGCTAGTGCGGAAGGGGCATCACGACACACTGCCCTCTCCAGGCGACAGATATCCTGGAGCTGGTGCCGAGCAGTGGCCAGCACCCGGACAG
This sequence comes from Pseudochirops corinnae, assembly GCA_028646515.1. Lineage (NCBI taxonomy): Eukaryota > Metazoa > Chordata > Mammalia > Diprotodontia > Pseudocheiridae > Pseudochirops > Pseudochirops corinnae. The sequence continues at coordinate 149,244,616 of CM053591.1, read as the reverse complement.
AGAGTAGGGCAGCAGCCACCACAGAGGGTAAGAGAAGGCCATAAACTTCGAGATAGAGGTAAGGGGCAGGAAAGATGGCCTGGGATGTACAGTTGGCATCAGGTGCCCAGTGATTCCAGCCTAAAGCAGGCAGGCTGGCAAAGAGCAGAGGGGCAGTCCATGCCACCAGTAGGGCCCAGCGGGTTCCTCGGGGCGGGCGGAGAGGCCTCAGAATGGCCAAATAGCGTTCACTATGCACCAGAAGAAGGTTGGCTAGCAGAGAGAGGAAGGAGAAGTTGGGGGCGAGGTGGAGGAGAAGACAGGGCCAGTAATCATGCCTACTCTGACTCCATAGCCCGGGCAGTGTGGGTAGGGCCAGCCCAGTGAGCAGTCCAGCCATCAACAGGCTTAGGAAGAAGCAGCCGGCAGGAGGGCTTCGAAGGCGGCGGTCTCGGGCAATTCCAACTGCCAAGAGGAGGTTGGCACCAACAATGAGGCTTGCCAGTATGAGGGAGAACCAAAGCCCAACCTGGAGCATGGGGCTGGGCTTCTCCCTTGTGGTGTTAGATGCCATCATGATGCCCAGGGATGGGGGACCCTGGAGCAGTAGCTACAATTCCTGGGGAGGAAGAAGGGGCCACAGATTAGGTGTGAGGCATTAGTCTCTATTTCTGTTACAGGGCTGGGTTCCTGAGCTAGGACACCTCTCCCCCAACCATTTTTTCTATTTTTTTTTTTACTGCCCATCAGGGTAACTTCTGAACCAGTAGGGCTTGGGGCTGTGGTGATTACTGTAAAAGTCGAGAAGGGACTGATAAGGAGGAAGGCCTGAGTCAGGAAGATGAACTCGAGGACTGGGGCTGTCCCTGGCACCCTCCCCCCTTGCTCCCCACACTCCCAATGTGTCACAGATCATTGAGCAGCCTCCGGGTCGGACTTCCAGCCCATAAACCCGGCTCCGCAATGTACTAGCAACGGGAACAACACAGGGCAGTCCCTGGGGAGGTGGGGGCCCTAAGGGGGAGAGGGAAGAGCAGCAGCCACATGGTTCCTGGGTGGAGACCTTAGGGCGGGAGTGGAGAGTTTGGACCCTCCTGATGGGGCCTGACATCTCCATCTGGGGCAGGTGCACGGGAGCAGGGAAGAGATGGCACCTACATTTTAGTTCTCTTGTCCCTGACCAGATGGGCGCCTCTCTTTGGCCCTCAATACCTCCCACTTCTCACTGATGCCTTCTTATGTGCTTCCTTCAGATGCTCTAGCCAGGCTGACCTCATCCCGGTAAAGCAGGGACCTTGCCATCCCTGCTCTGCCCAGGACCGAGAGTTCACGGCTTCTGTCAATAGGAAGGTAACTGCGTTGCTGGGTACAAAGTCAATAAAACTAGAGTTTCTATACTCCCCTCATTTCCTTTTTAAAATGGCCCTCCCTTTTCCTGTTCCCCCCTCAAGTCCATCAGAGAAGGTACCCCTAGCTAATGGATAGGCGGGCTGTTCCGCGCATCTCCCTAGCCTGGTCTGTGTCTCACATACACAGCTCAAGATTCCCCTGTCTTCTCCAGGGATTACCCGCTAGTCTTAGGGAGAGCCAGGGATCTGGGATCTGTGGGCTTTCTGGTGTTAGCCACCTCAGGCATGACTTGGCCCGGTCCCCTTACACATATACCGCCCTTTCTCTTCTTTCCCACTTGCCCATCCGGGTCTGTTTCTGCCCTGCCCTCAATTCCACCTTTGCTCCAAGCTTTCCCCAAATGAGGTCCTACAGAACCCTCTGGGGATCTGACCTCACAGTAGGGTGCATTACACTGTACTCTGGAGGAGGGAGAGAAAGCAACCTTCTGGGTGCAAATGAATCCACTGTGAGAACAGTCACGGCCTGGACTGCCTCTGGCTCCCGGTCTGATTTCTCTCCATTAAATGCTGCCCCAGTGACCTCCCTCTACCCTCTCTTCCTGCTCCCCCCCCCCCACCCCCAAGGCAGCAGAGAGGGTGGAGATTCATGTAATCTACAGCTGGGAAGGGAACCAGTTCAAACCTTGATATACAGATAAGAAAAATGAGGCTGAAAGAGGGGAATCAGTCAGTTTGTTCAAATTGCAGAACTGGAATTTGAACTCTGTTCCTGTGACTTCCAATTCAAGCTAACTTCCCACGTCAGATTATGGGCTCTAGCCTTGGGCAGACAGGCCCTGTGCTGCTGGCTTGAGGGTGGGGGGCTGGTGACAATGACCTCTTCAGGATCTCATCTGGGCTCTGGTTTGGGGCAGGACTCCCCTCTCCAGAGGGGTCTTAGGGAAGGAAAATGGTTACTTACAAGCCTCGGCTGATGGGAGCGTTGAGTCCTGTTCCCCAGGCCCCAGGGTGCTGCCCTGGGCTCCATCTGGCTGGTGGTACCTTAATGAGGACAAACTGCTGCGTGCCTGCCTGCCAGGGCCCGGGCTCTGGGCTGCGCTCAGCTGCCTCCCAGGCCCCCACCATGGAAGGAGGGAGGGAAGGGAAGGAAAGGTCCGCCCTTATGAGGCGGGGTGGGGGGTGGGTTCAAGGGAGGAGGTGGAAGAGACATGGGAGAAGGATCTGGCATCTGGCTCACCCACGGGGATGAGGGGCAGTAGCAGCTGGTAGCTGTCCAAAACCGGGTAAACCTGTGAAATCAGTGAACATCGTCGTCCTTCCATCCCTGCTCAGGCTCCCCTGCTTTCTCAGTGGCCTCGTTAGCTTTGGCTACCCTGTTTCCTAGCTCTTTCCTTCAGCACCCCAGGCTTGGACCTCTCTGGCCCTAGGCTATGCTATTAAAGCCTCTCTTCTCTTGGGGGGGGGTGGCCGCCAGGTGAATGCTTAATTAAACAGACTAATTTCAGTTAGGAAAAGATAAGGTTTAATGTGTTAACTCTTCTCTCCACCCCCTCCCTCTGCCCCACTACATTTATTTCTTAGTATCAATATCTTAATCCAAAAGAGTGATGTAGGAGGTATTTTTTTGGAATGGGGACTCTTTTCCTGTCTCCTCTCCCCACCCCCAATCCCATACCAAATGGACCTGTGTTCAAATTCTGATTTTGCTATCCACTAGCTGTTACCTTGGGTAAAACTGAAGTAGTCAGTGGAAATATGATAGCATTTATTAAGTGCTTACTCAATCCCTGTGGGAATACACATATAAGCAAGGTAGACCCTTAAGGAACTTACTCTGAACAGAGGAAGACAATGTATAGAGTTAGTTATTCAGTTGTATCCAACTCTCCCTGACCCCATTTGGAGTTTTCTTGCCAAAGATGCTGGAGTGGTTTGCCATTTCCTTCTCCAGCTTATTTTATTGATGAAGGAACTGAGGCAGACAGGGTTAAGTGACCTGCCTAGGTCACATAACTAGTGAGTGTCTTGAGACCATATATACAGAGGGCTAGAAAATAGGGGATGGTGGGGAGAAAGGGTAACCCTTCGGGGGCAATGCCTAAGGTGGGGTGGAGTTCAGTAAAAAGTGATGTAAAGAGGAGCAGATAGTGGATAGACAGTGAATAGAGCACTGGCCCTGGAGTCAGGCAGACCTGAGTTCAAATCCTGCTTCAAATACTAGCCTCAACCACTTACTAGCTGTGTGATCCTGGGTAAGTCACTTAACCCTGATTGCCACTTTTAAAAAAAGTGATGTGAATCAGTTGTGGGACTTCCAAAAAATGGTGACCAGGGCATCAGCAATGAGGAGACTGGAGTCACAGGGCAAAGACTAACCATAATGATAGTGCAGGACATGTTGAAGATGAGGTGGAGTTGAGTGAGGGGTGGAAAGATCAATGAATTTGGGGGCAGAGGCTTGTCTCTGCAGCTTCCTATGTAGTTAAACTCCCGCAGTTCACAACCACTGGACTAGATACTTGAGGTTCCTTTCAGCTCCAAATCGACAGTCTTATGGAAAGGGGACCAAGCATGCAATCTCCCTCACTCCTTTTCCTCCCTTCTCACCCAAACATCAAGGTAAATGTGAGAGGCCCAGAGACTATGGGAAATGCTTGGTAGGAACTTTCAGAGGCAGAGAAAGAAGAAGGATCAGAACCCAAAACCCTAAATCTCTGTTCTCCCTTCTAGTCTTTGGGGGATAAGGGAGAGGGAGAGAAAAGCATCTGAAAAATTAGGAGATCAGCTCTCATGACATAGACCAGGGGGAGGCAGAAGAGAAACCAGAGGAGGAGGGATAATAGTTGCTTACTTAGGTCCTCACACTCATTCCATGAGTTAGGTAGGTAATGGAAATATATGATGATACTCATTTTACAGATGAGACTGAAACTCTGAGAGGTTGTGACTTGTCCAGCACCACACAACTATTAAGAATTAGAGCAGGAATTTGAATGTGTGCTTCCTCAGGGCCAGGGTCTTTCATCACATCAGGGCCCCTGTAGGGAGACTGAGAAAGTCATCTGATTGCCTTCCGTCTGGGCTGAGGAAGGGGTTGAGGTTGGATGAGACTCCTGAGAAGAGTCTTTTAATAATTGATAAAGTATTATGTTAATCATTGGTAAGAGTTCTCCTTAGGGTCTGGGGATAACTCTAACCTGGAGGGTAGATAAGAGAAACAGGGGCCTGGAGAAAGTGGGAAACGGTTCCAAACGAATCTGGAAGGAAGAAAATTCTTAGATCTTTACCTATTTTCTTAGGAGCTTGGTGGGTAGGAAGATTGTGGGTCTTAAGAGATGTTCTTTACACTTTCCCACCATTGCATAGGAAGGAGATGGTCCTGGGAAAGTCTACAATTTAGATGTGACCCTGGAGAGAAATATAGGGTATAGGGCCCTTGGATCCCAGGGATAAACAGACCTCCCTCTGTTTCCAGCCTTGGCCTCTATCCTGCTGGGACTCAGGATGTCTGCACTTCTTCTCTGCTGTTTAAACACTGTGTGGAGGGTGATGTGGGAACACATCTGACTCGGGGGGCTTGGACCCAGCCAGCATGCTTGAGTTCTGTTCTGGTCTTTGTCCCTTGACTGGTCATCTACATGATTCAAGTCTCATCCTCATATTTTCTGGAACTGGTTCACCCACCCTTCTGTTGGGAGGACCACACATAGTGGGTTGGTTAAGCTGCCAACCCTTTGCCCTTCGGACTCTCCCTGGTTCCCTCCCAAAGCTAGCTGTCTAGATGATAACTGCCAGGGCCTCTATTCCAGACCTAGGTCTTTTGCTTCCTTCTTTGATAATCTCTCTTCATTTTTCTAAATATTTAAATTCCTCTGAGCCATCTGGTTAAACTTGGGGATTGGCTGGGATGTGCTGATATAATCAGTATTGACTATGGAGGTCTCTCCCAAGGATTCTGGTTGACTATGGGGAGGGGTGTTGGACAAAAACTTCCCTGTTCATTAGGCAATTACTGGGTATTCTTCTCTCTTTGTTCTTATGGGAGAAAACACTTTTATCTTACTGGGGAATGATGAACAAATAGTTCTCAAATGATGAATTATAAAGTATTCACAACCACATGAAAGAATGCCCCAAATGACTAATTACAAGAGAAATGCAAATCAAGACAGCCCTGAGGTTTCACCTCATACCCTGCAAATTGGAAAAAATGACCAAAGATAGAAATAGTCAATGTTGGAGGGGTTGTAGGATAGGCACACTAATACATTATTGGTGGAGCTGTGAAATAGTACATTTTGGAAAGTAATTTGGAATTATGTAAAGTGCCTAAAATGCCATACCTTTTGAACCAGAGACTCCATTACTGGGCTTATATCCCAAGGAAGCCATGAATAAGAAGGTCCCTATACCAGCAACACTTTCTGTGATAGCTAAGAATTGTAAACAGAGTAGATGCCCATCATTTGGGGGAATGGCTATATATTTGTGGTACAGGAATGTAATAGAATGCTACTGTGCTGAAAGAAAAGATGTGTGATGATTACAGAGAAGCATGGAAGAAACTATATGAACTGAGGCAGAGTGAAGTAAGCAGAACCAAGAAAACAATATATTCAGTAACTGCAACAAGATGAGTGTCACATGGGAGAAACAGCAGGAAGGCCAATTTTACTGGACTGTGATGTGGGAAGGAAGATGTAGAACAAGAAAGGAGAGACTGGGTAGGGCCAGACTGTGAAGGGCTTTCATTACCAAAGAGAGGAATTTATATTTTTTGATTGAGGCAAGAGGGGATCATCAGGATTTATTGAGTCATGGAGTGACAAGGTTCCAAATTTACCATCCTGCCTCTCGAGAAGAGCTTCCTGAACTTGAGCAAGATGGATCTTGGTTCATTCTTAGTGGGTTGAGACTAAGCCTGAGTGAAGTCTTTTTGGTGGGTGGGTGGGAGGTAGGGGAGGGGGTGGAATAACATCAGAAAACTACAAGGGCTTAATAACCCCCAGAAGGGGGCAGTGTTGTCCTAAACTATCTGCTCAATCTTTTTTCAAAGTTCAAGTTGGGAAAAGACAAGGTTGCTGTCTTTGTCGAGGAAGATCCGAGTTTGAATGCTACCTCTGGTAACAAACTGGCCGTGTAACCCTGAGCAAATCCCATAATCTCTCAGTGCTCTAAGCATGCTCTGGATCACAGACTAGATCTTGCTGCCTGGAACTGGCAGAAGAAATTGCTCCCTGGGAGTTTGTAGTACCAGTGAAATCACTGGTCCTCTCCCTATCCCAAATTAACCAAGAAAGGTCAAACACTGGCTCTTCCAGATTAAATGGGATGCAAAGGTTCCTGGAAAGGGCTTTTAAAAATTCATGCAGAAAGTGATCCCCACTGGTGGTAGAGAATGACTGGGTGGCACAGTGGATAAAGCACCTGCCTTGGAGTCAGGAGGACCTGAGTTCAAATTTGGCCTCAGATACTTACTAGCTGTGCGACCCCGGGGCAAATCACTTAACCCCAATTTTGTGAAGGGGAGAGGGAGACTGATTTTTTCAACTTAGGGCTTTGTGGCTCTTGGGAGGGAATGCAGAAAACTCTAACTGGGGGTGGGGAGGGTGGGGGTGCAAAAGTCACAGTCTGTCCATAAACACATACACATATCACTTACTGTCAGCAATTTTTCCTCTGTGTTCAATGTCATTTCACATGATAGTCATTTTCCAATTATTGCCTGCAGAGCAAGCACTGAGTTAGTGAGAATTCGAGACAGTATACTTTGAACAAAGCATTGAATGTGAAAACACAGGACTTTGGTTTGAATATGGCTCTGCCTCTTCCTACTTGTGTGACCTTGGTCAGTGAGTTGAGCACTGGACTTCGAGTCAGGAAGACCAGAGTTCAAATATGTCCTCAGACATTTCTTATCTGTGTGACCCTGGGCAAGTCACTTCATTTTTTCTCTGCTTTTGTTTTCTCATCTATAGAATGTGGACAACAAGAGCACCTACATCCCAAGGCTGCTGTAAATGAGATAATATTTATACAGCAAATTGCAAACTATAAAATACTAGCCACTAACTGAAGCACTTAAGCTCTTTTTCCTCATCTGTCAAATGGTGAGGTTGGAGGAGGTCTTCTAAGATCTCTTACATAAAGAACTACAATGTTATGTTTTATGATTGTATGCCTATAAATTTAAGATATTGTTTCTGTCATCAAATAACTTGTGTTCACTGCTGTTCAGTCGCGTCTGACGCCTGGTGTGGACCATAGCACTCCAGGCTGCTGTCCATGGTGTTTTCTTGGCAAAGACACTGAAGTGGTTCGCCATTTCCTTCTCCAGTGCATCACCTTTGGTCAGAACTCTCCACCACGGCTTGTCTGTCTTGGGTAACCCTGCTCCTGGTTTCATTGAGCTATACAAGTCACTCTGCTATGATGAGGTTGTAGTCCAAGAATTTATAGTTCAGCAAATCGGACATGATACATACAAAACTAGGCTTTTCAAGGACATATTTAGCACCTGTGTGGTTAATAAATGTTTATTGACTGATTGTCTATGTGCACAGCTAGGTGCTAGGTAAGATGGGGGTTTAGAAAATGAAGATCCTTGCCTACATGAAATTCCCAGCCACATGAAATGAATGAAGCAATGTAAAAACATTTATTAAAATGTTTAGTATATGCAAGGCATTGTAAATATACACATGATATAATACTATATTACATGATTGTGTCAGAGAAGTCCTAATCAAAATGCTATGAGAAGTCCTAGGTCTGATAGGCCAATGCCATTATCAGAATCAGCAAAGACTTCTTGCACAAGTTTGTATTTGAATTCTGCTTTAAATATAAATTTTAATAATAAATATTTAATAAATTTAAATAATATATAATAATATATAAAACAATTTAAATAAATAAATATTTAATATAATTTAATAAATAAATTTAAAATAAATTTTAAAATAAAAATTCAACAGCTGGAGAGAAGGAAGACGACTAAAAATTAGGCAAAATGCTTTGGAGAATGGTTCTGTTGCCACTCTGAGTAATAACAACAACACAAATAAACAAATTAACTATAATACCTACTGTGTGCCAGGCCCTGTGCTCAATATTTTACAAATATCATCTCACTTTATCCTCATGACTCTGGGATGTGGTTGTTATTATTATCCCCATTTTACAGATGAAGAAATGAAGGGAGACAAAAGTTAGGTGACTTGCTCAGGGAAACACAACTGGTTAGTGTCTGAATCTATATTTGAACCCAGGTCTTCCTGACTCCAGGCTCAGCACACCACTGCTCTATCTAAAAGAGGTGAGAAGGGAAAAATCCTGTCAGCTGGTTGTTAAGTGCCCAGTTTGATGTAGTAGTAGCCTTTCCTGGTCCCCCTAACTGCGAGTGATGTCTCCTTTAAGGTTATATTGCATTTATTTTATATGTATCTTATAAATAATTGAACATGAACATGTTGTCTCCTCTGTTAGAGTGCAAGTACCTTGAGGACTGGAATTATCCCTGGAGTAGGCAAATGCTTAGTATATATCAGGTAATAAACAAATTAATGATTTGGGAAACTTGCTGCTTTGGCTCAGGGAGTGGGAAGGATGCTAGCAAAGTGACAGAAACGGGGAGTCACAGGATATTTTTCTTCCTTCCTTCCTTTCTTCCTCCTTTTTTTCCTTCCTTTCCTTCTTCTCCATCTCCTTCTCCTTCTTCTTCTCCTTCTCCTCCTCCTCTTTTTTCTTCTTCCTCTCCCTCCTTCCCCCTCCTTTAGTATGGTACCTGGCATGTAGGAGGCATTTAATAAATGTTCCTTGAATTGAATAGGTGGGAGCATAAGAACAGGGAAAAGAATACTATTTGATCACATAGATTTAGAGCTGAAAGGGAACCTCGAGGTTGGATAATCGATCCCTCTCATTTTACAGATGAGAAACTGAGGCCCAGAGAGATTAAGTTAATTTGCCTAACGAGACATCCTCAGTCAGAGCCGGCACGTTTTCCACGGTATCACAATTCCTCCCAACCTGGAGTTCGATGGCTGAAAGCATTTGTGTTAACTATCTGTAGTAATATCCGAATATACTACCTTTACAATTTTTTGTAACTTTAGTTTACAAACACCTGGACTTCTTCATAATCCCACTCCTCACCTTCCCCATAGGCAAGGCAGAGATGATCAAACAAGGAAACAGAGACTGGGAAAGGAAGTCAATTGATTTCCACTGTATAATAAATAGATAATAAGTGGCAAAACCTGGCCTTGATCCCTATCTTTTGGACTCCAAGAGATCAGTATTCTTGGTACTATACCAAGTTGCCTTTCATAATGGTTTAAAAACAGTCATCTGCTTTTGTTTCCCTCTTCTAATTGTTACCAGTTCAAACCAGTACATACCAGTAAGTATAAACCCGTTCAGTTCACACACATCTATGATATGAATGGTTTACTATATTCTTTTATATTGGTTTGAACTGGATTAAGTTGGTTTATACTGATTTGGATTGGAATAAACTGGTTTGAGCTAGATTCATCTGATTTAAACTAGTCTGAATTGGATTCCACTAGTTTGCACTGTTTTATAAATTTTTTTATACTTACTTATCTGTGTATTTGTTGTTTTTCTCCAGTAGAATGTAAATCTCATAAGAGCAGGGACTGTTTTGCTTTTATTTTTGTATTCCCAGTATCTAGCACCAGCCACATAGGTGGCTTTTAATAAATGCTTGGGGACATGAAATTTATTGGAAGGTTGGATGGGCAACATGTTTTTTTTTTCTTTTAAAAAAAATTTATTTATTTTTAGTTTCCAACATTCACTTTTTTTAAGATTTTGAGTTCCAAATTTTTCCTGTCTCCCTCTCTTCTCCCTTCCCCAAGAGAGCATGCAATCTGATATAGCTTATAGTCATATTAAACATATTTTCACTTGAGTCGTATTTTGAAAGAAGAAAAAGGGAAAAAAATGAGGAAGAAAAAACAAAAACAAAACAATAAAAGAGAGGGAGCATATTTTGAAGAATGAAAAAAGGGAGTTAAAGGGACTGAAATCAGGTGACCTCACTCTCAGTGAAGGAGACAGTCACCTGCTGTCATTGGGGTGAGAGCTTGGTTGCGGGTGCAGAGAAAGGAAAAAGGTTTGGAAACAATTACTAAAGGGAATGAGAGAGGGAGCTCATGATCTAACCTATGCAGAAACATAACTGAATGAATTCACCAGATGTTCATTAACTGACTACCATGTGCCAAAAAAGACGAGTACTGGGTGGTGCAAAAGCCAAACCAAACTAGTCCCTGACCTTACTGGGAGGTAACGGTGGAATCTTACCTTACAAACATAGACAACTTCTTTAGTTGGGAGGTACACTCTGGGCTAGACCGATGTCTGAAGGAGTTGGGCTCTGCTGGGCTGCCCTGGGCCATTTCTTGTCAATCCAGCAACACCAGCTTTTAGCCCGGCATATGTTGACAGCCCTCCATAGCTTCATCAAGGCACTAAAGAGACCTTTCCCATTCCCCCAGTTGTCAGTTCCCTCTCTTTGAAGCTAAATTATCAACCATCTTACAGATGAAGAAACCTAGAGTCAGAGAGTTTAAATGCCTAGCCTAAGGTCATACAGGTAAACCAGTGGCAAGGTTGGTATATTCGACCTCTGCCTCGGGATTAAGGTCCACTGGCTCCAAATCCAACCTCTTTTCCACTGAACCATATTCTTTAAATTTACATGTACCCAGACAGTATTCCCCCTTTCCCTCACAGAATGTAAGCTCTCTGAGGGCAGGGACTGGTTCATTTGTAGTTTTGTATCCTCAAACTTAGCACAGAGCCTTACACTTATTACTCACTTAACCAGTGTCTGTCAAATTAGGTTTTTTTGTTGGATTAAAATGTATCTGTTTTCTTAGAAGACCCACTTAGAAAAAGTGGGTCTCAATTTTCTTCTTTCTTAACATTCTTTACTTGTTACTTATTTGGCTTCTTGATAAAGAAAAAGGCTATGGCTCACTTTTCTCTGTTATTCTTTCTCTCTAGCAGGCAGATTCGGTCCTTTTCCTTCTCTCCTGTGTCCTGATCTCAGGCTTCAGAAGCTTCTAAATCCATAGTAATTCACAGTGTGATGTTTTCAGAAGCCTGGTTTTTAACCAGAAAATGAACAGGAGGGCTAGAAAATCATTAGAACATCTTGGTGCTCCTGTTAGCTCTTGGATAGAGCATAAATTGCCATTCTCTTTGGTGGTGTCCCTTAATCTTCTCAGATTTTCTGCCTTCCTCTGGCAGGTCTGCTGGTTGTCTCTGGACACAGCCAGGTGCTCCAGGGCAGTGTAGGCAAGGAGTAAGTGCAATAAAGTGCTAACAGGCATCCTCCTGGAGTTGTGGACTGAGAGGTGAACCACTTAAAAAAGGGTTACTGAATCTTAGCAACCTCACAGTCATACTCAGACAGATGGCATAGGAAAAGAACACCTTATTAATTTTCTTTTTCCCAGGACATGTAGTGATAACTGACTAAAAACTCTTCCATTGTGGCCCTGGCACTTGAAACTTAACTGACCATCTCAAACATTGTTACCTTTGTGCAACCAATTCCATCAGATAAAGAAATGAGTCAATATCAGAGTTGGCACTAGCTATCCCCACAATGATTTAGTCAAGGCACTTTTAGAGCACACAAGGCTTTTATCTTTGTCTAAGGATAAAAACAATTGCCTAGAACACTGATATCCCCTAAGTACTATACTCTGCTATGGCTGTGTGCTGCATAATGATCACATGCTACTCCCCTACTCGATAAATTCTAGTAATTTCCTATTGTCTCCATAAAAAAATAAAAATCCCTTCCCAGCTTGGCCTTACTTGATCTCTCCTGTCTTATTCGAAGTTATTCCTGCTCTTCCCATGTTAAAAGGAAGAATCAGTGGGGAGAATAATGGGTCAGTCAGTGCCTCCTCTTGGGGTGACAAAGGGTTTGGACTTTCTGTTTGAGCCGTCTTATCAGCTGTCTCTCTCCCCACTCATTTTCTCACTTCCCATTCTACTTCAAGTTTGCCTGGGTTCTGGTTAACTCTGTGGTGAGCCCTTGTCTCCATTATGACCACATCCCTCCACCTTCAAGCAGTTTGAGGTAAATGAAAGGCCAAGAGTTTGGTAAACTTTAAGCTTCCAGAGGGCCCCGTTTCCTCTGCTCCTGTGGTGAGCATAGGACATCACTATCCAGTCTTTTACAGCATTGTTTTCAGTGTAAACTCTAAGAAAGCAAAGGGCCACCTCTGCTCTCTGTGGGGAAGAGGGAGGATAAGTGCTTTTGGATCATCTGAGATGCCCCCAAGTCAGGGGGAATTTCACCTCGGCTTCCAATTGGCCACCACCAGTGGTTTGAGGTCTTGACTGCACGGTCCCACCATGTTTTCCTCTTCTGTCCTCTCCCCTCCTCAATGTGTAAACATGCTGGCTCTATTGAAGTTTCAATATATGTACTCTGGGTAGGAGAACATGAACACACAAGGCTCTAACACCTTAGAGGAAATCAGGTGCAAAAAACCCATGATTCATACAAGCCCTATAAACAACTGGTCTTAATGTGATAAATTGACTGGCACCACTGAAACAATTAACACTAAGACATTTTCTCACTTGGAACCTTGGTTTTCCAAAGATAAACTTACCTAATTATTGTCGCAGGAGAGTTGTACTGAACACGGTGGAAGGGTAGACATCACCTTACATGATGCTCAGCTGGAAGTGTCTGTGGGAAACTGATCCACCAGATTCCCCCCCAAACCTAGACCAGGTTCTTCCCTTCTATCGTTAGTGACCAGAAGTACTTCCTACTCTTACAAATTGGTTTCCTAGCCAGTGCTCTTTTGAGAATATCCCCTGGGGCCAAGATGTTTTCATGAGAACACAAATTAGCCAACTCTAGGCAGCTCTTGGTCAGACCATGCTCACAATCTTGCCATCTGTCTGGCCACTACACACATCCTCCCTCCCACTTTCTGCTCTGGGCATAGTAATCAAATCAATGCATCAATACTATTGCTTCTGTAGAAGGCATGGCTAATTGGCTGTTCTGTGGATAGACATCTTAGGGACTTTCTAGACCACAACTTCCTTTCCTCTTGTTTGAACATAAACTCCGAGAGGGCTGGCACTGCCTTTTAAATGTCTATTTCCAGCACTTAGTTAACAGGACATGCAGAAAATTGATGGTAAAATACGTTTATATTCTGCTTTGTCAGCTTCAGAGAAGCCTGGCCAGGGAGACTATTCTAAATGGAAGATAATAGTGAAGGGGGGTGGTGGTGGGGAGACAGCGAGAGTAGGTGTTTCCAATTAGCTAACCAACTGGCCTTCTGGACCCAAGACAGGGGTGGGGAACCTGTATCCTTGAGGTCATCTGTGGCCCTCTGGCTCTTTGGGTGCAGCCTTTTGACTGAGTCCAAGTTTTACAGAACAAACCCTTACTCTGAGATTACTCTCAACAGCTTTATTAGCTAGCTACCTTTTCCTATCATACATAATACATACGTTCCTGAGGTATCATTTAGGCTTGCAGATTTCCCACCTAGGCACCAGTCAAGCCAACTTAGGTCTCAAGTCCAGCCTTTTAGGATCATGGCTTTAGATGAAGGGGATGTCAGAGGTTTCAGTCCAACACCCTCATTTTACAGATGAGGAAAGAGAGGCCCAGAGAGGTTTAGTGACTTGCCCAAAACCATCACAAGCAACAGAGTCAGAATTTGAACTTGGCTTCTAACTTCAAATCTAGTATTGTTTCATTGGATTAGGCTCCCCTTTCCAGGTCCCTCTGCTTTGCAATCAGACCAGAAATTCACCAACCTCTTGTTTAAGATAGAAAGATTTTTCTTTATTAATGACCCCAACCGTATTTTTAGATACAGGAGTTTTAAACTCAAATACTTAGGAGAAAAACAAGTTAATATTGTATTTCCTGCAACTCATTACCAGTAACGTATTGCAAAGCGAAACAGCTTGGAAAGAGGGTGAGAGAGAAAGGAGGGAAGTGGTGGTAGTGGTGAGGGAGGGATAAAGAAAAGGAATTAAATTGATCAAAGTGGAATTCTTTTTTTTTTTTTAATTCTTGGGAACTATGAAGTCCTTGCAAGCACAGCTCGATTCTGCAGATTATTTTCGAAACGTGTACAAAATAGAACCAAAATGGGAGAATTCCTTTAGAATCTGGAGAGGTGCAATATTAAAAGCTACGAATATCCGGTAGCAAGTACTCCAGCCTTCTGTTGTCAGCCTCCTACTCCTTCTGTTCCCATGAGTTTTAACGGGATGAAAATGTCTTCCCCCTTGGAAAAGAGAAGAAATGTGAGGGCTGGTCTCTTGCTGGGCAATCATCCCACCCCACAATGTTTCTAAAGTGGCCACCCAAGGACAAAGAGAGGAGAAAGATGAGCTTATTGGGCAACCTGGGGTAAGGAATGTGAAAGGCATCAGTACATGAGGCATGTTTTCACTACCATAGAGTCAGAGCCAGGGGGGATCTGGAGATGGTTTTTTTACCAGCCTTTTCCCCCTCTTCTCACAGAGTCCTTTTCTGAAGCTGCTGAACACCTCAGTGGCTTCAGAGAATGACCATGAGAAGCCAGGAAAAACACAAATGGACATTAAGACAGGATGGGAATAAGACTAGGGACAGCTCCACATTGTAATCACAAATAAAAATTTTGGACTGGAACCATCTGTCTTTCTAGGACTTTTTAGTCCTTAAACTAGTTAGGGTTTTCCCATTTAGCCAGAATGTGTGCATATGTACATGACTGAGAGATGCCAGTCTTGTACCTTTTACCATGGAGACAGTATCAGATCACAGAATGACAGATATAGGGTTGAAGGGAACTCAGAGGGGGTCATCTAGTTCAACGTTATTAAAGATTGAGTCCTTGGCTCTAAGGATGTCACGTCATCATTATTTCTAATGATTAGATTTTGAGGAAGCCAGCTCTATGAAAGAGCCCCAGATGGTTACCTAAGGGTTCTTAGGGTATCTATGGCTCTTGTCCCCTGCCCTTCAGTGCTAAAAGGCAGCTTCCCTCTTCCCCAAGATTGTGACACAGACCAGGGTTGAAAGCACTCCTAATTTTCATGAGGAATTGAGAAGTAATTTTGCATACTGGTCTGTAAAGCTCCTCTGCTGGAACTGAAACCATGGGAAGCCTGATCTTTTGTGGGAAATATAACCCTATTCCCTTGTACAGTGGCTGGTACTCGGCAGATGTTTAATACCTATTCTGATTAATTACTCTGATTTTAGGCCTTATTAAACCTCCTCCTTGACAAAAAAAAAAACAAAACCAAAAAAACCCTACCCTAAACAAGTTCTTAAAAAAAAAAAAAGTTTTGAGTACTATATGCTAGCCCAAAAGACCCAGAGTAGGCTGGCATCATCTTCTTGCCCATGTCCCGTTTCTACCAAAGAAAGGCCACCTTCTCCTTTTCCCCTTCATTTCCAGAGCTGTGGAAAAAGGCCAGCTCTGCCTACAAGGCTTCTTCAAGAACTGTTTTCTTCCAGTTCAGGAAAACGTCTGCATTTCATTAGGAGGAATCTTGTTTTTCATGTGTATTCAGTCTCCATCTGGGAAGTGGATTGTCTGACTCCTGGTCAGGGTCACATAGTTTTGGAATTACCCATTTCCCTCACTTCCTCCCTAATTATCTCCTGCCACTGTCTTTGTCATTTTTCCTATTTGTTAGAATTTTATTTAGAAAGTAAAAAGAGGAAACAAGGTAAGTATTACACTTACCATGTTACTCTTTAATACCTTTTGTTACAAGTTTGGTGGGCAGGAAAGTGAAAACCATTGGTACTTCTGGGATATCTGGACCCAGAAATGGCTATGTAGTTATGTAGGGAAATCTTCTTCCATTATGAGATACTGCCTGTTTACTGGCCGGCAAAGCAGGTGGTACCTAGTGAGGTTTATGTCTGGTTCTTCCTCCTGGTGGACAAGCTGTTAGCATGGTAGAATCGTCCCACGGGCAATCCTATAACTATCTACTTACGCTACCCGGCCTTCCTGTCTGGGTCCTGACAGGCTGACCGACACAAGCTTCCCTTCTGCTGTACCTATCTGTCGTCTCATCTCCTGGCCTCAACTGAACTGACTGGCTCTCCACTGGGCCCTGAATGCAGCTCGAAGCTAGTGGCCTCACGACTGAGGTCACCCATGTGGTACTTGGTGAAATAGGAATTCCTGTGAACAGCAAGCAGGGAAAAGGGAAATCGTGAAGTTCAGGAAGGGACAAGAACTGAAATAGGTAGTAGTAGGGGAGTCTGCTTTAACCACAGGGTACAGTTTATTACCTCCCTATCCCAGGCACTGAAGGGTTATATCACCCATCCAGGGATCTGTCCCAGAAGCAGCAGAGGAAGTAGCACATAGGACATGCTGATGTGCTTGGGTCAGCCCTCAGTCATCTCTTCACAAGGACCCATTTAGATTTGGGTGGCAAATCTACTAGAGCAGGCTTAATTCAAAGAGCTAAAAAGTCTCCTAGTATCAGTTTATTTCTATCATAAAACTGAATGCTCCTATTCTCCAGAGGTCAGAAATTAAGAGTGCTTTGGGCAGAATTCCTAACATTTCTGTAAATGAAAACTCCTAACACAAGCCTCTAATACTGAGACATGGAGCAGGCACCCTCTTCATCCCAACAGAATGGCAATGATGGCAGATTCAGTAAGAGAGAGCTTGTATCATATCCAGAAGTGGGGGGCGGGGGGAAGAAAGCACACCCCAGAAAGGTCCTAGGCATGTGTCCACCTGCCAAATGCAGACCAGGATAAAGAGGGGAAGGTAAGCAGGAACACAAAGACTCTCTAGTGCAGTAAGGGATAAGGCAGATTCAGTTTACTTTAAAGATCTCAACAAATATATGTCTCGGGAGCACCTCAGTGGTTTCAAAGAAAGACCACGAGAAGCCAGGAATGATAAATTAGACCATCAGCTCCCTGAAGACAAGTAGAATCTTTTTTATTTTGGATTTCCCTCAACTGTCTAGTATACATGGCAGGTACTTAATATCTGCTGGGGGAATCTACTTCTATCATCTCTGGGGCAAACACTGCTGGCACTCTGTAGACAGACAGGAGAGCTAACCTGCTCAAGCCCCGCCAGGAGTCCCAGCTGACTCTTCTGAGGTTATCTGACCTCTGTCCTGATGGCTCTGACAGGGAGCTTAAGCTGCTACTCTGCCTTATCTCTTCTTTGACAGCAGCAGAAAAGCCAAGCATCTTCAAATGAAAAAGACTTCTCTGGAGAAGTAGCCTGGCCTCTAGCACGGCTCGGCTCTAGGTCCCAGTCTTGCCAATGAGGCCGCTCCCTTGAAAAGGCTTCAGTTCTCCAATGGCCTAAAGAACTACTCTTCTACTTAAGAATGCCTAGTTTACTAAAGAAACAAATCAAACAAATTCTACGTCTCCTTAGTTGATGCTTGAATTTGAGTACAAGCAAGCTCAGCCTTCCTTATAAATGTTATCTTAAATCCTTCTTGCTGACTGTGCACACAAGCCCTAAGAAAGATTGTCAATAGACACAATGTTCTTTTCCAGAGAATGAAGGACAGAAATCCTGCAGTAGACCTGTCCTACTTACGTGATTGTTTTCATTTCCTTTTTTTCTGCATCTGGGCGTGCTCGATTCAGCACCTTGAGGAAGTCGGATGTTTTTGCCCGCATTCTTGTGTGAATATAGGCCTGGAGGCAAACAAATTTTTCCATGAAGGGAGGACTCAGTTTTGAGATTAAAATTACATAAAGTTATCTTGATTATCATCAAGGAAGAGATTCTATGGGAAATCTTGATGCTAGGAAGTAGTATTCCCCCTGGAGTTCTTACCATTGGTGATTCTTTTATTGAGATAGATGGGACCTAACTGTGGCAGATATACCTTGGGGTTGACATGAGATCCAGGCTGAAGTCTCTAAGATGGAGGTATTTGTAGGACATAGGGTAGGATAGGATAATGCATAAGGGCAAGTGGGAAAACTTTGATAGGAAATAGAAATTATTTTTTGAGTGACTCTATTTTTCTACAGTTAAGAATTCAAGTCCATAGCAGGGAAAGTTTCTCAGATTGTCAATGCTGGAGTCTGAAAGACATGAAAATTTCCTCTAGCTGCTCATTAAGCTCCAGTGGATCTCTCTTACCTTAGAGCATTTGATGTGATAGTGCAGGTAATCCCGGAACGTGTGAATCAAGTTAATGGTGTTGTCTCTGGCATTAGCATTAGTATGGCGGGGGAACAGCACTGGAGAAGGAACAAAAGAAGTCACCAGTATGCTCTGTAAGATTCCAAGAAGTATGGAAGGAACAGAAGGTTTCAGCTTGATCTCTTTTTTCTTCTCTTAAGCACAAGCCACTCACTTAATCACATAAAAGCTATGGGGGCTGCTTCCTAGGTAATCGCAGCTATTCCATGTGGCAATGAATGACTGGCATTCTGAAGTTAGGGCAAGGAGGAAGCTGTGTGGATACCGAAGGCAAAGGGAAGCCTTGTTCACTATTGGACTCCACAAAAAGATGAAGTTTCCCCTCTGAACTACATTCTAGTTCACAATTCTAGGAATGAACATTTCTTTTTGGAATTTGTTCCCAATTCACATCAGGGCTACTGGTTCCTACGGAGGCACCAGACAATTCCCTGTGGGGTGGAGGTAGCGTCAGACTGACTTTGTGGGAAATAATCTACATTAATCACTCAGGAAAAGAGCCAAACCACCTGTCTAGTCATCTTGTTACTGAAGCAAGGAGAAGCTCTTTGGAGACAATGCAAATATCCTTTAAAGCTCTATTAGTATTCCTAAGATTTATGATGAAAAATGCTCTTCACCTCGAGAGAGAGAACTGATGAACTCTGCAGACTGAAGCATACCTTTTTAAACTTTATTTTTTCTGTGTTTTCTTTTGCAACATGGCTAATATGGAAATAGGCTTTAGGTGTGACTTCACATGTATAATCAATATCTAATTGCTTGTCTCAAGGAGGGGGCTATGGTAAGAGGGAGGAAGCATGAAGAACTCAAAATTTTAAAAAAATGACTGTTAAAAATTGTTTCATTTAACTGGGAAATATTTAACAAAAATAAAACAAAAAAAAAAAACCCCAACTACTAGTAAAACCCCTAGAAGCCCTAACTAGGAAGGAGGCAAGAGACCCAGACAGCTTGGAAGTCCTTTTACTCCTGTGGGACAGGCATTAATTCCCAAGTACAATGACAGCTTATTCTCTTGTTCTTATTTATCTAATAGATCCTGTGTCCTGGTTATGGGCGGGGGGGCCTACTCCCCATAAGTCCAGGCAACTACTGAGGTGCTCATTTTTGTAGTTATGATAGGTTTTGTCTTCCACTTTAGTTCTGTTCTTTTAACTCCATTGTCAAAGCAGTCTTCTCTGGGCTCATGCAAAAATCTCTGAAAGCTCACCTTTTCAGGCATATTAAATGTAATTAAATTCCTCCAAAGAACAGTCCATAAGAATTGACTCCAGATTGCCCTGGAATAACCTTCCAGTTCCAAATAACAAAGGAAACTGCAGGAAGGGCAGATTCATTACTTTAGTGAAAGGATTTGGGGTGAATCAATCCTGGCTGAGGCTTCAGGGAACAAAAATGACAAAACCCTTCAGCTAGGCAGTTATTTTATACATTTTTAAAAGCAGAGTAGCTGTAGCTCAGAAATGGTCAGGAGATGCTGGTATTTAACAATATGCCAAGGGGATTAAATGATCATGTCATTAAAAAAAAGATAGTGTGGCTAGAGTGGCTTAAAAGACCCCTTTGACTGAGTATGTGTGACCTTGAACAAGTCATTTAATTCTCTTAGGGTCTCATAAAAGATGCTCATTTGACTTGCACCAGGAAATGGAGAAAGGATCTTCTACATTAAGATTCTGCTACACTGATGAAATCATTCTGCCTTCCCTTCATTATTGAAGGTCCCAATCTGTTCAACTCACCAAAAGTGATATAGCCAATATTGTCACCCACAGCAGCATCTGTGTCTTTCAGCTCTAAAGGAGGTTCCCTGTGGCTGAAAAGGACCTGTGGAGCCGTGTGGCTGGCCCTGCGTCCTTCTTTGAACTCCTTCAAAGACGAAAGAAAAGGTAAAGAAGATAACTTAATATCAGATGGGAGACAAATTCATGCTTGAGGGAAACTTCCTAGAACTGTTGGGTTCAATGGGGCAGGGAAGGGAAGCAGTGTTATGAGTTTTTCTGTCTTTTCTAAGGATGTCACTGGAAAACTTATGGCACCTACTTGTAGCAAATTTTAAATACATACTACAGGCATGTCTTATTTTATTGTGCTTCGCTGTGCAGATAATGCTTTTAAAAAACCAAACAAACTGAAGAGTTATGATATGACTGTGACAAGCAAGTCTACCAGTGCCATTGTTCTAAGAGCATGTGCTCACATCATATCTCTGTGTGATATTTTGGTAATTCTCACAATATTTCAAACTTTTCCCATTGTTATTATGTCTGTTACAGTGATCTGTGTTTTGTGATGTTACTACTGTAATTGTTTTGTGATGAACTGTGCCCATTTAAGATGGCAAACTTAACCAATAAATGTTGTGTGTTCTGACTGATCCACCAACCGGCTGCTCCCCCGTCTCTCTCCTTTGCCTAGGGCCTCCCTATTCCACGAGACACAATAATATTGAAGACTGCATAAACTTAATTTTTAAAAGAAGTGGCAAGGTTCTAGCATCACATGCTACAGAGAAATCTTTCATGAAAGAGTCAATTGACATAGCAAAGTTCACTGTTGTCTTATTGTAAGAAACTGCAATAGCTACCCCCCACCTTCAGGAACGACCACCCTGATCGACTAGTCAGCAGCCATCAAGACAAAGGCAAGACCCTTCCCCTCACCAGCAAAAAGACTATGACTCATTGAAGAAGGCTCAGATGATGGTTAGCATTTTTAGCAATAAGGTATTTTTAAATTAAGGCACGTACATTGTTTTTTAGACATAATATGATTGCACACTTAATAGACTACAGTACAGAGTAAACACAACTTTCAGATGCGCTGGGAAACCAAAAAATTCATGCAACTCACTTTATTATGCTATTTGCTTTATTGTGTTGGTCTGGAACCGAGCCTGCGCTATCTCCGGGGTATGCCTGCACAGGCTAACCGCTTAAAGAGAACGCCACGTTAAACACCAAGTGCCTAATAGTCAAAGGTTTTGGCTTTGGGGACCTGGGTCAATATAAAACAGGGAGTAAGCGTCAATACTACATCCCAGCAGACAGCCAACAAGTTAAAAAACGCAGGCCTGATTATATTACTCCTGCTGGTGGGTCCCCAGTATTTCTAAGATAAGAGTTATGAATCAGAATTCTGGGATCTATGAACTTGTTCATTAAAAAAACTCTGCATACTGTATTTCAATGTACCTCCTTTGTAATGACATGTATTTCAAACATTTACAAATGTGATTCTGGGAGGAGGTCCACAGCTTCCGAGAACTGCCACAGAGGCCCAGACACAAGAAAAGGTTAAAGAACCCCTGCTTTAGGATCAGATAGAAACTCTTTATAGACAGGTCCCTTCTTTCCTTCCCAGGCCTTTTACCCTTCTCTCCACTACTCTCACTCTGCTGGCCTTCTCGGCTTGAGTGACTCATGAAATAACGGACGCCTTAGGGCAGTGGTTCTCTACCTTCCTAATGCCGTGACTCTTTAATACTCATATGTGGGCATATCTGCAGATCTGCCTGGAGACGGATAGAGGAGCGGTGTCTCGGTTCCTAAGAACATCAGAAATATGTTTTCCGATGGTCTTAGGAGACCCCTGTGAAAGGGTCGTTCAACCCCCAGAGGGATTGCGACCCACAGATTGAGAACCACTGCCTTAGGGGGACAGGGGAAGGCCTCTATCACCTCTATTTCCTCTCCTCTTCCTTGCTTCTAAACCTTGCAATCTGATTTATGATGCCACTACTCAATTTAAACTCCCCTCTCCAAGGATATTGTTTTCATATCACTTTTATACAGAGAACCATGTCTTATAACAAAAAATTAAAAAGAAAAAAAAAATTCAGCAAAATTAATCAACACATTAAAAAAAATCTTGTGTTACTATGTATTGTCCAATGATCTAACTGCCAGATCTAATGGTCTTTTCCAATTCTGATCCTTCTGGATCTCTTTTTCTGCAGCATTTGACATTATTCTTCTCTTCAGATTTTCTTGACGCTGCTCTCCTCCATCTACCCACCAGTCCCTCCTTTTCCCAGGGTCTTGCGGGTCCTTCATCCACGTCAGGACTGCTAATGTAGCGTCTCCAAGATTCTACCCCGGACTCCTCCCTGAACTTTTGTTTGCTGGCCCCATCACCTGCCAGGAGTCGAGTTCTAGTCTTTCATCAATTGCCTTCTGGACATCAAGAAGGGGATGTCCCCATTTCAAACTCAGCATGGCTCACTATTATCTTCAGGATCCTGTACTAACTCCTTTTCCGGTAATCAAAGCTCTTCATCACCTGGGTTGGGCCTTTCTTACTTTTCCACAACCTATTTACAATCTACTCTCTTCCCACTGTTCTACAATACAGCAATGCTAGCATACCTGGAATCCCTCAATCAGGCTGTTTTACCTCCTATTCCATAATCTTGGCACTGGCTGTCTCTCATTCCTGGGACACCTGAATGCCTGACATCTACCTACCTCTTGGGTTACCTGACTTCCTTCAAAACCCAGTTCAAATCCCACCTACTTCAGGTTGTGCCTTCCATCTCCACCATACATCTCCTGCATATACCCCACTCTTTACCTGCTGTTTCCCCTTAGAATATAACATATTTAAGGGCAGTGACTTTTTGGGGGGTGAAGGGAAGAACCTGGTTTTGAATAGTGCTTATTAGCACAATGGCTTAGCATATAGTAAGCACTTAATAAATGGTTGCGGATTTGATTTGGGTTTGCTTGGTTTCCTTTTACACGCATTCTCTTCTCAAAAGGAAGAAACTTCAGAAGGAACAGGCTCACATTTCTTACTCAGCTGATTGTTGGAAAGGGAACTGCTTAGACAGAGAGGGAGTTAAGTTGACTCAGAATGGAAATTCCTGTGGCTTGGGGAGTAAGTTTTTACAGATGCTTCTCAACTGCTAAGTAAGGTTTTTTGGGAATTGATTCACTCTAGAAAACACTTTCTTATTCTGCCAAGGGTTTAAAAATTTCTTAACTTTTATTCATTCCCCCTCCTCTTATCTGCTAATAGCAGGTCCACCGGCTAAGGATCCAGATTTTGGGTAAATTTCTTTTTTAGTGAGGAAAAAATTTGGGGTAGCTAGTTAAAAAGACAGCGTCAGAGAACACCATATGTATAGTGGACAAATGGCCGAACAAGAAGTTAGAAAGACCTGGGTTTGAATCCTGCTTCAGATCCTTAACATCAGAGCCAATTTCCATACCTGTAAAATGGAGATAACTCATCTACTTTATAAGATTATTCTGAAGACCAAATAAGATAAAATGTATGTAAAGGACTTCAAAAATCTTAAAGTGCTATATTAACCTGAGTTATTATTAATAGGATTTAGGTTTCTGGATCAGGACTTAAGATAAAGAAATGATCAATCAAGAAGAATCTGTTAAGTGCTTATGATGTATAGGCCAAGCAACGCATCATTACTCTATTATATTTAAGAAACTTAAAAAAAGTTATGTCCCCACATTTCCAAAAATCAGATAAATTTGAAGAAATCTCTCCTAAATAATTAAATGTGAAGAAATACAGAGACGAGAGGTAAGAATAAATATGGACTGAAAACTTAAAAGTATTTACTTCAAACTTCACACAAATGTTAATTTCAACTGAGACTGAAGTTGCTAAGAAGAAACAGAGACATTGTTTTTTTAAACTCACTGTAATTCCAGCTTTATGTTGAAAAATTTAATACATATACACACGAATATGAAAAGCAACAACAGAGCCTTCCCTCAAGAAGTTTAAATTCTAGTAAGTAAATTAATGTGTATATAAATTGGTCTGCAGAAGATAAAAGCAGATTAGATGGAAGGAAGCCTTACATGGGAAGACATTAAGAGCTGGGGGAATGGGGAAAAACTTCTAGCTAGAGTGACACTTGATCTCAGTTATTCTTGTTTGGGAATTGAAAGCAGCAATAAAAAGTTTTCTTAGAGGCTTGTGAATCTAGTCAAGAAGCCTTAAATGAGGGGTTCTTAACTTGGTGTCCGTGACTTACTTTGAAAATATTTTAATAATTATTTCAGTACAACTGGTTTGCTTTGTAAACCTATTTATTTTATGCATTTAAAAACACTCTTCTGAGAAGAGGTCCATAGGCCTCAGACTGTCAAAAGGGTCCTTGTAACAATAACAACAACAAATCTATTAAAAAAACTCTCCTTTAAAATCAAAATGGAGGGAGGGAGGGGTGTGTGTGTGTGTGTGTGTGTGTGTGTGTGTGTGTGTGTGTGTGTAAACTGCCCATAAAACTCTCCTACATCAAATACAAACAGGAAAAGCAGAAGACTATTAGTGGAGGTATCCATTACTTCACAGGAGACAACGTCCAAGAAGAAGAGAGGCAATTCTAATGGCCTTTATTTCCAAAGTGACTATCCACAAATGCTGAGTAAGAGAATTAACTAAACTAGAAATCAACACAAAAAGGACAATCAAGATCACTGGCACGGCCGAGTTGTCTGGATATGACTGGTGATTACTCCATGACAACAGAAGTGCCCGTGCCTTATACACAAGAAACTGGATTAGCAGTATACTTCAAGAGGCACTCTGTTGAGGACACTCACAAACAAAGAGAAGGTACATGATAGTGAACCTCTGGGTAAGGACAGGAGGAACAAGTGCTGTTCTGATGGGAATGCAGGCACTGGAAACCCAAACAGGAGAAGAAAACAGAGGCTGAGTTCTAGAAAGAGACTACAAACTAAGAGGCAGGACAGAGCAGGACCTACTGAGACTTTCTGCAAAGAACAAGCTGTGAATACATTTCTGACGCTTGTGCTCAGTTCATTTTCTTAAAAAGGTTTACTTTTATCCTGAACTCAAAAGACCAAAAGTTCCATATACACAGAACACAAAAAGAGAATTGTATATGAAATTGAGTCTCCATTTCATACCACTGGATTTTTTGGGGAAAAAAGTATATAACGCCACATATTACTTTCAAAATTGTCCTGCTTGTCTGTGCTTTTTGTCTAGGCACTAAAAAAGTTTTGATGGTCCTCTTTTTTTGGCACTTGCAATGTTAACTCTCTTAAGAGAAATAAAAGTAAACCCTCATAACAAATGAAGTAAATGAAATGCACATAGTGGCCAGGTTAAAAAAAATGCATGTCTTGTTCTCTACTTATAGTCTGGTGCCTCTATCAGGAGGTAGGTAACATGCTTTATCTTATGTCCACTACAGACCTAACAGGCCATTCTCATACTGATTAGAGTTCTTAGGTCCTTCAAGTTGCTGTCCTCATAGAAATTATTCTTCTGGCTTAGCTCACTTCAATAACAAGGGGTACTGCCATTCTGTACCTATTTCTGGTCAATAAGGAGGAACCAATAATAGAAAAAAATGACAGAAATTTGAGTATGATGTGGCACTGATTTCAGTTTGTGATGGGCAGGGTAGGGAAAGAAAATAACTGTATGACATGTACCCAAGATGGACATGGATGGGTTGACAGCTGCTTCTTTGGAGGGCACATTCAAATTGCTGAGATCACAGATGCCTTTGAGTATATTAGGGGTTAGAAGAGGAGCCAAGAAAGAATAGGACTAACTGCTGCTGCTCAGAGTGGGTAGGACAGAGAGAATGGGTTAGTTGAAGAGAAAAAAAGAACAATCTAATGGGTTTTACTGCAAGCTCAATACAATGTCAACTGTTACATAGCAGGCAAAAAAAGTGAGTATTCAGTCTGAGTCTGCCCTGGTCAGACACTGACAAGCTGAGGTATGAAAAAGGGTCCCTAGAATAGACACTCAAAATGAGGATAAGAGAAATGAGGCTATTTAGCTTAAAGAAAAGTAGATAAGACAGGAAAGGACAGTTGGGAGCAGCTGTGTTATTGTGGAATGAATCTAAGATCTGGGAATCAAAACTCCAGGCTATATAACCTTTCCTAGTTGGGTTAATAAGGCAGTTAGGTGGCACAGTGGATAGAGCTTTAGGTCTAGAGTCAAGAAGACCTGAGTTCAAAATTGTCCTCAAACACTTACTAGGTGTATGACTCTGTTTACCTCAGTTTCCCCATCTGCAAAATGACCTGGAAAAGGAAATGGTAAATCACTCCAGTATCTTTGTCAAGTATCTTGTGACCCTCAAAAGGGGTCATGAAGAGTTGGACACTACTGAAAAGGACTAAACCAGCACTTCTTAAACAGCATAAGAAGTGTGAAGGGGTGAAGAGTGGAAAAAGGTTTAAGAAGCACTGGACAAAACAATAGCATCTGGGTTAATAATATGAGTAAGTTACTGAACCACTAGGACCCTCACTTTCCACATCTGTAAGAAGAGATAATTACGGGGCGGCTAAGTGGTGCAGTGAATAGAGCACTGGCCCTGGAGTCAGGAGGACCTGAGCTCAAATCCGGTCTCAGACACTTGACACACTTACTAGCTGTGTGACTTGAGCAAGTCACTCAACCCCAATTGCACTCCAAAAAAAAAAAAAAGACAATTATACTATATTATAAGGAATTTTGTAAATTACAACCTAGATAAATGTGAGCTTTTCAGTGATCCACCAGTTTCTGTTTCCCTGGTAGCAGGGTTCCAGGCATGCACCACTATGTCTGGCTGGTTCTATGATTCTATAAATAAAAATCTATTTGGACAACTGCTGAAAACACAGCATATGGTACTGGCATGGACACTGTGCTCCTGTTTTCTACCAGACTTTGTGACTGATCTCAGGTGGGAAACATCCAGGAGATATTTCTGGCTGGTAAACATTACTGAACTTACTCACAGGCTGCATTCAAGTCAAGAACCTGGCTGAACCATCCATTATTTCCTATGGCAAAGCAGAATCAAAATAGCTCAAAAGAAATGCAAGATGCACAAATTTAGAGAATCCACCCCAAGTGTTCACACGGACTATTTGTACGTGACTTGTGGTAGAACATTCTGAGCTTGCACTGGTCTTATCAGCCACAGTCAAGACACAGTGTAACTTGACTCCAGCATAGTGATGTCATTTTGGTCCTCTTTGAGAACGAAGGACAACAACCAACCAATAGTGAACCACACTTGCTGTAAATCACACTCTCGATTTGCATGGTGAAATAAGTGACAACATCCTTCTAGAGCTAACTGACAAAAATCTACTGGGAGAAAGAAGTTCTACATGTGATTCCATCTCCATTTTCCTTCTCCTCCTTATTCTATTTTGGTAAGTAACATGTAAGTTCTGGTGTTTTTTTTCTCATAGGATAGCCAGGCTTTAAGAATAACTGCTGCTGCAGATAGAATGAGAAAGCTGCAGAAAGCTCAAAATATAATACAATCGTTTTGTTAGCATGACCAGCAGAAACAGAACTACAAATACCAATTTTTCGTAGAGGGTTTTTGGAAGATAATTTGTGTAACTGGACACGAGAGTATATTACTAGGGAATGTCTACTGGGATACGCAAATAGTGCTGCATACAAAATCTTTGGTCGTAATAGTGTTGCAGTAACAGGCCTATCCTCATACCTGGGAAGAACAAGATGCACTATTCTAAGATAGGTAAACTCCAGTCTTGATATCTTAGCACTGTAACTCAATTACAATCTCAATCTGAATTCCCCTACTTGAGGTTCTGCTGATGAACGTCACTGCCTTTTGCCTCATACACCTTAAGACTATCACTGACACACTCAGTATTTATGTTCAGATGCATTGATGTTTGTAAAACATTAATAACTTAGAAATCAATTCTATACATTCTGAAATATACAGAAAGACTTTGTAAACAGTCTGATCTATTTAGTGTCATTATTTTTTAAGTCTCCTATGTGGTTTCCTAAATCACACATTCTCCTCTACTTTCCATTTAATTCTCATTGGCACACTCCACTGTAACTGTGACAAGTTACCACTATTCAGATTTGAGTACGACATGCCAACTTTCTCCTTCTCCAAAACTGCAAAGGTATAGTAAACCTAAAAGACATTCATTTCTTTAATTCTAGAAGAGACTAGGAGTATTTTTCCTAGGTACTGTACCAAATCATTGTACTTTATGATATGAAAGGAAGCACAGTCCTAAGTCCTAATCTTTAAACACCATAAGACTGTAGTCTCTAGAATCATGAGCTTTCTCGTAAGACTGAACGTCTATCAGATTCTTCTCTTAGGTTTCAGATTTCAATTTTAAGTTTAATTCAGCTCTGCATGAATACAAAGGAAATGTGCCAAAGTGTGGAACACTGTTATCTGAGATAGGGGTGAGAGGATGGAACTCCAGGCACTTGTACTTTAAGTACAGTGAAATGCAACAAAGAATTCAATTAAGGCGCTCAAGGCAGAAAAGCAAACTGTGAAGTCTTTCTGCCAAATGGTAAGGTCAATTTATTTTGCTGGAGATGTATCGAGATAACAGTATGGGTAGCTATAAAGAAAAGAGTAGTAACCCTGTTTTGAGTCCAACTACACGCTTCTTTTGTGCTATGTGTCTATATTTCTCATCTTAAATATTTAAACTACCAGAGCACAGAGGCAGGTTTCGGGTGGATGGCTTTAAAGACTAATGAAACAGCAAGAGTGTCTTTTTGTTATTACCAATAAATTCTCTCAGTTCTCTGAATTTGCAGAGAGCAAATGGGGAAGAAAGCTTTATAACTTCATATCTATGTTTCAAGTTGGGTTTTTTTAAATACACCTCAAATAAATTAGTAACAAAATGCAAGTGGTTCTCTTTCTTTCCTTTTAGATAACTTATCCTAATGTCCTCACTTTCACAGATGGGTTTTAAACTTACTGACAAAGGTTAAGTATTCCAAATTCTTCAAAGGGCCTACTCATTGATAAACCATCCATGATAAGACTGTGTAAAGCACAAATAAATTAAGATGTCTCCTGGAATAAATGAACAGGACTGGTAAATGCGGCTAATTCTAAATATGCACTGCAACATATTTGTGGCCTTTAAAATTAGTCTGTGGCTCTGGATTTAGCCCAATTTCTATGTTCCTGGCCTTAACTCTTTTGTTAATTTTGCATAAACTGCCATGAAAAACTTGTCCAAGAGGCTGACTTCTAGGTCTGAAAAGGCATATTCCTAGTTACTTTTTTGCTTCATACTGCTAAAGTACTCATCTCAATTTTCCTAAATATGGAATAAAACATCTAAAATATTAGAATTTTTGATTAGCTCCCCTTCCTGAACAGAAAAAAGGAAAAAAATAAAAGCCGACAGTACAGTGAAGCTGCACCCAGATGGCACTTTTCTTGCTTACAGGAAAACACATAAATTATTCTTATTATCCCTAATGTAGTTCCCCTTATAAAAAGCAAGTTTCCCAGTGGAAAATCTTATCACTCTGTCATATAATTAAAAAAAAAACAAACTATTTTATTTCCTTAGACTTTAACCACTGTATTGAAATCTAAATGATGTTCTATCTCAGAAGGAAAAAAAAAAAGCTTAGATACATGCATTCAATGACTGGCAAATACTAGGACAAGGCAGCCATGAGCCTAATGGCTGGGCTCAAAAGTACCAACAATTCAATTATAAAGCATCTCACTAAGACTTTTTAGTGCTTTTTATCAGACCAGTTTCTTGAGGAAGGTGATTAGGTACGCCCTAAGGGGATCTCACTCAAGCTCAGGCTACATTTGTTGAGCTGTTCCACCCTCTTTCTTGTTTCTTCAGTGTGTGATGCTTTATATGAATATTTTAGAGAATCCTCACATGGAACTGCATTAAGATATACGTACACTTTAAGAGAGAGAAAGAACTAGTAAGAAATGGTAAATAACCTGTCTGATGCTTTACCGTTACTTACTAATGGTCACATCTATTTGGCTTCTTTATTCAGAGGATTCAGTGTTGAATTCATCCTCTGTTCAACTGTTTCTGGTGGCTCTTTGGGCTCCCTAAGCCATCACTACCCAGAAAACAGGCTGTGCTGCTAGGTGGGGTGGGCAGGGATATATCAACTGGTGCCCCTTCCAGAACTAAGCCCCTAAAGATAAAAGCCTGTTCTTTTATAACAGGGGAAACTACTCTTGTTCTAAGGCAGCTGGGTGGCACAGTGGATTTCATGCAGGGCCATGAGTCAGGCATCTTCCTGAGTTCAAATCTGGCTCCAGACACTTACTAGCTGTGTGACCTTGGGTAAGTCATTTGACCTGTTTGCCTCAGTTTCCTCATCTATAAAATGAACTGGAGAAGGAAGGCAAACCACTCTAATATCTCTGCCAAGAAAAACAAAAATGGGGTCATGAAGAGTTGGACACTACTGAACAATTCTTGTTCTGATAGTATAAAAGCAAATCCTCGGGGTGCCTTATTTTCCCCCAAGGCTATTTTCCATACCTGCATGAACACCTTTCCAATCACCACATCATCATCGTCCTTAAATACTGTGCTAAAGACAACAGTGACTCGATCCTTCTTGGACTCAACATACCTGAAGAGAAGATAATGGAATGGTGAAAAAAGCAAGAGTCACCATGGGCCATATCAAAGATTTTATCAATGAAGTAAAGTAGGAAGAAACTATGGAGAAACCATGAAGGTAACAGTCAATTTACTTCTATGAACCAGAGTGTGTTAAGTGACACCAGAAGCTTTTCTCTAGGAGACAATAGTGACATATGTCTATGCGTTAATAGAGTTTAGAGAGATTATATGATAAATCTCTGAGTACAGCAAATTTTCATTTTATATATACATTATTTATAACATAGGAACTATAGTAAGGAATAGAACTCCAAGATCTTTAATTTTGAGTTCAGTAAAATGTAAATTTGAGAGCACAATAAAAAACTCAAGGCAAAAAAGCAAATCTAAAAACCTGTAAGCTGACAGAATACCAACAGTCAGCCCGATTAAACTGTAATGCTCGGGGAAGTATGGGCAGCCTACAAAGGACTATGAAAAGAACCATTAATGCCTCCAATTAATTTTTACCTTAATTAATATTTCTTTAGCAAATTAAGGTTTGTGAAGTGCTTTATATATACAACGGGGGTATTCAGTTTCTGCAAATAAACTCTGACACCATTTTAATGTTTCTGAAATAAAAATTTTTGAACACGTGTTTAATTTCAGCTAATTTCTTGTTTTTTTATATATTTTAAAGGCTGCTCAAAAGTTTTTGTTGAGTACAAAGTAAATAAAATTACTGAAGCTGCTAGACTTGTACAGTAAAAAAGAAAAAAAAGGTATAGTTTTATCTTCATTACAGTGTTATTAGCAAACTGGAAAGTTCCCAAGTACTCTAGGGATTCACTTTCTCCAAGAAAGCTTGCTCACCAACTGCTTGGATTTAATTTTTGAAGACTGAGATGGAAGGCAACACACCTCCCCAGAGTACCTGGCAATTCCACAGATGCTGCTGCAGGAAGTGGAACCCAAATGCCTTCTTTGGTAGTAAGGGGTTGCTAAAAATTAAGTGAACCACTGGACAGGACTGCTGTCATGTTGCTTGTTCTTACTTCCTATAATAATAGAAGAGCCTTGGCCAGGAAGTGGGCTGTGGAGGACAATCACAGGTGACCTGGCTTGGGAGAAGCCCTACATTGCTGACCTGGTCTGTACTATTTGCAGGAGAGAGCGCTATATACCATGGAAAATGTCAGTTCTTTAGGTTTCCAGCTTTATTTTTAACATGAAATCTGGGATTAACTCTTCATAACCCTCCACATGTATTCCTATGTGGCACATCAATCTAGCCCTTGTTTTTCTACCACAGCAACTAAGATATAGTAGATTTTCCTATAGCTTTCAAGAGCTTCTGATGCTAATATTCAGAGTTCTCACAATATGGGCTCCCCAAAAGGAAATATCTCGTTTTATACAAGTATTAATCAGCATACTCCCTAACTTCCTTCTATCAGCAGTGGCTTCATATGAGTCTATAAAAATGGCTTCATTTGTTCATCCCATTGTTCACTCCATTGGTTACAACCCTTCTATACAGCCAGACTAATGTCCAATGCGAAAGTATTTGAAGATCCTATACTTGATTGCATGCTGCCATGGGGGAGAGGGGAGAGAGGGGAGAAAATCTGAAACTCAAGGGATTGTGGAACTGAATCTTGTAAACTAAAAGTAAATAAACAAATCAATTAAAAAAATAAAGAAAATAAAAATGACTTCACGAGACTATAAAATGAATTCCTTTTTTTTTTTTGGTAAGGGTTATCAGTCATGTATATTCCCTACACTAATGCATTTTACAATGTCACACTATTCCTCTTCTCTCCCCAAATGGCACTATAAATTAATATCAAGAGTAAGTTTGATAATTCGGAACCTTATTCAGCAGTTATGATTCCAAGGTACTCACGGTGAAGCATGCTATTCACTTCTTCAGAGAAAGTGGATGAACTCAAGCATGCCGATTAAGACATATTTTATAGACACTGCCAGTGTGGGAATTTGTTTTGCTTGACTATGCTTAACACAATGCCTGATGCATAGCAAATACTCAGTAAATATTTTTTACCCTGCCTTGACAACAAAAGCCACTAATAAATGAGTTGCTCCTAATATGACCCTCTGGAACATGGGAGAGAACACAGGGCAGGAGAAATAAAGAATAAAGATATCAAAGCTGAAGTCTTCAGGCCAACCATTTTAGCTATAGCATTTTAGGCCCTCCATGGTCACAGAAGAATAACTTAAAAAGCAGTGACTTCAAATGGGACTATTATTTTGATAGACACACAATTCCCTCAAACTTCATACTGAATCACCCATAACTTCATCCACCTATCATTCCTTAGTCTTTAAATGTAAAGAGCAAGTGTGGGCACGATGATCTATACTCACATTGTCTCATCATCTCTGTAATGGATTACTGCCCTGTTCTCTCCCTCTTTTCCCTCTTCCTGGAATTTGAAGTATTTCTCAAAGACAGAGGCAAAACAGTTTCGTTTCAACATTCCAGCCTGATGTACGATGGAGTCCTTTGATGCAGGCAGGTTCTCAAGGTCATATAGCAAAGAGACATTGTATCCTGAGGAAGGGAAATCCATCAACTGTAATCTTGTTTAAAATGTCTATCAAAGAATTTCAAGCTATTAATAGTCACATAAAAAAATGCTTCAAATCACTAAGAATTAGAGAAATGCAAATTAAAGCAATTCTGAGGTTTTGGCTCACATTGATCAGAATGGCAAAGGTAATGAAAAAAAGGAAAGTGGGAAATGCTGGAACTTTGGAAAATAGGTACACTAACAGACTGTTGGTGGAACTGTGAATTGGTCCAACTATTATGGAAGGCAAACTGCAATTATGCCCAAAAGTTACCCAACTGCATACCCAGTGATATTACTATTAGACCCATATCCTAAAGAGATCAAAGAAAGAAGAAAAGGACTCATGTGTAAAAATATTTACACAGGGTTTTTTTGTGGTGGCAAAAAACTGGAAACTGAGGAGATACTCATCAAACGGAGACTGGCTGAACAAATTATGGTATGTGAATGTCATATTGATGGTGTCATGAGAAATGATCTAAGGAAAAAGTTTCAGAAAAACCTGGGAAGGCCTCTATAAATGAATACAGAATAAAGACTCTGCAGGGCAGAATAAGAACAATTTTACAACAATATTGTAAAAATGAACAACTCTGAAAAACTTAAAAACTCTGAACAATGAAATGATCAACCATAATTCCAGAGTACCCGTGCTGAAACTTTGCTACCTACCTCTTGACTGAGAGGTGTTGAACTCAAGAGTGCAAACTGAAATATGTTTTTTGGACCTAGTCAATGTGGAAATCTGTTTGGCTAGACAGGAAGTGGGGACAGGAAATATTTTTGCTAACTGAAAAAAACTAAATCTTTAAAAAAATCTACCAAACTCTCCTCACTAATCTCTTTTGACAAAAGCTTTAGAATTTTAACATTAACTAACTTAAAAGTTAATTTTGGCCTCATTTCCCTATCCAAAAAACAAATGGAATATTATTCATTTCCTTTTATCACACTAAGCTGAGTTAAAGTCAACTTATATTCTTCTAAGATGCTGACAAATATGAAAATACTTAACAAATATAAAATTAAAATTTTAAGTGACACCAAAATGCCTGATAGTTGATAGCACTGGTATCAAGCCACATAGATTGAGGGACTTACTAAACTACACATAAGGATCCTTGTATATGGTGGCATGTTGACTTAGAAAAGCACACATTAACATTCTACTGATTTTGATCTGGTTCCCTTGAGTGTTACTGACATCATGTTTGACACCTCTAGTTTAGAGCAAAGACAATGCTTCCAAGAACACAATCTGGGAACTTCAATCAGAAATCTGGCTTGTTTTAGAGACATTTGTGAAAATGGAACATGCCATCATAAACTATGAATATAAAGCCATAAATGTATACATAAAATATTTCTTGAGGTTCAGGGTAAGTTAAGAGACATTTTGTTGCCAGAGTAACATGCCAAGAACCCACTTAATTAGCATCTAATAAGCACTGTGAGGATTAGAAATTGCAGAAACTAGTGATTAGATAGATGTTAATATGAGCCAAAAGGTCCAAATGATACAAGGTTGTATATAAAGAGACATTTGGGGATGAATAAGGGAGGACTCAATAGTGCTGATTCATATCCTAGGCAACTGATGAGACTTGGGCACAGAATAGGTTTCCACCAGCATGGTATGAATTTCAAATTGCTAAGTGTACCAGACTTCTGAGCTGTCACTGTCTCTTCTCTCCAAGAGTGTCTCCATTTTCTGTATTTGTTGGGCCTGTCCTATTCTGATCATGAACCTGAAGATCATGAGTTCTTTAAATTTCTGTTCTGGACAGTGTTTAGTACATTACTGGCACTCTAACATTAAATAATTACAATAACTTCCCCATTCTGGGTACCTGGGAACGAGATAAACAGATGAGCTGGGAGAAGATAAGAAAGAATATTTTCAGAGCTGAGATTTATTAGATTTTAGAAGCCAGACAAAACAAATACAAACAAAACTAAAACAAGTCTCAGACTTTAAGGAAGAATGGAGAATGCTAGGCAGTGTGATGAAATAAAAATTCATGCTTTAGGTTTCTAAATTGGATTAGACAAATGATCCCAAAGTAATAGGAGGTACTTCAGTTGTTTTTTTTTTTTTTTGGGGGGGGGTATTTAATGGTATACTGTATACAGTTTCTATGGCAATTGTATACATTATTCCCTAGGGATACCACATGGTCTTCGGCCATCAGTGTGGGGTGGGAGGGAAGAGCAAAGATCTGTTATTCTCTCTCCCCAGAAAACATTTTCTTCCTAACCACTCTGTCAAAATTAGGTTTTTGCCTCCGAATTTTGACTTTTATATTTTATTTGGTCCTTGGTAATGAAAGGAGAGGCTGGCACAATAAGGTGTTTTCTTTTGTGTGTATCTTTTATAACTAAGTCCAGTTATAAAGAGTTTCAATGATACTCTTTTTTGTCAGAAACTATGTTGCCAGACGTAGTAATATACTACATTCCAAGACAGAAAAGGGAATGGGAGTAGGGAATTACAGGTGTTATAATTTTTAAAAAATTAAACACAAGAATACTGTTTTGAATTATTTGTATTTTTTTACATTAAAAAGTAGCCAACTTCATTTCCAGAAAACTTTTAAATGAGGCATAACTGTGGCATTACCTGAATACCAAATAATGCTGCTATTTCTGAAAACAGCTTATCTTCAAACAGCTTTACAACTGAAAATCTTATTCCAAAATGAAGCCAGGCTGTTTTAGGGCATGGGAATATAATTCAATCCCAGATATAATACAGTGACCAGTTTTTCCCAAATAAGTTCTAATAACTCATAGCTGTGCCCATCAAAGTGGGTCACAGATATCTTCAACTCTTCTGGAGTCAGTCCATGGTTGATCATCAACAGTAGGTTAAGAAAAGACAAATAGTTTTCTCCCAATTTCAGCTACAATCTTCCTCCAACTGTGCAGCAGACAGGAAAGAAGCAGTAAAAGAAAAATCAATTCTTACTAAATTCATCCAAAAGACACTTGTCCTTTGGATGAATTAAGGAAGCACTGATTTTTCTTTAATCATAACAAACAATGGCAGCCTTCAGGTTGGAAATTTAGGCAACAAATGTCCATGTTATTTTTTGTGCCACAAGTGCTATTTTTTATACAGAAGAAAAACTGGGTCCATGAAATGTTAAATGCTTAAAAAAAAGAGAGAAAGGTACAACATTCAGATTAACTCTTAGTAATAGCTAAGGTATAAGTGTTAATCTACAGAAGCTTACCTGATTCTGGATTTACCAAGAAACTTCCATATACCCTCTTCAACAACTAGAAAATAAAAAAAAATAACAATGTCATCTCAAAGGTTATTATTATTATTTTGATCATTTATTTGTAAAAGTTCAATTCAACTCATCTATTTAGGGTCTTTTATGTGCTAGGTCCTGGGGAGACAAAGCTTGCTTTCCAGCAATTTAACAATCTGGTGTGAAGTGAGATGTGGTGAGGTAAGACATTTTTATTAATATAATTACAGGAAAAAAAACATATATACACATATGTGCTGGTATGAGAGATTTGAGGAAAAGAAATAATTTCAAAACGAGTGGAAATCAAGTCATTGTTCCTGCTGTAATAAAGGTCAGTAATCTCACTCTCCAACTCTATTTTATGGACAGAGTAGGAGACCTTCAAGAACAACTAAGCAAGATAGATCAGAGACTATCTTCTCACAAAGTCCTATCATCCTATCCTTTTAGGATATCCTCCTCTACATTGTCCACTTTTTCTCAAAGTCCTACCACATTATGCACAACTGTCCTCTAACCTTGAGCGTGACAGCAGACTGTGTTATTTATCAGCTGACTAGAGTGAATCCACTAACTCCAAATAAATGGAAGACAAAAACCAAGATCACCCAGGATGATTTCAGTTAGCACAGGGACACAGGTAGCTGGATCCCAGCTATTACTCTTCTGTCTTTGATAGCTTATATTCCCAACAAATCTACTTTAAAGAAACCAAGGTTTGGGTCCCAGCTTTGCCACCCTGGGTGAATCACTTAACCTCTATGGTCATCTGTAAAATAAGTGGCTGTACTACATGAACTCTTAGGTAAAATCAGGTAAGATTTTTAATTCCAACAATTTATAGTCAACATTCAGAGATAAGGTGAAAACATAGCTGAGAGATACATTCAGGATCTTTCTATGGCTTGTCCTAGCACCACCTTCCCTCAGCACCTAGTCTGACCTCCTCCCTTGACGTACACTGAGTGCTCTGAAATTTGGAGATGGCCCCCAGTGGTGTGGGGGACGCCATTCCACAAGTATTTATGGAGTGTCTACGAGGTAGCAATAGGCTATGCCAGTTAGAATTTGGGTTACAAAGATGAGTATAATATAGTTTCTGTACCTAAAGTTTCATTTTGGAAGATGTGTGGCTTTGATTAAATTTAACTAATGCATTGAGGTATAGATTATTCAATTTAGAACACTATTTGTGAGGACCCAGGAAGTCTAAATTATGTTTTTAAATAACACAAGAACTTTCCCTCCATACCCATGAAAGACAACAAAGAACATGGTATGTTAAAACTACAGCGTTGGGTTGCTGACTTTCCAGAATGATCACTACTCATTTCCTCCAAGGACCACGCCCTTCAAGGACCGAAAGGTTTCCTCCAGTGGTCAACAAATTAACCTTAAATGTAACAAGGGCCACTCTCCTTAGGTGGTGCCAATCACTGTAGGCAGGTGGGGAAGCAATGACCCTACTGACAGAAGAGTTAACAGAGGCTGGACACCAGGAGTTCTAAGATAATGCCTAAACAGTGTATCTGGCTGTAGGATTTGTCCTGAGCTGAGGTGTAGGTTATTTAAATAGTTGCTTTCTGTCCCTTTGACAACTTGTAACACTCTTCTCCCTAGATCCAGGGAACTATCTTCCTACTACTCTCAGAAGATACTCAGCCTTGCCCTATGCTAATCTTCCCTGCGGAAGAGAAAGAGGGTAGGTACTCTGCTGACACTGTCCATTTGCCTCCTGTCTCCAACTCAGCCTTATCAGCACAATGACCATGGCAGAATCCCCTGTATCACATACTTCTAAAAAGGGGGTGGGAATGGGGTAAGGAGGTGAGGAGGGAAGGGAAGAGCCAGAAGAAAAAAGGTAGCTTCTGGGTGCTGGAACAAGTTAGTACCCAGACTGACTACCCAACCTCTACCCCATCTATGAAGCTGAGGGGATTAGGACAACTGGTTACTGTGAGAAATGAGTAAACCACACCAACTCCATCTTCTAACTCAAATTTGGAGCTAGCTCAGTTCTCTTTCTATTCAATTATGGGTCTAGTCCAAATTCCATCTTGTGAAAATACTCCATTCAGTTGTGGGAATCGGGAGAAAACCTAATTGTATTGTTTGAATTTAGCCCTGGGTGGCTGGGAAACTGGACCTATTTTAAACTATCTCTGCTGCTTAGAGACCCTTAACTAAGGACCTAGGTTATGCTGACCAGAAACTTAGTCAGGTCCAAAGACTGATGGAAGTTTTCTCACAATTGTACATCTTACCTGAAAACTGGCCCTGTACAGATCAATCAGTTATTGTTTCCATGTTCCTTTGATTATATACAGATACTTGGAGGGAACTGAAAGCTTCTTTTTCTGATTTCAGGGAATTGTACCTGTTTGCTCTCCCCCTCCCAACTTGTAAAGTCCCTAACCTTTTGTACAATTAGAAATCAGACTGTCTGATGTTGTAGTGTTTCCTTTTAATTAGGTGCCTTATTTGCCCAACTGTTTTTAATGTTTAAAATTCTGTCTCCCCCTATATTTGGGTCCAGCCCTAAGCTGAGGAAGGGGCCTGATCCTGATTTGTTAGGCAACTGGCATGCACTGCTTAATAAACTGATTTACTCAGAAGATTCGACTTTTGTTTTCCTCCATCATTTCATTGTTGACAGCTCTTTCTGACCATGTGCCATTGAAAGCTTTGATATATGTAAGCAGAAGTCTCCTTTCACTGCTGTGTCTGAGAGCTAGAATGGAGGGAAAGGAGGCAAAGAGGAGGAGAGAAAGAAAGCAGGTACAACTGTCTAACATTGGTAAAGTGTTAGAGGCACAGCACCCTCACAAATGTGAAAAATGGAGAATTATTTTAGGCCCCACCCCAAACCATTATTTTTAATAATTCTGATCATGTTTAACACACAAAACAAGTAAAACAATTGCACCCATAAAAAAGATGGAGTTTCTATGTGAGAGAGAGTAGTATCCTGAGTACTATGCAGAGTCTTTGTAGCCACCATTGTAGTTGTAGCAACTGCTGTATGAATTTCCTTCTGCAAGAAAAAGGCTCAAAATATAAAGATCACTACTGGGGAAAAAATCACAAGCCTTAGTCTAGATGGTAGAGAGACAAAGGGGAGGAAGGTGCTCCCAAAAGAGCCCATAGTTCTTTAACACACACACTTTCAAGAAAATGTTTCTGTTGACAATAAATTTAAGGCTGTATACTTATAGTAGTAAATGATAAAACAGATTAAAAATACATGGTATTTATGCATTTATAACTTACTAAATTTTTTCTAACATATGTGTGTTGCTGCAAATCTCTAAAAATTCCCAGTTTAACCAAAATCATGACGGTGAAACTTGTCATTATGAAACCCGAAATGTTGAGGGATAACTACATTTGGAGATGGAAGAGAGATCAGTAATGAAGCTGTTAAGAATGTAACAACCTTTTCAGTATCCTCTGGTCTTTATAAAGAAGTAACATTTTGCATTTACAATGTAATCATTATACTATACTGGCACAACATATTCACCCCTAATCATTGCCTCATGTGGTAGATAAGGTGAGGCAATTATTCTTTTTCTTTTGGGTAAAATTAAAGGAGAGGCAGCAAAAGTCAGTGACAGACTCAGGTTGGGAGGCTAGGTCTGTATCTTAATCTTACTATATCCACATTAACTTGTTCAGGTTCATGGAAATGTCCTCTCCTTTTGAACGACCAGGCCAACAGCTAACTGGTACTTAAGGGTCTCTGTAAAAGCAACCCACTAAGAAATTCTGAGATAAATTTAGTGATCATATGGCCTTCTGTGTGACATGTAGCTAAAAGAGATATTCAGTTTGTCTGTGTATCCTCCTAGTACCTAATACAGTGACCCTAGCACACAGTAGCCATTTAATAAATGCTTGTTATAGTGAATCTCTATTCTTTCTGTTACAGAAGAGGAAGTGAAGTGAGAACCATAAGGTCACAGACTTTTAAGTGGTACAGAGGGGACTGACCATAAAAATCTTCAGACCTTACTCTCAAAGTATTTGAAAAATAAGCTGCATGTATGTCCAAAGGGTTAAGAGAAGCTGGTAAATTATGATCTGGTCCTTTAAGTACTTTATACTTCTCTCACTTCCTGAAGAATGCGAGAAAAAACTGAATGAGAGCCTTGCAAAAACTGAATCTCAAGATTTAATCAAGTTCTACAAAGATTTAACAGGCACTCAAGACCCAAATCATACTGTTTTAACTACTCTGTCATGGCCCCTTTCCTCCCACCTCAGCAAATACACTGCCTCCTCAACATGATTCCATAAATGCACTGTAACCATGATTCACTTTTCCAATGTGACATTAGGAGGCAGCCTGTCACTGTCACATCTTTCCCCTATCAGCGGGAGATGCCTTCTGTTCTAAAGAAGTGTGCTAGGCCTGAGATCCTCAGACATGGAACAAACAGCTTCTCATTATCATACTCTGGTCACTGTTTAACTGACTCAGGGAGTGATTTTGTGGCTGATGAGCTTCCAAGACTGTGAAGGATCCTCACTCCACCCAAGAAGTAGGTGTTTGTTCTTTGACCCCTGTAGTTAAACAGAGCAATTGCTCTCAAGTGCCTTCCTCCCAGGGTCATGGAGTAGGAGAGGTACCTGAAGAAACTGAGCTCAGTATTTTTCCCCTTTCTTCATCAAAACCATTAAAGATAGATGGTTTTCTATGCTGGGGAAAATTATTACATATTTCAGCTGCCTGATGCATTTAATAATTCTGCCAGGTAATTCTCTGACAGTAAAATCTTATCTTCCCGGAACATCAGCCCATTTATTCTTTTGCTACACTCAGGGGAGAGAAGGCTGATTAGAACTTTCCTATGACAAACCTGCACTTAAAGACTGTTTACATGTAACATTTTTTCCTCTTGAACCTCTCTAGAGCAAATCAGGACCACCAAGGAAAGTGACCATTTTTACTTTGCTGAATTTTCAAACTTGAAGAAAAACATTTAGACAAATCCTAGTCTGTTAAAAGCTATTTAGAAATTTTAAAATAAATAATTCAATAGTTGTTTCCCTTATCTTGAAAGAAAGTGAATAGAAATGGCTGCATCTTCCAAGGATTCAGTTTGCTAAGACTAGGCTATTCAAAAACTAATTCAGGAACTGAGTCATACTTCCTGCTCTGAAACCCAACCACAGCATGCATACAGTAACGTAAAAGCATTTTCTTTCTTCCATAAATGGCCCTCCCCAGAGCAAATATAGTTCAATAGGAACTAAACCTGTCACTGTGTAGAGATCAGCCAACAGCCAATGAACAAAGTATGGCAGTTAAGGGTTTCACAATGCCTAGACACCCCATCTTACTTCCTCTATCACAGCTAAAGTCAGAAGGGAGTCCGGGCACAAAGAAGGCTCAATTTGCAAAACCAAAAAGAAAGGGGCTTTTCTTCTTCTAGAATGGGGAACTAAGCCTAAAACTTTTTAAAAAATATCTGGTAGAGACAGCTCTAGTCTGGATAGAATCCCTAGTCAGAATGGTTCTAACAACTAATAACTCTATTTAAAAAAAAGACAAACCC
Source organism: Pseudochirops corinnae (assembly GCA_028646515.1). NCBI lineage: Eukaryota > Metazoa > Chordata > Mammalia > Diprotodontia > Pseudocheiridae > Pseudochirops > Pseudochirops corinnae. Next base: position 149,202,229 of record CM053591.1, on the reverse strand, counting down.
CCAAATCATAATCAAACACATCTTGTCCCAGCTATTCTTTCTTCTAATGGTTAAGAATTATGGACAATGATCATCTTGATTCAGTCTTTGGTCAATCTATTCTGCTTTGAAAATGGCAAATTCTTCAGAGTTTTTGGAGAGGGTGATTATTTAAAAAAAATAGACACCACATTTCACTACAAGATAAATGGTTTGATAGTCACTGGTTAGGCTGGGTCAATGGTCCAGACTGGCCTTTGTTAGGTGTGACACACCCGAAGAAGGTGGAGTTGACTTAGTCTACACTGCTGTGTGGGAAGCTGCCAATGAAAGGCAAGGTGGAACACAAAGAGTCATGACAAAAATAGCAGAGCACTCACCTCATCAGCTCCATGTGCTTGCAGTTCTTTGTAGAATTTCAAAGAAATACTGACCATCACTTTTGTTTTGTCTCCATTGGGATTTGAAATATGATAAAGGACTCCATCAAAGTCTGTGGGAGAAGTACAGGGTGAGGATGTTTAGCTGGCCAGGGGGCACATTACTCAGCACATTCTCCTGAAAGCTTTGTGATGATCAGCTTATCCTTATGCTCTCTTAAGACAGGTCAGCATGAAATGAAACAAAAAATGAAAACCGGAGTAAAACATAACATTTGACTTATATGTGGAAGTCAGAGACAATACTATGATTAGAAGTTCTAAGTATTGGCCTCTCCAATCTTATCTAAACCCACTAAAGTATTCTTATACTATTCACACCTTGTTGCTTGGTAGAAATGATGTTAAGTCCTCATTTGCCAGAAAGAACATAAGACTAAAAAAGCCTTTCCAAGCTCTTTAGTCCTGGCTGTTTTCCTTCTTCCTGGCCACTTCCAGGCTACTATGCCTAGTTTTAAAGCATTTCCCTTTTCAAACAATGGTTCATCATATTTTGGCTTATAGACTGCATGGTACAACTAAACTGTGTGGTTCATGAAACTAAACTAAACCATCTCGTGAAGTACTATATTGTATGGTTCATAAAACAAAACCGAACAACCTAATTTCGTGAACACCATATTTATCCTAGCCACTTTTAAAAAGATGTAACAAGATTCATAAAGAGACAAGTACTGCCAAAGTCAGTCAATTCATGATTTATCTGGTTAGAACCAGAATGTACTTTATAGTTAAAACTCAGTAGTCATTATCTCTCAAAACTTCTTCTATAGTGACAAAAAAAGGTTATCTCAGTTTTCATGGGCAGGTATAATATTTTTGGATACAGCTTTTTTTTTTTTTAAAAAGAAAGATTTCTAATTAGATTAGGGCACTCAGGAAAGCTGTTCATATGTGAGTAAGAAAATTGAGAACACAAAGGCAGGAAATAAAAGTGTAAATATAATTCAAAGATACAAATTTATAGGTGGTAAGGAAAGGAGAAATCCACGTGTTTTAATAAAAGTAGATCTTATCTATGCCAGTCAATACAGAGTAAAGCAAATATGATGAGTACCTGTAGACAACGGGATCAGCCATCTTAGTTTACAGGATATTTAGGTGAGGAAGAAGACTGGCAGATTAAAAGAAGTCTTCAGTTATGGTCAGGTAACTTTTTATTTGTCAATTTTTTAGTGAAGATATCCCATTCACTGGCCTTGTAGAACATTTTCTGGGATGACAAAACCCAGAGAGAGATTTAGTTTGCACCACAGAATGAAGCCTACTCGGCCAAGATAGGTAGTTAAAAAGGGCCTTAAAGATGATCTAGGTTAACCTCTTCATTTTACTGATGAAAAAACAAAGGTGAAAAGTGACTTGCTGAAGTAGTATATGTAGTAAAGCTTGGTTAAATCTTATGTCTTCTGTGCTTTTTCCAGTATGCTATGTTACTGATGTTCATTAACACCTTAAATTTTCTCCTAAAAATTTCTTCTGACTGTTGGTGAATATAAGCTGATTGCTGGCAAACATATTAAGACCTTTAGTACTTGTTTTACAAATAGTTCTGTTTACATGTCTTCCACTTTCCCATAACACAAATGAAGCTATGAAGCTTACCTGCAAATGTTACTTCTACTGCCTCTGGTTTGTTTCTGTAAAACAGAAAAAAAATTTCCCAAGTCAATTAATAAAATCATCATGTAGTTCACCTTCAAGAAGACTGGGAAAAGAATGTGGTTTTCCTCAGCCTCTAAAAAGAGCTTCTGAAAAAGTTAGTTATGTGAACCCTTCAACTTATTACTGATTGTACTGCACAGCTCACTGCCTCATGCCCCCTCAGTCTCTGTACATGGTCAGTGCTTGAGGTGGGGGAAAAAAGGAAGCACAATTACTTCAGGGTCTTCTCAAATATTAGCTGCTACTATTATTACTTCCTTACTTGGCTGATGCTGCAACTCAGCACTTAGTTCAGTACCTGAGAGCAGGATAGAATTGCTGACAATTTGAAAAACAAAAAATAACATACAAAAAAACTCCTGGTTGCTTTTCCAATCCCACCTGTGACAGAAGAAGGATATTCTAACAGGCAGTAAGATAATTACACAGGTACCATTCCAGAATAATTTAAATTTGAATTCAAAACAAAACAGCAAGGTGATTTATTTCAGGCTAAAAGATCCCATTTCAGCACATTTTAAATAAACACTTCACTCCTCTTTGCCAAATTATATCCTTCTCTTCAGATCTGCCCCAAAGTCACAACCACCTTCATGAAGTCTTTCAAGACTATCGCTATTTCAGTAATCCCCACAGAACTTGGACAAGTTTGCTCCTGAAACACATGCTACACTTTGCATTCTTATTCCTATGTCCATATGCTTTAAAAGTTGTTCTTCCCTTTGCCTGTCATCCTCTAAAGCCCAAAATAAACAGCACCTCTTCTGATCTCCAAGTCCTCCCTCAAAGCGGATAACCTTTGTTTTCATAGTATTGCACAGTACTGCACATTAGAGCTATCTAGCTTTCTAAAAGTCTTATGCCCCCCACCCCACTAGACTGTAAGGTCCCCAAGCGACTTACATTTTGTTTGTACTCTCTATTCTCCCCCCCCCCCCCACTTGGCATAGTGCTCTTACACACAGCAGGTACTTATTAAATGACTGTGGTATTAGTTTTCTATTACTGGGAAAAAATAAGGTGGTATCTTTCAATGGAAAGAAACTAGTCTAAAAGTCAGTATTTTTATAAATTTTGGTACCAATGTCACTCTGACTGACTAGATGATCACAGACAGTTCATTTAACATCTGAGTCTTAGTTTTTCCATCTACAAAAAAGGTATAACAACAGCTTCCTTATCTCATTCACATTATTATTGAGGACAAAGGGAGAATAAATATGAAGGGACTGATAAAAAATCTTTTAAGACGCTCTGTATAAACGTAAGGTATTAAGTCCTCTATTTTTCATATATGTTTTTCCTAACCAAAAGAAGAATGGTTATTACTCAATCTTTTTACTATTTTCTCTGTAGTGCTCTGCACACAGTATGTATTTGATAAATACTGGCTCATCAGTTAGAAAGCCTCTCACATCTCTCATTTGTAAATAACTGATGATCATTCAACACAGTAGCTTAACAGAAAAGCTATTAAGAATGACTGGACTGTTCTTTCTCCTTTAAGCATAATGATAGGACACAGAGGAAAAAATACTAGTCAGCCTTCTAAACTTCCTGCAATGAAATTGGCTCCACTTTGCTTTCCAAACTGGCAACATGGCCTGGAGAGAAGAAATCCAGGTTCTCCCTCTTAGTTCTTCATTCTAATTTGCTCAAGATCACACAATTAAGATGATAACCTCTTTTGTATTGTAGCTGCTTCCCCTGCAAAATGGATTAATACTCAGCTGCCTTCCAGTATTACTGAGGAGTAATAGAAAATAAATTTCCATAATTCTTAATGGAAATTGGATTATACTAAATTAACATTAAATGATCACTTAGGCCCCTTCCAGTTGTAAATCTTATGCTTTGATATGACAGATTTACATTGAAAAGGTTAAATCTATTAATTGTGCCCAAAGCTACATTGTATTTATAGCCTTTTCTGGGGTCCTAAATTTAGCAGAACCTGATTGAGGTTCCTTTTCAAAGGAGAAGAGGTAAAATGAGAGTCAATACAGTTGCTACCTTCTTCAAGAAAAATAATAGATACAAAAGATGAATAATAAAGACAGTCAGTTGGTTAAGAAGCTGAAATTTGGTTTGTGGCAGAGGTGAGCTATGCCTTCATGGTGAGTAGTGTTGCCTGGTTCAGCACAGGGGCAGGCTGCAGATACCTAACCATATGGCTTCAGAAGAAGTGCAGGGATCTAAATTAATTTCCTTTCTTTACCACTAAACATGAAATATCAGTGATAAGCAATGGTACAGGAAAACGGCACTAGATTTAGAGTTAGAGAACAGAACCTGTGCTTGACTCCTAGCTCTACCACTTACTGTGTGACCTTGAACAAATCATTTGATCAACCTCCCTAGGACGTGGTTTTCTTTTCTGTAAAATGAGTTTAGACTAGATGACTTCTAAAGTCCCTTTCAGCTTTAAATCTATAGTTTTAGCTCTAATCCTAGTTATAAAACTCTGCAAAGTTTCTCTGTACTACAGAATTGCCGAAGCACATTTCCCAATGGTAGAAAATGCTGGGATTTGTGCTAAGTGGTTTGTGCCTGACTACATAAAATTTGTCACATATTTTAGTCAACTATTTAAGGATACATAAAAGGGGAACAAAGACAGGCTAAGGGGAATGATTTAAAAAAAGGAGCTAAACGAAATTTTTTCTCAAGATCTTGGGAGTCAAAGTGGCATGTTCAATCACCAAAGAAGTTTCATAAGGGTCACACATTGGGAGTTACAGGCCTAATAACTGTGTCCCAAAGGAAACTATCATAACTTAAGGCAGTCTCTCATACTGAAATATAATTTCTCAATCCTAAAACAGGGTGCTTGTAGCTTTTTATTTACCATCATGGACACAGACTGATGGAGGGAGGTAAGGAGGACAAAAGATAAAGGTTAATCTACCTTCTGCTCAAAGTTTCTGATGCTGGAACTGAACTGCTTCTCTGGGGGGTGTAAGAAAATTCTGGACCTTGAAACTATGGCTGGAGCTTTTGAGACTATCTCACAAAATCTATAATTGGTCAGTGGCAGAAAAAGGATGAAAATGGAGACTCATTTGGTAGCAGATTATCTGATGACTACAATATATCACTCAACAGTCACTCATCTGACACCAGTCGTCCAATTCATTCAAAAGAGTTTCCTGAACTATTATTAAAACCTCTTACAAAGAAGAGTGTACCCTCTTTCTTAAGGTTCTGAACTTCCTGTGTATCACCCACCTGTCAATGGCCCTGGCAATTAAATTCAGAGGATAATATACTGAAAGTTGAAAGGCTTTTTAGAGTCATTTGGTTTAATGTCCTCATTTTACAAGTAAGGTCACGGAGCTAGTTAGGATACATAGCAAGGGCAGAAACCCACACCCTCAGAAACCAGACCCAATATTCTGGCCACTACAGTGCAGCATACTACCAAAAGAACTAACAACTGAGTCTTTCTTTTTGTAATCACTGGAGATGAAATGTAGAATCTCAGTACGTATATACCTTTCCTTTGCTTTTCCTTCCTTCTGTAGTAAAATGAAACTCTTCTCACTTTAAAGGATTCTGATCATACCCCTGTTTCCAAGATGACTGTACTTGCACACAGGTAGGCCCTGTAGGCCTTCGGCAAATAATGTGGAACCAAATTTTTAAGTGCCAAGAACCAGACACCTCCCAAAGTGGCACCACACCCACTGATGAACCACACCCGTACCCCAAAGCTGCCAAAATTAAGGGCAGAGTCACAGAAAATCAGGGAGGAGATAAAATTTCAAAGAGGAAGAAGCTGGACTATATGATCTGTGAGGTCCCAGGAGCCTAGAATTAGGTCAGGGCATTAGATTTTCCCCTTATATTTTGAGGATTATGAAACTAAGGACCAAGAAGGTTTAGTGATGTTCCCAAGGTCACAGATAGGGGCAGAAGCAGGATTTGAACTCAGGTTCTCTTAATCCAAATCCACTGGTCTCTCCAAAATAAGACCCTGCCTCCAATTTCAAGCGTCTATGAGATGGTAATCATTTCACTTGGCTCTATTCATTCTACATAAAATTAACTCAAAGAATGGATGAGGATAGCACGGTGGATGATCCTGAAGTTCAGTTACATTATTTTCTCTCAAATCTACCTAAGTCACTCACTTTATTCCATTTCTCTTTAAGTGCTAAACAAATTCCAAATCACTCTAGCTCAGATTGCCTCTCAGAGGATATCTACAGTATGTTTAGGAATGAAAATAAGCAAAGGTATAACAGCAGAATTTATTCTTTGCTCCAATTTGTATTCCCACAGTACTTACCCACCCCAATTGGCACTGCTATTTGGTGGGTTCCCAAACAGCTTTGTTCCTCCTCACATAACCACAGTTCCCCCAAATAAACACAGGGTGTGGCGATGGGCCAATGTGCACATAAAATCAACAGCCACCCTAGCCATCCTCATCTGACAGCATTTCCTAAATTTTGGACTCCAACTTTGGACAAGCTGAAAGCCAGACTTTTTAGTCTTAAAAGATTCTCAGGGTTCATACACTGATGAATAGAGGAATATTTGCTGCATAACCTCTACCTGGATTGATAGTCCTTCCTGCAAAGGTAGGGCAGTGATGCTGGTAGGATGTGAAGATATGATCTAACAAATGCCACTCATTTATTCAAAATCCAGAATAGTAGAGGGAAAGGTAATGAAAAAAAAAATCCATGCTAACTTTCATGGATATTCATGATAATTTGGCTATAGCTTTCTAGTCAGTCATGTCATCTTAGTTTGAAGCTGTCAAGAAGATGACAACTTACAGACAAAAATGTGTTTGTTATTTGAGGAAGAAATCTGGTTGCCTCTAATATGCCAATACAAAATTAATAATAATGAAAGGTAAATTGCTTGGAATGAATGTTAGGCTTTATTTTCGTGGTCTCCAAATTAAAAGGTTTCCACTGTCCAAACGTGTTCATTTCAACCGTTTAGGTAACAGTGCTCTAAGCAGATGAGAATTCAGACATTTTCTGACAGATCACTATAATAAGCATTGGGTGACCTGAAAGATCACTGCAGAAAAAAATCATTCACAAAAAGGGAATATTAGGATACTTGAATAAGAATTCCAAAGAGTTCTTCTGGTATTTCTTGTATTTAAATAGTCTGAACACAAGATTCACACTTCGGAAATGGCTATGAATCAAGAGCTCCCCATAAACAGTAAGAATCCCAACCTGTAGTTTCCTAGGTGTCTTTCTCTGACCTTTCACTCCAAGACACCATTCTTCCAAACTCTTGTAATTTTGTCTAAGAGCTCTTTCCCCACAACATGTCTCTTTTCTGCCCTGCCTGTTACTGAAAGCACTGCTAGAACAATATAAATGTTTATGGTAATTGCAGGCATCAGTCTTTCCTGGAAGTTCTGGCAGAACATAAGTCAGGGTAACCACTCCACTGCTTCATGCTGCCTCACTATGACTGGTAATGTACAGTTGGTCTGAGGACATCAGAACCTATATCCTATGAGGCGTGAGAATATATCTCTTTTTTATGCAGGTGGGATTTCTCCCCATTTCCACTGAAGTTTTCAGTATAATCCTACCAGTTTCAGCCTTCTGCAACCCACTTGTCCTAAGTCATAAAACTCAACAAAAGCCAACTCATGTTTTGCTACACCTCATCTTTGTGATCAATTCTGAAATATCTACTTAATGTATTCCCAATTAGTTTTAGTCCCTCTGAAATAAACACCTGCCATTCGTAGCAGTAGTTTTAAGAGAAAAATAAAAAAGCTTAAGTCTGAACAATGGGATGGTTCAGTGACAAATTAAAACATAATTAGAAGTAAACGTATTCCTTCACCACAAGATATGCCTGTGCCTGAACGAATGAACACACACACACACACACACACACACACACACACACACACACACACACACACTCTCTCTCTCTCTCTCTCCCCCCCCCCCCTTATCACACAGATCTACACATAACCAACCTGCCTCAGCTTCAAGCCCGTCAAGACTTGATGGCAATAAGATCAGCTGTAAAAATGCAGAAGTTAACTCAACTTCCTCCTGTGTGCTAGACTGCCCAAGGTACAACAAAGTCACCCAAATAAGAACTGGAGCTGATTCACTTCCAACTTTTAAAATGCAAAAAGCAACTTATAGGGAAAATTGAAGGCATGAAAATAACCATCTGAAAATTAAACCATAAAATTCCCTCCAGAAGCACATATATTTATTTTATGTATCACTTCAACAAAAAAAGATGCTTTGTTTCATGATAAAATACATGCCCCACTATAGGGATAAACTAATGTATGTGGTACACTAGATTGAAACAATGGATTGCAAGTAACTTCTCACTGTTTCTTGAAGGAGCTTATTTTGAACTGCTTAATACTTCCCCCGTTGCATTACTTCTGTGAATCTCAAAGCAGTGGCATTTTTAGTCCTCGAGTCAGTAAAGGGGATTCTTTACCATTTTTCCCTCTATAAAACAGAGACAATGAGCCCGAAAGCTGAGGAGGACACAGGTCCACAAAAATAGACTGCTACAGGCCACACAGAATTAGAACCCAATTCCCTGGCCGTATGCTCTAAATATTGAAAGAGCAACCTGATTTTTGGGGGGTGGGGAAGAGAGAGGAAGGAGGGTTACAGAGAATTTTCTGCCATCTGCAGCTTCTCAGAAATGCTCGCCTTGGAAAGATTCAATTCAACCCAAGTTTATTCTAGATGCCTGCCATGTGCAGAGCGGTGAAGGTGCCTGCAGGACCAGCACAGGTTCAACCCAAAGCCCGGCTTTAAAAGGAGCAAAGGGAAGGCATGTCATCTGGTAACGTGGCCCCGAATGGGGAAGAATGTGGGCCAGTAGGACTGGGGCGCAGGCACTGGGGGCTGAATCACGGGAGCAAGGCCATTGGGTGGGGAAGGAGCAGAGAGATAAGGAAGGGTGTGAGTGTGTGGCAGCAGATCTGTGCCAGGGCGAGTGTAGGCAGCAGCCGATTTGCCTAGAAAATGAGAAGGTGGTCTGCTTGGCCCAGGGCAATGGGGAACCAGAGAGAGCGCATCTTCTCAGCTGGAGGTCCCGCCCGGGGGGAGCCGCCCGCGCTTCCTCACTGCTCCCCCCGGCTCTGGGGTCCCCCGGACCCTCTCGTACCCCAACCCCGTTACCACGGCGGGGCGGCTTCCTCCCCCTCCCTGCGGGCTTCCCGACCCTGGTGCCCGGGAGGAAGGGAGCCGGTCCGAGCGCCCCCGGCCCCGGCGCGCTCACCCACCCGACGGCCGCGTTCTCGAACTTGAGCGCGAGCGTCTCCTCGATGATGCGGTTGTTCACCTCCAGCAGGATCATGGCGGCGGCGGCTACGGGGGCTGCCCCGGGCCGGGGAAGGAGAAAGGGCGGGTGAGGGGGGGGGAAAGAGGGAGCCGCGAGGCTGCCCCCCGACCGGGGCGGGGAGGTGGGGAGAGGGAGCGGGGTGAAGGGGGAGGGGGCAGAACGCACGCCTCCACACACGCGCGGCGGTTCAAGCCTCCTCCCCTGCCCGCCCGCTTCGGCGACCTGGCCGCCCGGACCTGGCCTGCACCCGTCCGCCGAGCAGCCGCCGCCGCTGCTGCCGCCGCCGCTGCCGCTGCCGCCGCCTCACCGAGCGCCTCCGGTCGCCGCCCAGCCCCGGCTCTAGCCGGCCACTTCCGCTCTCACACCCACTTCCGCTCGCCGCCGCGGCGCGCGGCCCAACGGCGCCATTTCCGCTCCTCTTCCCCCCGCCCTTCTCCCTCTCAGCCTCCGCCAGCGGGAGGGTGCACGTACCGGGCCCAGCCAGCTGGTCTCCGCCCCGCTACTCCCAAGCCTGGCGCGCGCGGGCCACGCCCTCTAGCACCACCCAGGGCGCCCTGCTCGGAGCGCGCGCACGCACGCCCTCCGCTTTCCCACCATGCCTCGGGCCCGCCCCCGCCCTTCCAACTGTCATTGCGGAGCGCCGCTGTCCGCTCTCCGGTGCTTCCCTACAGCCCCGCGGCCTACCTGCCGAGGGAAGAGCTGGAGCGGCCCGCGCCGCGGCTGACCTTGGACCTCCCCTCCGGCCAGGCCGAGCCCCCAGTCCGGAGGCAGGAGGAAGGACCCGAGTTCGAAGTCTGCTTGATCCTGGGCAGGCCGCCTCCGGTCTCAGTTCCCCCATCTATAAAATGGGGCTAATCACCACCCCTCTCCCCCCAGGGCCGGTGTCTCTAAGCGGCCACTTTACAGATAGGACATGTCTTCATCTTGCCCGCAGTGAAAGCTAACATGCCTTACAAATATTTACAAACCACGAGGTCATTTACAAATATTATTACAAATACAATTTTCATTTGATCCCTGGAGGTAGGTGCTGTGATCATCTCCACTTTACAGATGGGTAAACTGAGGCAGGCGGCGCTGGAGAACCACTTCACCCAGTGTCACACAGGGCTAGATTTTAACTCAGGGCTTCCCAGCTGGCGTTCAGCGTTCTAACCCCTCCGCTTTCTCCTCCCCCCCCCTCTTTTTCTATGGATAAATGGATAAAATGAAGGGTTTACTCGTCTTTGGGGTTTCTTCTTTGGAAGTCATAGCCTGCCGATGCTATTTTTCCCCCAAAAGGTGGTAGAGTGCCTCTTCCAGGAAGCCCTCCTTGATTCTCTTCCCAGACCTCATGGGCACCTTTTGTGGAAAGTTCCTTCATTAGAATGGCTGTGTTCTGTAAGGTATCTTGTACCCGAGTCTTGTACTTCTGCTAGGACTGTAAGGTCCTTGAGGGAAGGGATCAAGGAGTGTCGGGAAAAGGACTGAATTCAGAAGCAGGCCCCTTTCTTCTGGCCCTGCTGCCCCTGTGTGCCCTTGGACAAGTCACAGCCTCACAGGGACTTCAAAGGGGCAAGGATTAGATGACTCTAAGATCCCTTCCAGCCTGGAAACCTGTGATTTTGGCTGGCAGCCTGCGGTTGATTGTGACAAGACAGGGGAGACTATTTTCACGTATCAGAACGTTGAAAGACACTGGTATATTGGGAACAATTCTGGAGTCAGGAGGGAACTGGGTTAGCAGTTTCTTGACTGTGGGCCTGGTTGAGCTCCTTGCCTCAAGCTTCTCCCCACTTCAGTCCATCACCCTCCACCATAGTGATTTTCCTAAATCACAACAGATAGGACCACATAATCCCCTTCTCCATACACATGGTGGCTAACTCTGGTGGCTCCCTATTACCTCTAGGATCAAATATGTATTTAGATTGACTTTTAAAGCTATTTACAACTGCACCCTTTCCTGCTTTTCCAGTCTCCTTAGAAATTACTCCCTTTCACACACTCTATGGTCCCTTCTGACCTATTTGTCCCATCTTCTGTCTGTCTGCCTTTGTACTGGTTGTCCCCCATGCCTAGGCTATTCTTCATCTCTGCCTTTTGAAGTCTCTGACTTCCTTCAAAACTCAGTTCAAGTGCCATTTTCAGGAGGTTTTTCCTGGTTTGCTTAACTTCTAGTGCCTTAGGTTACCTCAGTGTCTTGAATTTACTTATATAATGCATATTGTCTCCTCTGATAGAATGTGAGCTTTGGACAGCAGGGACTATTTTTTTTTCTATTCTTAGTGCCTTGCACAGTGATCAGCAAGTGTTTATTTAAAGGTTTATTAATTGATTCAAAATCTCTGAGCCTCAATTTTCTTGTTTTTAAAGAGGATAATAATACCTCTCTGTTGATTTTACAGTTGGTGTGATCAAATATAATACATGTTAAGTACTCTGTATGCTTTAAAAACTATGTGTCAGCTACTCCTGTTATCTAAATGTATAGTGCTTTGTACAGAAATGCATTGTAAATGTCAAATGAATTAATGAGAATAGGTGAGTTAGGCATCCACTCACCTGGAGAGAGAAGCATACAGCTGGAAGGAACTCAGAGATCATTTAACACTCCAAGTTTTCTAGATGAGGAAAAAGTCACAGAGACAACACTTCTGAAGTAGGGGGAACATTGGACTTCGAGCAAAAAAAACCTAGGTGCCATAATGTGCTAGCTAGATCACTTCTTGCTTCTATGCCATGGAACAAATCAGCCTGATGAAATAGACTTGGATTCAGAAGAACAGTCAGTTCAAATCTTGCCCATGCCTTGTGATCTTGAGCTAAATCCTGTTTCCTTGTGTATAAAATGGAGTTGAATGCTATATAAACATGAACAAAATTTTAGCTAAATCTGCCCCCATAGCCTCTGTGTCTCATTTTGTCTTACCTATTCCAGTCCCTCCTAACACTTCTTGCCTGAAGACAGTGAGTTCATTCTACAAATATTTATGTAATAAGGAATTCTGGAATGAAGATAATTCTGCTTTCAAGGAGTTTACAATCTAGTAGATTGTAAATTGATAATAAAGTTCTATAGCTGAGGTAGTGAAATTCCAAGAGTTTATGAAGAATGGCTGAAGGAGACTTTAGGTTACATAGATAATTACTGGGACCAAAGTGTCCAGTCCCATTCCCATAATTTTACAGAGGAGGAAACAGAAACTTAGAGATCCAGAGAGCTTCAATGACAATAAATCACTAGGCAATTATTCAATGTCTACTATGTGCCAGGTGATATTAGGTACAGAGCTAGAGACTTCAAGAATACTTTAGTTTATCTAGGACAAAGTATCCAGTCATCAGCAGGCAACAATGTCCTACTCTTTCCCCAGGCTATTCAGTCAGTATGCCTCAGTTAGGAATAATAATAATAGTTCACATTTACATATTGTTTTAATGTTTACAAGACCCTTCCCTCACAACCACAAATGTAGCAGGTAATGCAGGTATTATTATTATCATTCCCATTTTACAAATATAGGGGTTAGTCTTGGTAGTTCCCTAATCAACTTGAGTTTATTGGGATTGAGCTTTTGTTCTAAACTTTTGACTGACTCCTGCTCTAGAGGATATGGATATGCCAATTGGCACCTTGTTGAGGAACCTCAAGACATCTGATTAAGTCTATGACTTGGGCAAACCCAATAATAATGGGCTCCTGGGAAGTATTACCCTTTTGTGCTGATCTTTAAAAGGGAACCAATAGACTACTTTCTGGTCTTCTTTTTGCCTTTCTCTTCTCTTTCTCTGTGTGTCTCTCCATCTCTGTCTCTCTTCCTTTCTTGGGGAATGTGTGAATTGAGACTCCGACAAGCATGTATGTGTGTGTGTGTGTGTGTGTGTGTGTGTGTGTGTGTGTGTGTGTCCTCCCTCTCTAGCAGCAGCTATGGAGGCTGTACAAACATGGCTGCAAGATTATATGCTTGATTGGTTAAGTCTAGGACTGGCTCTCAAGTCTCTGGCTGCCTCTTCTGCTTTGTTTCTTTTTCTGACCCCAAGTGACCAAGCAGTGATTCTGCGAGTTGGATGTTTCCATCTTTGGCAGCTATCTTGTGGGTTTAAGAGGTCTGGTATCACTGATGGATCTAGGCACTGGTTGCCCAGAGGGATTTGCTTCCTGAAGCTATACCTTTCTTGGAGAAGAAGGATGAGTAATTCATGTCAGGCTGAAAAGAAGATATAGACCTTGAATGAATTGGTCAAGCAATGTAGATGAGTGAAATACCTATTCAGCTGTTGCAAAAGTGTTACATGTTTTAAATAATCAACCTTCTGGAAGACTTTAATAGGAGTGTTGGGTTACAGATTCATGCTTTAACTATCAATACACAGTTTGGAGTCTTTTGTGTTTAAGTATTTCTTTTGTGGTGAGAGAGAGAAATAGCTGACCTATATCTGATACCTTCTACTTTGTACACTGAGTAACTTTCTCAGAAGGGAGTCTTGTTAATCCCTTTTGTGGAGAACCTAAGCATGGGTCAAACCCAATCTTTGTTTAAGAAGGTTTTCTTGAAATAATTCAAGGTGAGCCAGAGGTGAGAGAAAAGCTGGATTCTTTCTCTTTTGAGGTCAGGCTCCCCAGAACTGATCATGGTCCACAGAAATGCAACAAGAGCATCTGGGGTGGAATGTGCACCCTTAGCCACAGGTGTCTCCCCATGAAAATGGAAGCTTCCTTTTTTTTGTCAACACAATCCGGATTAAGTGACTTGCCCAGGGTCACACAGCTAGTAAGTGTCAAGTGTCTGAGGTCGGATTTGAACTCAGGTCCTCCTGACTCCAGGGCTGAGGCTGGTGCTCTAACCACTGTGCCTCCTAGCACCGCTTCCTTCCCCCCCCCCCCCCCCAAAGGAAGCTTCTTAAGGGTAGGGATTGTTTTGCCTTTGTCTTTGTAACTACCTCTCCCCCACCCCAATCTCTAGTACAGTGTACAACAAACATCTAAGTGTTCGTTGATTAAAGGACTTTTCTTTATTAATATTGTGTCATGCATATCTGTGTATGTATATATTAGTTAATTTTATATTTATTATCTTTCTTGTAATGAATCATCCTGGTGTTCCCCTTGGAATATGTACTCTGGGTTCACTTTCTCAATCCCTACTCATACTAGCAGTCTGGATTCCCTGGGCCAAGATAGCTACTTCAACCCTCAGGTTCTAGAGTACCTGGAGGGGTTGGATTGATTTTCTTTCTTTTTTAAGTTACATTTTTATTAATATCTTTTGCTTTTACATTCCCTAAATTTCCCCTTATATGCTTCCCCTCCTCCTCCCACAGAACCACCCTGTAGAACAAATAATATTGTGAATAGGAAAAAAAAGACGAAGAAAAAAATAACGATCAAAACTCATCTATACATTGAAAAGATTTGAAAAAATATGCCATCTTCCACACCTGTTGACACTCCCACCTCTGTAAAGGAGTGGGGGAGGTGTTTTTTCGTATTTTTTTTTCTTTGGGGCCATACTTGTTCTTTGTAATTTTGTAATATTTACTTTTGGGGTGTGTGTGTGTGTGTGTGTGTGTGTGTGTGTGTGTGTGTGTGTGTGTTCATGAGCCTTCTCCCCTACTAGCCCACTGGTATGCTTCCACCATTAATTGTAACTCTTGATAACCCTTAATCAGCCAATTAGCATTTTTGACAGTATTTACTAAAGTAGTTTAGTAAGAATATTTGATACAAACATCTTTCCAAAATTAGACCACACTTGCCCAAAGGTATATACAGAATCCAGGGGAAGATGGATTCAAACCTAGAGCCCATGATGTGGCAAGGGGGTGACATATTCCAGGAAACCCCTTTTCCTTAGGCATAGTTCAGATTTCTCTTGTTCACTGCTATCCCCAAGATGCTGCTAGGGATACGCTGAGAAGTCCAAATCCTCCAGGCCTCTGAAATTCATAAGGATAAGCAGCAAATATTTATTAAGCGCCTAAAACATTCCAGAGGCACTATGCTTAGTGCTGAGTATAAAAATAAGAGAAAGAAAGACAGTCCTAGCCTTCAAGAAGTAGTTGTAGTTTTTTGTAGACGTATTTGAAGAGTTGAGGAAGATGATTTGGGAAGCCAGGGTGTTTGAGAGGGCTTTAAAGTATACAAATTATTTTATTTTTCTCATTTTTAAATGATATACAGATGTTTATATTTATATATGCCCAGATTTTAAACTCATGTTTTGCTATTATCAGTAATATGTATCAGAGAATTCTGAAATGAATAATTCTGTAACAATGATACCTGTAAGTCTTTATCTTTCAAATATTATTTGAATAGAAGTAAAATATTTGGAAAGATGAGCCTAATTGTTTTATTCAACCAAGTCATGGGTTCCAAGTGATAAGGTATCCAATCAATCAATCTCAATCATAGTCTTTAAATCAAGTACAAAAGGTCCTTGACTAGAATAATCTTGTACCTAGTATATCAGATAAGCTAAGGAAATCTGGTCATACTCCATACTCCATCTTTAGAATAACAAGTGAGTTACGAAGGGTATAGTCTGAGAGATTCCATTGAACTGGGTATTCAAGTAAAACCTGTGAGGATAAGCTCCTTGGGGGATAGGGGAGGAAAGAGAGGTCTTAACTTTGGCCCTAACCTAGATCTCCTTCCCCTCACCCCTTTTGGCTGGAGGAGGACTATTCAACCTTCAGAGGATATTGGACTTTCCATCTTCCTATCAATGACCTCGTAGTGTATCTATATCAGTCATTGACAGCATAATGCATTGGAAACTATGGAAAGGCATGAACATTGGGCACGGATTGTCCTTTTCTCTTTTTGTGTCTGTCTTTTATGTGCTTAATAAAGGTTTTTGGACTGACTGACTGGACTTTGATACTTGTGGGAGAATGTGTCACAGATTTTTTTTTTTGGGGGGGGGAAGTTTTTCTATCTCCTTTTCTTACTATACCACTTCAGTAAATGTCCTTTCTTAAAAGCTGCTTAAGTCTGGCTGATTGAATTGATTCTCAATTGATAATATTGGGGAGGACACATTGGTAAAGACTCATGCTGATTGGCATTAGAGAATTGCCCTGGACTCCTCAGTGCTACCTCTAGAATCCTGAGGAGATATAATGTCCAAGCTCTGGGGATCTTACTCATTAGTGGGAAAGGGGACAAGTATTCTCTGAGTTTATGAGGGCTTCATATTAAAATGGAAGGAAGGTTAAGTCAGGTGCAATCTTCCTTGAGAAAGGAAGGTGACCCACAGGCCTAGAGAGTATGGCCAACAATGAAAAGGAGAGGGTGAAATAGAGTTAAAATGATCCATAAAAGAGGAGGGATGGTAGCAGAGGGGGAGTCTAGAAGTACCTATGAGAACCAATAAATATACTTACTCCTTCTGGCCCATTGCGTTAGGAGGCATGAAAGAAGGTATATCTGGTACTTGAAGAGGTGACCAGAACTAGATAGAGTATCTTGGAGGGAGACAGGTTTTTGTGGAAGGAGTTAAAAGGAAGAAGTCTAAGGTGATCAGGAGATTGTTAACAACAGAGGGGGTGATTCCAGGGGTTACAATGAAAAGAAAAGGCATAGAAGGCTAGAACTGAGCTTGATAGGGTTGAGGGAATGGAGAGTGGTGGAAGGGATTTTTGACTTGGCAGATGGTGACTCTGATTCTTATGCTAGCCAAAGAATGGGGAAATTACCAGTTGACTGATGCCCCCACCTTTCAGGTTCCTTTGATGATGGATGGAGGGCAGTGCTTGTTTTGGGATAGATGTATTGGCCTGTTTTCTATGGGTGGAGGCAGGAGGGAAATTACATTTTGTGTCTGCCTATGTGGTAATAAGGATCCTTGGGGGCTCTCCTGAACTCATATTGGCCCCACTTCCTTTGCCTCAAGCCAATATGATAGGGGATGATCTAATTCCAGGAGATAGTCTGCATACCCATTTCCCAGCCAATTCTTTTGGTTTTAAGAGGCCTACTATCTAATGCTTAGTGGATATGGAGGGTGGAGGTATTATTTTCTCAAATGACAGAATGGAGCAGGCACTGGCTCCATTATTAGGAAAAGATTAATAAGTAGTTGTT
This sequence comes from Pseudochirops corinnae, assembly GCA_028646515.1. Taxonomy (NCBI): domain Eukaryota; kingdom Metazoa; phylum Chordata; class Mammalia; order Diprotodontia; family Pseudocheiridae; genus Pseudochirops; species Pseudochirops corinnae. The sequence continues at coordinate 149,184,760 of CM053591.1, read as the reverse complement.
GAATTAGTAAATGTTTGTTTAATTCAATTGAGGTCTAAGAAGCACCTTGGATAAAGGAGAAGATAAGGAACAGAAGGAAAACTTCTGGTCCCATGGGAGTTTTTATTTCTTTTTCATCACTTATGTACAAGGTGACTCACTAGTTCCTCAACTTTCTGGTATCTCAGTTTTCCCCACCTCTGGCCCTTGGAAAATGAAACTGGAGGAAAGGTTTGCTCAGTTCAGCAATAAGATTGAATTGTACTACATTGCTAATTTTAAATTTCCTTCTTGGTTAATAGACTGGGTTTAGTGAATGCCCCAGACCAGAGAGTGACTCTGAACCAAAGATTTTGATTGGTGAGTGTTCTCAGTCAGACTGTATTCATATTCTCAGAAATCTCCTACCCTAATCTCCCAACTTCTACCTATACCTTTAATAGTGGTTACCAAACCAACACTACCATTCCTGGAAAGGATAAGTCAATCAATTGTTCTATCATAGAATATAACTTTAGTGGGCAGGGATCACTTTTCTTGTTCCTGGCACTTAGTAAATATTTAATATTCAAAGAGTTGCTTCCTTGTGCCCTGGGGCTGTAATTGAAAGACATTTCCACCAGAGGGAAGCATTACCTGAAAATCAAACGGCAAAATCAACAACTTGAATAATGGAAGAATGAAAACCCAAGAGGGAAAAGGGCTCAGTTAGTAGTGACTATGCTAGTTTAACAGTTAGTGGACCATTCACTTAAGTTGAAGACGGAACAGTGGATATTCTATTTCTCCCCAAGTCATAGCTGTACTGTTCTGCCTTACTCTGAGGCTTGGCTCTGTAAAAGATTTGTCCTTTGCCATGGGATTTATAGCTCATTTAAGTGCCTTGGGGTATCCATTCCCTCATATTTGGTCCTGTGGGTCACTCCTTAACTAATTTTTAAGCTTTCCTGATATCTAGTTCCTGACTTGAGATGCTGAACTTTCTGAGCTCAGTCATCTCAAACTCTATTGGTTAGACTCTGCATTGAGAAATCTATTGCATCTCTTCACTTTCTTCTCTTTTACTGTGTTTATCACACATACAGATGTAGCTGGATATTCATGAGGTAAGAGATTTAATCCCATCACTAAAGATGGGTAGGAGCAGAGAATTTGTACTCCTTATTGGGCAAGATAGGAAATTATCTGAACTACTATGAGCATTTGTCCCCCTCAGTTTGGTCCATGTTACTCTAGAGTTTTAAGAGGTAAAAGAATAATTTTCACATAATATTTCATAAAATTTTCACAAATTCAGCTCATGCTTTCCCAAATTAATCTCTGGGAAAATCTCCGAATATAGCTTGTGTCTTATTTCACCATTTAAAGTATTATCTCTATCCTAGCTTTTCTAAACCTAAAAGGAAAACACACTCATATCTAAACCTAAAAGGAAAATGAACTTATATCAAAAGGTAATAAAGTGTAGTATTGAGACTCCCCCACACTGCTCCCTGGTCTGATAAAAAAAAGGGTCAGCCATAATTCTGTGTAGTCCCACTTGCCACATCAAATGACTAAATTCATACTTCTTCTAAGGGAACCACTGGGTATTCTGAACTCCAGAAGCTTTTGGCAAATGACAACAGAAACTGTTGCTTATTCCTCTTTTCAGTATCACGCTTATAGATAAGGAAAAAAGGTACCGTATCACAACATAATATGAGTAGCAATCTACTTCAACTCTTATAGATACAACTAATTACGTTCCGTTACATACCAAGAGACTCAGGAGATCTCTGGGTTCCACCAAATTCCCCTTTTAGGCATCCTGGCCCTATTTCCTCTCTGACTATGCTCAGAAATATTTCAATTTCTCCCTAGAATTCTGAGTGGTTGTAGCCTTAATCCTCTGGACTCTGAGAGGGATAGAGATAGGGATTCTTCCTTCTGAATCAGAAACCAAGCAAGTGATAAAGTAGAAATTATACTGAATTTGGAGTAAAAAAAGACCTGAGTTCAAATATATGTATCGTATTTGAAATGAACAAAGTAAAGTAGAATTTACATTCTTATTCAAAGAAGTCCATGAACCTGAATGGGGAAGCATGGTGGAGAACATTTAATTGAGGATCAGTGGAGAGGGGAAATAGAAATAATACTGTGGTGGTGGTAGACTACCGGCCACTTGGCAAGAAGGAGAAATGGATAATGAATTTCAGGAATAAATAGTAAATCTCACAAGGAGGCATGATATAGTGGTGTTGGGAATTTCAATGATCTGGATATCTCTCCTTGAGCTTTCTGTTAAAAATGTTACAGCTGATACATTTTTGACTTGTCTTAATAATAATTTAATTCTTCAGAAAGTAGAGGAACTAATGAGGGGAACTGATATTCTGGGCTTGATTCTGAAGAATAAATCAGAACTGATACAGATTTGGAAATATAGTAACCTTGAGAGATGACTATGCTACTTTAGAATTAAGGATAAGTAAAAATAGGAAAGCCTAAATTTGGGGAGACCAAATTCCTAAAAATTTAGAGAAAAGATAGGTAGGATTCTATGAGCTACATTTCTAGAGGAAAGGTCAGCTTCTAGAGAATTTGATGCTCTCAAGAACACAAAACACAAAATATCTAAGCTCACACTGACTAAATTTAATCTTGGAGGTTTCTTAATAATGAAACTTTTTGGTTCATGCTACCCAGCTCAGTTTAGAATTTCCTCTGGGAACATTTGGATTTGGTTCATGTTATACAGTCAGGTTCCATGTAAGCCCTTAGGCTCATAAAACATTGAATATGGGACATCTTTTACAAGAAAACTTTCCCAGCCCCTCTTGATTCTAGTACCTTTCCTCTGCTAATTATTTTCTGTTTATCTCATATATAGTTTGCTTTGTATTTATTTGTTTGATATTGGTCCCTTCTCGATGCCTGTACCAACCCCCAAACACATTAGATTATAAATTCACAGGCTTTGCCATATTGTAGGGGCTTAATAAATGTTTATTGATTGATTGAAACTAATTAAATTTTCTCCAATTAAAAAAAAATCTATTTTATCTCCTCCCATTTCAATGGGGAAAAAACCCACCAAAAAACAAAACTCTTGTAATAAATATGCATAATTGAACAAAACAAATTCCCACATTGACCATGTCCAAAAATTGCATGTCTCATTCCGTACCCTGGATTGATTACCTTTGTATTAGGAGGTAGGTAGAATGTTTAAACATTGGCCCCCTGATATTATGGGGAGTAAAGAATGCAGCATCTCTAGAAAACTGACCTTCTTATTCCTGGATCTGCACATTTTCCCGTCATTCATAGTCCCAGTGAAGGGTTTTGTTTCCTACTGCTACTTGACTTTGACTCTTCCATATTTCAGATGGTCTTCCACTTGGAAGGGGTTGGGGAGCCTGTGACCTTGAGGCCACATGTGGCCTTCTAGATCCTTGGGTGCAGCCTTTTGACTGAGTCCAACTTTTACAGAACAAATCCTTTTATTAAGGATTTCTGTGAAGTTTAGATTCAGTGAAAGGGATGCACTTGGGGATCTAGAGGGCCAGACCCCGAGGTCCCAGGTTCCCCAGCCCTGGTCAAGGACCTTCTCTCCTCTTTTATCTTCATTTGCCACTGGGTTTCCAGGGCACATGTTTCCCTTGAGGTGCCATGTGGATGCGCAGGTTCATCCTGGACCTTCACCAGAATGTTTTTTAGGGACACTTGCCTTAACTTTCCTCTTGTGCTCCTAGAACCATGATGTGCTTAGCCAGGATCTGCTGTGAGAAAGCCTTGCCTGCCAGACAAGAAAAGAGAGCAAAGGAAAAGGGAAGGGGGAGCTGTCTGACACTCAGGATAAAGAGGATTGAGGGGGAGAGAGGGAGTTAGGAGGACCAGCTAATGGAGACCGTGGCATCCTACATGAAGAGCTGGCATAGAGTTCAACCACTCTCATGACTTAAAATGAGTCAGCTATTGGCTTCATCCTTCTAGGCTTCAGGCCACTCCCCACCCCTCCATTTTCTTAGGTCTAGCAACAGAAGAGTGGGGTGGCTTAACCTGTCTTATTCAGATACTTATCTCCATCGACAAACACCTACCTAATTAATTTTTTAATTAAAAAAATTTAAATTCCACAAGGCCAGATCTTAGAATCCTCCACTGGATGCAGCTGACTTTAGATCAGTAATCACTACTCTTAACATCATTGATGTAGAGTTAGAAGGGACCTTGGAGGTCCAACCACCTCATTTCATAGAAACTGAGGCACAGAGAGATTAGGTGACTGCCCGAGGTCATACATTTAGCAAAGGGGCAGAGCTGGGCTTTGAATCTAGGTCTCTGACTTCAGAGCTATTTCCATTGCACCCTTCTGATCAATCCACTAGTTCTGAATCCGCTTTCTTGTACTGTCATTGAGCTTTTCTCTCATGTTCACTTCTGAATATATCTCTTCTTTGTCTTCTACTGAATAAACTTTTACTTGTAACAAAGATTTTTAAAAGAATAAAGGGGGGAAAAACTGGTTAAGGAAAACCAGTCAAAACCTTGACCACATTTGACCATATATGTAAGGGAGGTTGCAGCTAGGTAGTAAAGTGGATAGAGAGCTGAAGCTGGAAACAAGAAGAGTCCTCTTCTTGAGTTCAAATCTGGCTTCAGAGACTTACTACCTGTGGGACCCTAGGCAAGTCACTTCACCCTGTTTGCCTCAGTTTCCTCATAAGCTGGAGAAGGAAATGGTAAACCACTCCAGTATTTTTGCCAAGAAACCCCGAAATGGGGTCATGAAGACTGAACTGAACAACAGTAAATGAGGTTAAGAAGTCATGTGAATCTTGGAATTTACTCAAGACCCTCCAGGCATCCTGATTATTTGCTTGAAAAGCACAATCCTGACTGCCTTTCTGAGGCTCTGGCTTTCAGACAGAACCCTTCTTGGCTGGTCTGGGGAGGGCTCTGTGTGTGTGTGTGTGTGTGTGTCCAACAGGACAACTACCCCTTTTGACAAGTTGAAGAAATTAACTCTGACAATTAAGGATACACAAGTTTAGCATCCCATCTCTGCAAATGAAGGGAGAGAAGTAAATTTTATCAACTTTTCTTCAAGGTCCTACTTATATTATATATTATTATTTTGTTATTATATTACATATAATATATAAATACATATATAAATGTATAATATGTAATGTATACCACTATATTTACATAGTATCTCTATCTTTTCCACAAGAAAAGCGTGTGAGACAATCAAACACTTGCTGAAGTCTAAGTAAATTTTGGCTATAGAATTCCCCTGATCTACCAGCCTAGTAACTATGAAAAAAAATGAGGAAATGAAGTTAGTCAGACACGACCTGTTCTTGCTAAAACTCATGATAACTTTTTGACCAAATTAACTTTTCAAAAAAAAATCTGTAAAAAGTGGCAAGGAATAGAAGATAGTGGGTAAATGGTGATTAAGCAGGATATTAAGTTCAAAAATAGGCTAAATAAATATGATGAAAAACAGCATTACAACTACAAAATAATAATAGCTAGCATTTATACAGAACTTTTTTTTTTTTTAAGATTTACAAAGAGCTTTACGAAAAAGATCTCATTTTCTCCTCACAATCCTTGGAGATAGGTGCTATTATTATCATTATTTCACATATGAAGAAACTGACAGACAAAGGTGAAATGACTTTATGAGGGTCACATGGTATCTCAAGCTGGATTTGAACTCAGGCCTTCTTGACTCCAGGACTTGTACTCTATCCACTGTGCCCTCTTGTAGACCTTTACCTATGCTTTCTGTAAGCCTTTTGAAATCTGGTTTCCCCAAATCTAAGGTGCATGTCATATAATGCCTGACTTTCCTATCCTTATGTTTCTTTAACTCTAAATGTAGTGCCCAATGTGCCTGCCATTTTTGCTTTTATAACCAATTCTTCTGATTGTTCAGAATAAGGTTCAGATGCACAGTTTGCCTAAAAGGGATGAATAATTAACTTTGCTAATGGCTATAAAATATCAAAGATCTCCTGCCCTACCAGAAATTTAGAGGGGCTAAGGGGAGGACAGAGGAGAGAGCAGATTGGGGGAGGGGTTATACAGTGGTATGGCTGTTTTGAGGTGGTGGGTAGGGGAAAGAAAGGGAGAAAATTTGTAACTCAAAATCTCAAGGAAATGAATGATGTAAACAAGAAAATAAATAAATAAATTTATTTAAAAAAAATGCCACACAAAAAAACAATAAAATAAAATATCAAAGATCAGAAAGGACCCCTATTTATGGTTGATGAATTGATTTTAATGGACAAAGGTCAGAAAAAAGAGTTCAGGGGCAGCTAGGTGGTGCAGTGAGTAGAGCCCCAGCCTTGGGGTCAGGAGGACCTGAATTCAAATGTGGCCTCAGACACTTAACACTAACTAGCCATGTGACCTTGGGCAGGTCACTTAACTCCAATTGCCCTGCCCTCCAAAAAGAAAAAAAAAAAAACCAGAAAGCAGAATTCAGTACATCAGCAAGTATGCTAGATTTGAAACCCTAGATTCAATACTTCTTTACCTTGATTTAGGTTTCTTTTTCTGTGAAATGGACTAGATGGTCATTGAGGTTCCTACTAGCTCTAAATGAAAAAGCCTATGATCCTGTGAGTTATGGTCTTTCTCAATTTTCCTTTTGCTGCTATTTTCTCTGCAAGGCAGAAAGATCTTCAGCCTTGGTGGACAAGAACAAAAATGGTGATGAAGGAATAGATAAAGGAAGATAAGGGAAAAGATAGTCACAGGAGGAGGCCCTCACTGCCTTCAAGGTATTCAAGTCACCAGAGTTGGGAGAACTACATCTTGTGGTCCAGAAATAATGTGAGGATGTGATGGCTGAGTGTAATGTAAATGGAATGTAAGATCTTCCCCTGCCCATTAATAGGCCTCACCTGGAGCCCATTAAGGGAAGCTTGCTTAAGGGGAGGCTTGCTTGTAGGAAGACTTTCACATCTTTTGCTAATTTCTAATTAGGCGCTGAGTCACCAGGGTTGTGATGCCTTCTGGCTCTGAGAAGTTGGTATTTTGCTTTGAGGACTTGCATATGAGAAGGATCTTGTGATTCCCTGGTTGAGATTCTGAGTGACCATATATTCAGAGCTCCCCACTTCTCAGATGTAAAGGCTCTCTTGATTCAGGGATGTATGTAAAGTGTATAGTTTATTTAGGCAGTCAGAGCCTTGTCTGTTGGGCTTTATTTCTCTGCTTGTATTTTCTCTGAAGTTCAGGGTGCTGATTTTTCTGAAAGTAATTTCAAAATATTGTTGATCCTTTAAACAGCTATCTTTCCCGGTAAAGCAGGACTAAGTACCTGTGTTAGTAGCTATCTTGGGTATGCCAGTGTGGTTGCTGCTACACTGAGCTGCTGCTGGTGGTCTCTGAAAAAATAATGGACAGCTAGTGAAGAACCACAGTACCCTGTTTTATAAAGAGGGAAGTAGATGAATTATTTGAACTAGAAGTCACATTTCTAGAATGACTTGTAAATGACTTGAGATGACTTGTAAATGCTTAGGAAAGGAAGAAGTGATCACTAAGAGTCAGTGTGAGCTTATCAAGATTAGGATGAGCTAGACTATTCACATTTCTCTTTTTAAAGTAGGATTTCTAGACATATAGAGGAAGGGGAATGCTAAAATGTGATATAGTTAGATTATGGAATCATTTCAACCTTTAGTTTCTAGTAGAATACCCTAAATTTCCCCCTTCAATCCTATTTTGATCAATTTCATTAATTTATTTCATTTTAAAGAATGAATACTAAAAAGAAAACCTATCAATTTTTCAGATGACTTTAGCTTGGGAGAGATAGCTCGTGCATTGCAGGGTAGAATCAGGATCCAAAAATCTCAGCCTAGAATTATGTACCTAATCTAATAAAATGAAGTTTGCTAGAGATAAATGCAAAGTACTATGTTTAGTTTAAAAAACAAAGCAGGCATACAGGTACAGAATGAATGAAAAGCATTTAATATGTGTTTGCTCCATGCCAGGCATAGTGCTGAGTATTGACTACACAAATCTAGATGTCAGTTCCTACCCTTAATTCTAATATGGGGAATTAAAACATAGAAGGGAATAATGTCTGGGGAAGGATGTTTCTTCTTCCTCCTCTTCCTTCTTCCCCTCTTTTTTCCTGATTCTCTTCTCTCTCTCTGTCTCTTCCTTAACTGGCTATAATAGAAAACTGAATTTAAAAAGTTATTGGTATTTATTGAATAGAGTTTTATTTTCTGGTTCTTAATTTTAAATGTGGGTGTTTAGGATGCTTTATAAAAGAAAATCATCAAAAAAGTCCAATGAAATTATTGCTTTTTATTTATGTAGGTTTGCTGTATCTATGATCTTATGTCATATGTCCATAGGGCTTTCCCAGGCATAAAGATGCTTTAGTGGAAAATTCCATCCTGAAGGAAGGAATGGGTATGGGTCTAACCCCAGACAATCTTTAGTCTTCTTTTGGATTTATGATTAATGCTTCCCCCTGCTGGAATTGTCTTGCAACTACAACCCTTGACCTAACTAGGACTGAAGTCTTGAACAGCTGTCAAGTTGATTGTCTATGGTTGGGAATATTTGGTTGGTTTATTTGTGATAGTGAACAAACATACCCATCAGGGCTAGAGATGAAGGAAGATGAGGCACCACTAGGGCCAGGAAGCTGTGGGAGAATTGGCAAAGAAGCAGAGATAAGAACTAAAAAGAATATCTATCATCATTAATCTTGTCTATATAGGCTGCCTCTTAGATTCTGTTTATTTCTTTAAACAAGGTGGAAAGATTTGCCTTGTATCAGGTCACTAAGGCAGAACAATGAAAAAACAGGCCAAAAAAGAACTTCTTTTGTCTCATAAAATAGAAATATATAAGAGAAGAAAAAAGAGAGACAGGATAAAATTGCATAGGGGAAAGACCAGGCTACTGGACATTGCTCAGGCTAGCAGATTCCTAGGATTTTCCTGAGGTTCACTCTAGGTTTGGCAAAGCCTTTAACCTTAATCATTATTATTAGGAGAAGGGGTCTCTAGGCTTCACCAGATGGATAAAGAGGCCCATGATACAAAAAAGGTGAAGAACACATTTAGGGCTACACAGTACCAAAACTCAACTTTGTCCATCTGGTGAAGCCTAGGGACCCCTTCTCTAATAATAATAATGAAGGTTAAAGGTTCTGCCAAACCTAGAAGCAGGCAGTTTGTATTCTAAGCAAGTCCCTTTTTTTTTTTTTCACTATGCTCTTTCCCCCTTTCTGTCTTCTCTGAAGGGTTTCCATTGCCTCAAGCTGTGAAGGAATGAATGTTACTCACTAGCAAGGTTTGATTTTAAGAGGGCTCTAGGAGTGGGCAATGTTTTATCTCAAAGAATGGGTAAATAGCTAGCCCTGGAAGAATTTCTGGGGTCAGTGGGAGAACTGTCTTTGAGGATGGTACAGTGAACAAAGGCTTTTAGAAACCATAAGGTAATTGCTGCCCACTCTTCTGGTGTAACTGGCTTTCAGATAACATGGAAAAATAGAGTTCTGGACTTGGAGTCTGGACACGTGGGTTGAACGATCCCTTTCCTCTTCCATGATTCAGTTTCAAGTCATTCTGTAAAGTGGGGCTGATGATATTTGTACTATTAAGCTCACAGGAATGTTGAGGCAGTGAGGAAAATGCTATATAGACCTTAAAGACATTATAGCTATGTTTGTTTTTAATATTCTACCTGAGGTAGGCTGAGAAATAGCAGGGTTGGTCAGACTGATCTGTATCGCCAACAGAAGGAAATGGTGGTAAGCGTGGGAATTTCTGTAACAGAGTCTAAAGGAAGATCTCAGGCAGACTTTAGGTGTGAGTTCACGAGACAGAATGGCCCAAGGAGACAGGCATTGGCAAATTACAGCTGTGGCCCCAAATCAAGACAGTCTTCACCCAGAGGCAAACACTGGAAGGGATTATAGGATTATAGAATTGGAATGAGTGGGGATCTTTGAAGTGTCTTCATTTTACATTTGAGAAAGACTAAGGGAAATGACTTCCCCAAGGCCATACAATTATTAAATGGTAGAGCTGGAATTCTATTCCAGGTCCTCAGACTACAAATCAATTTTTTTCCTTTCCACTACATTGGTGCTGACTCCCACTGACCAAGGCATGGGTCATGGCCAAACATGTGCTTGGTCCCATCATAGTTCTCTCTCCAGCACCCAACATCCTGTTCATGTGCTACATTTTCTTCAAATAGAGAAGTGATACATTTTTCTTTTTTTTTTCTTATTGACTTGTTTATTTACTTTTAGTTTTCAAGATTCAGTTCCACAATCCCTTGAGTTTCATATTTTCTCCCCTCCTTTCCCCGCCCCCCCCCCCCCCCCCCCGGTGGCATGCAATCGTGTATAGGATGTACAAATACTTAGTGATACATTTTTCAATGGAGAAGACTGTCTACGTCCTCTTTTCCTTCTCCTGAGGTGGGGCAAAGCCCAGAAGGGAGGGATGGGGAGAGGGGAAAGGGTGGTTGGACTTGTGGTTTTCCTTTATAGTCATCATGTTCCGCCCAAATGTCTAAGTCACTCCTTTTTTTTTTTTTCAAAGTTCTACTGTGAGTCTAGCTTCAGAGGACAGGAGGAGAAGCAGTATATGTAATACAGGTAAGAAGTCAGTTATAGTTTTGGGACCTTTCTCTGGGCTTTAGGAAATTTCCCCTGGGATTTGATTTCCTCCTCTTGCTTTCTATTGAATTGTTTCAGTGTGTGTGGCTTCATGTAAAAGTAGAATTGGTGGCAGTGAGAAGGTCATATCAAAAAAATTATTTCTCCTTTCTGAACAGATGCCCCAAATTAGACACTTGCTGCTTTATCTTAACAGTTTGTCTTCTACCCAAATGAAACTTTTCCACTGTGTCTAAGAAGTGTCTATTGAGGCTCTCTAAGCCTCTCTTTTTTCATCTGTGAAATGGAGATAATGATTCTTTCTCTTTCTACTTTTCAGGGTTGTGAGGGAAACTATTTTGTAACCCTTGGAACATAATATTAGTAAGACTCACTTATTATGATTATATGAATAAATGAATGAATGAAATTCTTATGTAATTTACAACTGGTTGAAATAAATTTATCATACACTCACAGAATGTTAGAGATCACTTAGAAAATTAAAGTCCAGAAAAGGGACTAGCTCAAGGTCATAGCAGCTGGGCAGTGGCAAAGCCAAGAATAGAAACTGTCCTTTAAATCTAATTCTAACTTTCTACCTCCCTACGTGGCTACTTTTTGACAAAACTCAATTTCATGGGACAGGTCAGAAGTAGTGTCCCATCCCTCTGAATGCACACATTTCCTTTAACAGAAAATAACCTATCATTTCTCAAATTGGAAAACAGTTTAAAATGCCCCCCCCCCCCCCACTGAAGTGTAAGTGATGAATTGTAGTTTCTTCCATGACAGTAAGACTTGATAGATAGGAGATTGTGGTAATTTCCTGGCAGCTGAAGGGCATAGAAATCACAGAGGACAAAAGAACATAGGAAAGGAAGGAGACCAGGGTCACCTTTGGCCACTGAACAATTTTTTTCTAGGGCTGGTTTTGTTCTGGACCCATTGGACATTTCTGTGGTTCAAAGAGCTCTATTGGATTAAGGTTTTCTTCTTGCATTCATATCTAGCCCATTCTGAAGAAGAGGCACTCAATTAATAGAGTATAAAAGATGCTGACCAGGGGCAGGTAGTGGCACAGTGAATAGAGCACCGGCCCTGGAGTTAGGAGGACCTGAGTTCAAATTCGGCCTTAGACACTTAACACTTACTAGCTGTGTGACCTTGGGCAAGTCACTTAACCCCATTGCCCTGCCTTCCCCCCTCCAAAAAGGAAAAAAAAAAAAAAGAAAAAGATGCTGACCACAAGATGCACTAATTCTTTGTAGAAAGCTCCTCATCAACCTCTCTGATGCCAGTCCAAAAAAAAAAAATAAGGAATACACACATACATGCACACACCCATTCTTTTAAAAATTAAGTTGAAAATGGAAATGAATGTTTATTTTCTTTCTACTTTCCAATAAAAAAAAGTAAAAACAAAACTTTTGTAGTGAATATGCGTAGTCAAACATAATAAATCCTTACATTTGCTTTGTCCAAATACATGTGTCACCTGGTACATCCATCGTCTCTCTGTGCGGAGGGGGGTAATGTTCATCATCGGTCACTGTATTAATTGGAGGAGTTCCTAAGGCTTTTCAAATTATTCATCCTTTACAAGGTGCTCACAGCCATTATTAATAAGAATTCATTGAACTCAAGGAATTTGATTTTATTATTTTCTTTTTGATATTTTCAGCAGGACATGGCTGCAAGATTCACTGTAAGTGATGACATTTGGGATTCCGAATTTGACAATTATACTGATATCGTATCAACAGATGCTGCTCCTTGCAAGTACTGGAGACTGGACAAGTATTTTGTAATGGTTATTTACAATCTTGTGTTTTTTCTGAGTTTACTGGGAAACTCACTGGTGGTGTTGGTCATCCTCTACAACCAGCTCAGACGTTCAGTCACAGATATCTACCTGCTCAACCTGGCCATAGCTGACCTGCTCTTTGCCCTGTCACTACCCCTTTGGGCTGCCTCCAAGGTGAAAGGCTGGATCTATGGCACATCTCTTTGCAAGTTTGTCTCTCTTCTGAAGGAGGTCAACTTCTACAGTGGCATCCTGCTGCTGGCCTGCATCAGTGTTGACCGCTACCTAGCCATTGTCCATGCCACTCGTGCTTTGACTCAAAAGCGCCAATGGGTAAAGTTCATCTGCATGGGCATCTGGGGCTTGTCCTTGCTCCTGTCCATGCCCATTCTTTTCTTCAAAGAGGCAGTCAAGTCAGAGTTTTATGGCTTTGTCTGTTATGAGAACTTTGGCAAGAATACTGAAAAATGGCGGATGATACTGAGGATCCTTCCCCAGTCCTTTGGCTTTGTCTTGCCCCTACTGGTCATGACCTTCTGCTATAGCTTCACCCTGCGCACCCTCTCTGAGGCGCATATGGGGCAGAAGCATCGGGTTATGCGAGTCATCTTTGCTGTAGTAATAGTGTTCTTACTCTGCTGGCTGCCTTACAATGTGGTGCTGATCACTGACACCCTCCTGAGGACTGAGATAATTCAGGACACTTGTCTACGAAGGGAGGCAATTGAACAGGCCATGGATATCACTGAATTACTGGGCTTCCTCCATAGCTGCCTCAACCCCATTATCTATGTCTTCATTGGACAGAAGTTTCGCCACAGCTTCCTTAAAATCCTGGCTGCCCATGGTGTGGTCAGTAAGGATTTCTTGGCACGCCACCATATTTCATTCTCCTCTTTTGCCTCTTCTTCTGTTTCAGCTGCTGTCTGAGAATCATCAGTTCAGAATTTCTCTATAGCTTAGATAAAGGACTCTACCAATAAGAAATCATTGGATTGACTGGGATCGGAAGATGAGACTTAAAATATGGGCATGAAAACTTATAGGGTGTTTTTCTTATGCTTGGAATATATTCCTTTCTCATCTCTACTTCTCAGTATTCTTGTCTTCCTTTAAGATTAAGCTCAGGTGACACTTTCTTTGTGAAGCCTTTCCTGATGCCCCCATGTTTCAACAGCCTCTCCCTCCCCAGATTACCTTGTATTATATTTATCTTTGTATGAGTTGTATCCCCTCAATAGAATGTAAGCTCCCTGAGGGCAGGAATTGTTTTGGCTTAATCTTTGTATGTATGTTCAGAACATGGCATAGTTCCCTGAACATAGTAAGGGCTTAATAAATGTTTGTTGAATGAGTGAATAAGAGGCAGGGGCTGAAGCCTGAAAAAGCACTGAGGGACCTTGGGGATAGGGTCCTGGGACATTGAGGAGGAAAGAATAATATTTCGACATACTGCCTACCATTGTGCCTAGTTTTCCCTCTAAGTAGTATCTCCGTGTCCCTGATCCAGAATGGGCTTCTGTTTATAAAAATCCTCTGTATGGCTTCCAAAGACCTTGCTAGAACATGCCAATCTGTCTCCTGATTCTAGGCACTTCCACTGGCTGACTCATGCCTGGAATGCTCTCCCTCCTCATCTTGGTCTCATGGCTTCTCTGGCTTCCTCCAAGTCCCAGCTAAAATCCCATCTTCTGCATGGAGTCATTCTCTGTCCTCCTTAACCTTAGTGCCTTCTCTTTGAGATTACTCCCAATTTATCTTGTATATATCTGATTTATATGAAATTGTTTACATCTTCATCAGACTGTGAGTTCTTTGATAGCAGGAATTTTTTTGTGTGTCTTTCTTTGTATTCCCTGTCATATAGTAGGCACTTAATAAATGTTAACTGATTGACTGACTGGTGTCAACAATTCTTACCTGAGTGGTTATTCTGCTTTTGAGGCCTGTAATCTAAATTCCCTAGATAAATATCTCAGGAAATTGGCATAAAAGGCACGTCATGATCCAGCCATGCCAGATCTGAAAGGCAGCATGATGAAATGGATAAAATGTTGGACTTGGAGTCAGGAAAACCTCCATTTGAATTCAGCCTCAGACATTTCCTAGCTGTGTGACTCATGGCTGGTCACTTACCACTCTGGGCCTCAGTTTCCTTACCTGTAAAATGATGGGGTGGAACATGATAGCCTCTAAGGCCCTTCTAACTCTAAATCTCTGAGCCTAGGCTCAACACTTCAGCCCTGTCCTCAGGGCTCTTTGTTTACTTTGCTTCTTCTGTAGTGGCTATCAGGAATACTGAAGTTAGGGTTTACTCTAATCTCTGAATTCAAGGTGGTCTAAGTCTGTCATTTGGAGAAACTTTTTTCTTTGTAAGTCATACATGACCAAGGAGCTAGTTTTGTTGAAGGATTTCCTCTGGAAGATTGTCCATTAGATAAGAATGATTGCTGCCATCACCATGGCTGTCAATATCATGGTACAAAACTGTTGACACAGTACCCTAGTGCTGGATGTTGAATGGAGCAAGACAAAAAGTTCTGGTCTCCGTCTTCTCAGTGCCTCCCATCTAAGTATCCCATTCATGAACAAACCCACACAACTCAGAGATGTAGCAGAGCCAGTGTTCATATCCATTGAAAAAACAAATAAAGATCTATGTTTGTATGAATGCAAGTAGTTTCAGGGTCACAAGAAAGTGGAAAGTCTTGGATTGTGACCCATTGGAGGACCTGAACTAGAGAAGGTGGGGAGTTTTTACTTTCAGTGTGTGCTATTCCAGCTCACCATTTATTTACACACAGTTACAGCACCCAAAGACAGGAGTCCTTTGTGCCTCATAGCTCATTTCAGTCACTCAAATGCTGAAAGCTCCCAAAGCAAAGTGAGTTATAAAGTGGGGATTCCCTTTTGCCTATATGCATCCTAGAAAGAATTAACCACATCATGGTCAGAGTCCTGGAGAGATTCAGGTAGAAACTTACCTTTGTCACTGATAAAGAAACTCACTGGAGACTGCTTGGGACAATTATAACCTTGTAAATAGAAATATTCTGTACTTTCTATCCTAGATGAATATCTTAGGAAGGCAGAGACAGAACACTGGGACTGGAGTGAGAAAGACCTGAGTTCAAAGTTCAGACACTTACTAGGTATGTGAACCTGGGGAAAGCACTTGTTCTCTTTGCCTTAGTTTCCTCATCTGTTAACTGAGCTGGAGGACGAAGCTCCAGTAGCTTTGCCAAGAAAACCCAGATGGGGTCGTGAAGAATTAGATACAACTGAAATGATTGAACATCAGCAACAATATGTTTTGTATTTAGCTTCTCATGTTTTCTGTATTTAAAATGTGCTACGTCACATCCCTTCTAATAAACTAAATAATGCTTCTAGGATCAAATACAGAATCCTTTGTCTGACATTGAAAGTCTTTCATAACCTACCCCCACTCCTACCTTGCTAGGCTTCTTATACCTTACTCCCTGCAAAGTACTCTTCTCTCCAGTGACGTTGACATCTTTGCTATTCTATGAAAAAGCACTCCATCTCTTGGTTCTAAGGCACTTTCTCTGGCTGTCCTCCATGCCTGGAACGCTCTACTCCCTCATCTCTGCCTCCTGGCTTTCCTGGATTCCTTCAAGTCTCAACTAAAATCCCATTTTCTACAGGAAGCCTTTCCCAACCCTTCTTAGGTTTTAAAAAAAATTTGCATAATAGTCATGTTGTGAAAGAAAACATAGACAAAAAAAAGAAACAAAAAAAAAGTTTTAAAAAGTATGTTTCAATCTGTGTCCAGACACTATCGGTTTTTTTTTCTGGGCACGGATGGCATTTTTTATCGTAGGTCCTTCAGAGTGGTCTTGGATTGTTGGATTGCTGAGAATAGTAAAGACATCCACACTTGAACGTTGTGAAATATTGTTGTTATTTTGTACACAATTTGTTCAGCCATTTCCCAATTGATGAGAATCCCCTCAATTTCTAATTCTTTGCCCCCAGAAAAGAGCTGCTACAAATATTTTTGTACATATAGGTCCTTTTCCTTTTTAAAAAAATCACTTTTGGGATACTGACCTAGTTAGTGGTATTGCTAGGTCAAAGGGTATTAAAAAAAATTTTTTTTTGGAGGGGGCAAGGCAAGGCAATTGGTGTTAAGTGACTTGCCTAAGGTCACACAGCTAGTAAGTGTGTTGTGTCTGAGGCTGGATTTGAACTCGGGTCCTCCTGACTCTGCTCTCTTCACTGCACCATCTACCTGCCCAAGGTATACATGATTTTATAGCCCTTTGTGCATAGTTCCAAATTGCTCTACAGAATGCCAACCCCTCTTAATTCTGGTGCCTTCCCCCTCTAAATGATTTCTTATTTATCCTGTATATAGATTGGACACATTTGTTTGTGTGTTGCCTCCCCCACTAGAGTGCGAGCTCCTTGAGGGCAGGGACTGTCTTTTGCCTCTTTTTATATCCTCAGCCCTTGGCATAGTGTCTGACACATAGTAGGCTTTTAATAAATATTTTTTGATTGATTTTTTAAAACATGGAGCCAGGCTGACAAATATTCATGCAATGGATCAGTAAACCACTGCTAGGGCAATGACAGACTTGGCTGTGCTCTTGGAAAAAGATGGCAAAGTAGATTAAATGTCATTTTCTCCCTCATGTATTGAAGCTAAGGAGGTTTGCTTTAAAATAGAGAGAAACCATCTATCACACATGTACACCTGTGGTGACTTTTGGTAGCCCTAGAGAGGCTACCGCGTTGGCTCAGTACTTAGCAAAATTTTCAAGTAGGTACCACTTGGTACCTATCCTTCTTTATTTGATCTTCATTTCTTTCTTTTATTTAAAGTAAGTTTTATTGGTAACTTATGATTTTATGTCCCCCAGTTATTTCAAGACATTTCCCCCATCATGAACACTCCTTTGTAACAAAGAAAAACCAATCAGGACTGCACCTGACCTCGATGGGGCCCATAAATCCTTGCTAAGAGGTCAATTGGTAATCAAGGTGTCAGTGAGTTGGAAAGGGTAAAGGTTAGACTTTTTCAGAAGTATTTACATTTTAATAGGAAAGTAAAATGGGTAAAGTTGGCAGATTCCTTTCACCCAGAGACTCCTCCCTACAAGAGAGAGTATCTTTCCATATGCCACTTTGGAAGGGTTTTCTACTTCTGATTTAGATGTTGATGGTCTAATAGAAATGGCATTAGGTGGTTTTTTCCATGGGATGAATTCTTGGGGGTTCAGATTTGTTTGGCAACATCACTGACTGTCAGTGAGACCTCTCTACCAATATTTAGCCATTACTTTCAATATATGCACCTATTTTGCCTCTGAAGTCCCTGTTCTTCCTGCCTCTGGTCCTTGAGCAAAGAAAGAAGGGCAGACAGTGAACTTCCCAATCTCTCATGGGTAGTAAGCAACTCCTTTCTCAGAGAGAAGCCAGGAATTTTTATGATGAAGGCAGAAAGCCTGCAACCCCAACCCAGTAATAACTTCATTCTAAATTCTAGTTTCTGAATTATTTGAGATAATTAGAGATGGTCCAAGTTAGAGTCTTGAATAGGATCATTTAAGAAGGAGGGGCTCAATAGTGACAGTCAGCAAAGCTGTCGCAATTGAAGATGTTGAAACCACAAGAAAGCTAGCTGCAGGCAAAGAGAAGATTTGAAACACAACTGGGGGCAGGTCTCTACCTTAAGTATTGTTTTGTGGCATAAGGGAGTTCCTCCTGGGAGAATGTGGGGTTCCCCTATTAACCCTTGCTTTCTATGACTGGGCCCATAGTGCCATATGTAAGTACGACTGTCAATGGTCAAGTCCTTCTGGTGACCTAGTTTGTGTCTAAAGTAAGGCCTGTGTGCAAACCAGAGATATGGGGGTGGGGAGAGAAAGAACCCCTTGACAAGTTTGGATGCTGAGAATAATATGCATAACAATGGGAATAAGTTCAATGCAAAGCTCTATTGCAAGCAATAAGGAAGAGGGGAAAGTGGAGAGATAAAAACGGAGCTGAGCATATATACTAACACCAAGTATAGCTCATCTAAGGGTGCTGCTGCATCGGGGAGCACAGAAACATGGAAGTCTATTCAGCAGGAAGGGGCTGCTCCAAAGTATCCTTCTGAGACTGAGGTTCTTATATCTAATTTTGGGTGGCCCCCTGAAGCTGGTCAATTCACATGTCAGGGGTCAGGGTAAAATGTAATTTTTGAAGTTTATTATCAGAGAGAAAAATAAGCTGGTGGTAGGAAAGTATTATTTGGGAGACGCAGCTGTACTAACTTTCAAAAAATATTGTCAGTATTTTTCCATGAGCATGTTTTATAAGTTTACAGCCTTCCTTAAGGGGAGACCATCATGATAACCTTAAGATCACCTTAAGACCATCAGGCCTAATCTGATAACAATGGTTTCCATGTATAGATTCTATAAGCCATAGCCTCCCTTAAGAGGAAACTTGTCATTGTGGTCTCAAGACCACTTGGTCCAATCTTATGAGAACTATCTACCAGTAACTAATAACCACTCTTTCCCTTCCTTAAATACCCCCCTCTGCAAGTCACCTGAATGGGAGTATAATTGATAGTAATGAATTTCACCCCACAATTATCCCTTCTTCCATCTCTTTATTTTTGACTTTTTGTGTCTGTGAAACACAGAAAAAGTTAATGCCATTCCATTCTAGCCTCTTGTGCAGAGTCATACTGAGTGTGCGACTATGGGCAAAGTCAATTAATTTCTCTGTGCCTCAGTTTCTTCATCTACAAAATGAAGGAGCTGGAATCAGTGGCTTCTGAGGTCCATTCTGGCTCTAAATCTATGGTCCTGTAACTAAGACTCTGGAGCTGCGATTGACCAAAAGTGGCTCTCATTAACCCTAACCCCTTAGTTAACACTAACACTAACCTCCCCATAGAGGGCCACCATTTGTACCTAAGATAGCTATGGGCAAGTAGAAGACTTTGGAGTGTCATCGCTCTTTGGTTCATCATAGTTTAACCAATTCAACAACTTCTATAGATTTAAGAATAAAGGCCTGGCTTCAGCCAGAAACTGTGCATATTTGTGTGCTCTGATGGCTGACTGACCTTATGTCCCAGTAGGTATCAAAGCTGGAAGATAGGGGCACCAAGAGGAGGAGGCATGAGGGTGGAGCCGGAAGAGCAAAGGAACTTTTGAAGAAATCCAGTCACTTCCCATGAAATATGATGCCTTTCCTCTTGCTTAATAGATATTTCTGAAGCCACATCCTTACCTCTGTGGTTGCCATTACTGTAAACAACCAGGGATGCCTTCCTCAAAAGGAAGGCTTCCCTTCAACTTGCAGAAAAGAGATTGTGGGGAAGAGCAGGTTAACAGGGGCAAATCAATCTCAATTCAGGAGTGCATCAGTCATGTAAATTGATTGAGTAAATTTTTACTCAATCCTTATACTAAGAATGCCCCTCATTTATCAACCCACTAATCAATCAGTTGAAAAGCATTTATATTTACTTTGTATTAGGCACTATACCTTGAGAATACAAAAGGAAGTAAAAACAATTCCTGCTCTCAAAGAGCTTATGTTTTAAAGGGGTGACAATACGCAAACAACTATACAAGATTAAACAGTGTAGCTATGAAGTAATTTCAGAAGAAAGGCATCACCAGTTAAGGGGCATGAAGGGGAGATACGGTGGGTGGGTGGTGTTGGAGCAGGAAATCTTGTAGAAGATGGTATTTAAGCTGTATCTTGAAGAAAGTCAGAGAAATCAGGAAGCTGAGGTGAGGAGGGAGAGCATCCCAGACACAGGGACATCTAGTGAGAAGTTACAGGGGAATGTGGTGCATGAGAAATTATGAGAAAACCAGGAAAGAAGACTGGTGTTGTTAGATGAGAGAGTCCAAGAAAAGCATTAAGACCACTGGACCTTTTGGTCCTTCACAACCTGACTGCTTCCCACCTTTCCAGTTGTCTTACGCTGGCCATGCTCTATTGCATTGGAGTCCCTGGAGTTCCAAGATAGGTGGTGCAGTGGATAGAACACTGAGCCTGGAGTCAGGAAGTTGTTTTGGTCATTTTTCAGTCACCTCTGACTCTTCAGGATCCCATCTGGAGTTTTCTTGGCAGAGATACTGGGGTGATTTGCCATTTCCTTCTTCAGCTCACTTTACAGATGGGGAAACTGAGGCAGACGGGTTAGGTGACTTGCCCAGATCATACAGCTAATAAGTGCCCAAGGCCAGATTTGAACTTAGGAAGATGGCTCTTCCTGACTCCAGGCTTGGCACTTCATATCCACTGTGCCATCTAGATACCCTGGAGTCAGGAAATTTGGTCTCAGCCCCTTACTATCTATGTGTCCCTGAGTAAGTCACTTAATCTCTGTCTCATTTTCCTCAACTATAAAATGAAAATAATAGCACCTGCATCCCAGGGTTGCTGTGAGGCTCAAATGAGATAATATTTGTAAAGCACTTAGTCCAAGGTCTGGTGCATAGCAGACCCCTAAGTGTTTTTCCCTTCCCATCTTACTCTTTATCTCCCCTTGATATCATAAGAAGATCATTTGAGTGTTTAGCCTGAAGAAGAGAAGCTTTAGTGGGAAGTGGGAGAGGAGAGAGAGAAAATGGTAGCTATTTTCAATTATTTGAAGTACTGGTACATAGTTGAGAGTTAAGTGCCAGGCATGGAGAGCCTTCTGCCTTGAGACCACATGTGGCCCTCTAGGTCATCAAGGGCAGCCCTTTGACTGAATCCAAACTTTACAGAACAAATCCCCTTAATAAAAGAATTTGTTCTGTAAAACTTGAATTCAATCAGTCAAAAGGCTGCACCTGAGGACCTAGAAGCCACATGTGGCCTCAAGGTCACAGGTTCCCTACCCCTGAAGACTTTTTCTTGACACCAGTGGGGAAGACAAAGTATGTTGTGATTAAAAGTTGCTGAGGCAGATAATTGATGTAATGGAAAGAAAGGCTTCTTCACAATTAGAACTGCACAAAAATGGGGTTGGCTATCTTGGGAGATGGTCAGTTTCTCTTCAATGGAAATCTCTGAGCAAAGGCTAGTTGACTACTGGTCAATTAGGTTGAAGAGGTAATTATTTTGTTTAGGTAATAAAAACAGTAGCTGAAGTATGGTTTCTAAACCAAACAGAATGTCTTTTAAATGATACGTATTAACAAACACTTGAAACATAAAAAGGTAATCCAACATACCCATTATATTAGGGTGTCCCAAAAGTCTTAGGGTACTTTTAAGCTTTAATGGCAAGACTTTTGGGACACCCTGCATTATCCTAGGTTGTATGTGGGACAGCTGAATAAATATTTTATGGTCATTTTCTTAAAAAGGCACAGATTTTTTGGCCAGCCAGTAACTGACCTTTAGTTCCTTCTGGTTTAGGATGTCTGTCAAACACCATTTTTGTTTCTAAGAAGCTTGTAGCAGAAGAAAGTTCTTTTTATTGGACAACTGGCACTGACTTGGAACTGGGAACTCACAAACTGACTTGGGAACCTGGGAACTCACAACCTCACAATCTGAGGTTGGAAAATGCCCAGCCGTTCCTCAGAATTGATGTTCTGTGTCCTGGGTTCAGGGGAGAAATACAAAGTAGAAGCAGCCAGGGACTTGAAGCCAGTCAGGCTTCTGTAGGCAAGCACATATTCTTGTTGCTGTGTATTTATAACTTCTATTGCTGCTGGTGGAGGGAGGGAAGAGAAATTCCCTTTGCTTTTTATTGGAAACCCAAGGGAGAGCTGCCAGAGTCCCAGAGTGGTATGCTCAAAAAAGAAGGGAGGAAAGTCTTTTAATACCTCTTATAATTTGTTGGGGAGGAGGTTCCTCCACAGGAGTCCATGTTCCAAGATGTACAATGTTTAATTCTGTTTGACACAATGGGGAATTGGTGTAACAAGTCTAGCAAGAGGTCGATAGACTTGTCACATAGAATGGAGCTTGGCCATTTCCACAGGAGGTGCTCCAGTCCAGCAGATCAAAGGATTCCACTAATTGCCCTTGTTAATAGTCTGAAAATGGGTATTTCTTTGTCTATAGGTGATTTGTCCCAATCTCTCCCTCTAGTCACCTCTGTTTGGTATCATTATTCAATTTGGGGCTAATTTGATCCCTTCCTTACATCCATATATCTCTCCTTAGCTGTGTATCACAGAATTGGACATGGAAGTATAGCCAAGGTCTGACCTGGGCTCATTGAACACAGTTGTGCTTTACATGATTGATGTACTCCTGAAAAATATTTATGTATTTTTTGGAAATTGTATGATATCTTGGCATTTTTTTCTTGGTTTCTATTTGACCTTTAATTGGCAGCAGCTCCTAACACTTAAAGTTTCTCTGGTTTTCAATCTCTGTCAAATAATTAATAATTTATAAAACAATTGAATGCTTCAGGGAAGCATGAATTCTTTTGTAAATGGAAGAAACCACTTGTTACATGACTAATCACTCTGTAATTTACCTCTTGTGCTAAGGATTTTCATGGTTAGTGTTTTCTTAATGTAAAATATCTCTGAAAACCTGGAACACGGCATCAAGTTCCAACTATACTTGGGTTATAAGTAACTAAGTTCATTTGGAATTTCATTCCCATATTCTTATCCTATTTTCAATTTGAAGTACACTACTATGACCACTAAATCCTTTTTTCTCTGGGTCATCCCCAGCTCTATGGGTAGCTATACTAGTTCTTAGGGTCCCTTATTCTCTACTTTCTCTCATGTTTCCAGCCCCTGATACTAGAATTCAAATCATTTTCACAGTTTCAGTAACTAAAACTTCCTTTGGTCCCCAGATAAAATTTTTAAGTCATCTTATAAAAATTAAACATATACCCAGTTTTTGTCTTCTAGCTCTCAGATGGATAATATTTAGGGCCAGGGCCTATGGAGAAAAGGAAAAACATCATGAAACTTTCTATTATTCATGTCTGGTAAACAGCAACATAGACCTTCTCACACCCTAAGTATTTCCCAGGGCAGAGCCGGATCCACTGATGGGAAGCCAGGCCTAGTTGTTTACAGTTGAAGGAAGTTGACACAGACAGTATTTCTGTACAAGTCCCTGTTGGGCAACCCCCCACTTTTCCTGGTAAATGATGGACTTTTTCAAAGACCCTTATGGTCTTTGTTTTGGCTGTCTAGGTCTGGGAGTGTAGAGCCTAAAGATGGGGTAGCATTCTCAGCATGCCTCCATTTTCTGTTGTCTCCCTAATCTTCCTGGATGTGAGTCCATTGGTTATGAATTTCTTCTATTTGTGTTGATATAATATTATAGGAGAGATCTGAAAGCGTTTCTAGTCTGCCTTAGGACTACAGTTGTCACCTCTTTAGGAGACAGGAGGCTTCCGAAACTGGCTTCATGAGGAATAGAAATGAGGACAAATGTAGGAGGAGAGGAAAAGAGGAACAATTTGTGTGACCTCTTGAGACGACTTGTTGCTAAATTAGTTTTTAGTCCTCTAACCTCCTGTTCTGAAAGCCAGTATACAGTCAGTGGTGGTGAGCACTCAGCTTTCATCATCCATAATCACAGAACCTTAGAGAGAGGAGGTTCTCCAGATGCTGTCTAATCCAACTACTCGTCAATCAACTCCTTACTGAGTATCTGCAGTGTACCCTGCTTGCGCTTGGTGCTACCAGCTATTGTGAAGAACTGTAACACATGGTCCTGTCTTTGAAGACTATATACATTAATTGGGGGAAACCTTATCACAATCCACCCCTTTCCTGACTCTGCTTCTCATGTAGATTTTGCTGTTGTGTAGGCAGGGCTCATATTCCAGTCTGAGGCTGGAGAGCACATGATACATGGTTGATATTTAGCAAATGGAAGGTTCTATAGAACATGCTGAACTTTGTTTCAGTTTGTTAAAATGAACATTTTTTTTTTTTGTGTAAAGTAGGATTTATTTTTTTTTAAATTTTATTATAGTTTGCATCCTTCATTTCCACAAGATTTTGAGTTACATATTTTCTCCCCCTCTTT
>CM053591.1:149139395-149159823 GCA_028646515.1 Pseudochirops corinnae | reverse complement strand
GGGGCTCTGCTTCCAGAAGGGAAAGCTCTGTCCCAAATCGCTGGGGTCCTCCCAGCTGCCATAGCTCTCAGGAAGAGGCTGGGAACTCTTCCTATTTACTTCCGGCTGACTGGATAGTGAAGACTCCAGAACCGAGGCCCAAGACCGCGATCCAGATCCAGGCTGCTCAACACGAGAGCTCTTGGCCTGAGAACAATCGCTTGGTGCCCCCTGCCGTCTCCAGGCCCCGGGCGGGAAGCTACAACGCAGAGGCGGGTGCAAAACCTCTGCCTTTCACTTTTCCGCTCTGGAGGCCTTTCGGCGGGACTGCTTATCTCCCCCTTTCGCAATCCCCACTGCAGCTGGTGCTAATCCGCTCACCTGAGAGGCTCCTCTGCTGCTCTAGTCCAGCCGCCCCCGGTTCACAGCCGCGGCTTCAGGCCAGGCTGGTTTCCGTTCTCAGTGCTAATATGGTTCCTCGTAGCTGAGCTGACTTTAGTGGGAAGTATCTTTGTGTGCGTTTTGGAGTTCTAGGATTGGTTTAGAGTCCTATTTTATGGGTATTTTGGGGTGGCTACGTGAGAGCTGCGATATGTTGCTGCTGCTACGTCGCCATCTTGGCTCTGCCCCCCCAAAATGAACATTTTAACAGCTTTTTATCTGAAATGTGACTTGTATGGATGTGACTTGGGATAACCTGGACATGCCTTTTTATATTCCTCAGGACAAAAGGAAAGATGTGGAAGGAGTTTGGGGGTGAGAGAAAAGGGGCAGGTACCTGGAAGATTTAGGAAAAGGAGAAAGAGTAAGGGACAATTAAAAGGGAGGGACGAAGAAACCGGTTTCGGACAGACTTTTCCTGCAGTCTGAAGAGACTCTAGACTTGTTAGGGAGCCAGACAAAATCACCCCTTAAGGATCTGGTAAAGAATTTGACTCATGGTCCTTATATCTATTCTCTGTGTTGTTGTCATTCAGTTTTTTGTTGTTTTTTTTTTTTGTTCTGTCTGACTCTTCAGGGCCCCATTCAGGGTTTTCTTGCAAAGATACTGGGGTGGGTTGCTATTTCCTTTTCCAGCTCATTTTATAGGTGAGGCAAAGAGGGTTAAGTGTCTTGAATAGGGTCATGCAGCTAGTAAATATCTTAGTCTGGATTTGAACTTATGAAGCTGAGTCTTCCTGATTCCAAACCCAGTGCACTATCCACTGCACCACCTAGCTGCCCATCCATGCTGCGTATCCTGAAGCAATATTACTTACTAATCATTACTGTCATTCTAGTATCATTCCAGCTTTTGGGACATGGTGTCAGGAACATAGTAGGAGTTTAATAAGTGATTATTGACTTTACTTGTTGACTTATTGTTCTTAAGAAGACTGTTTGGAGGGGTTACTATCTAGGACTATGTGTTTAAGGCTCTAGGCCCAACAGAAACCAAGGTATCACTGATAGATCCAACAGTTCTCTACACTAAAACATGAATCATGTTCATAATAATAGCTATTTATTTATTTATCGCTTTAGATTTTGCAAAGTGCTTTACATATGCAGCACTCTGTCTGGGCTCACTCTCCTAACCCCTACTGGCAATCTGATTCCCCAGAAGGCAGTTGAATAGTATTCTATGGGTAATCTTAGGGTCTGGGTTTTCTAGTACTGTCATCTATAAGCCTCTATCTAGTGTGCTCCCTCAATATCAATCAACCTGTTGATGTGGATTAACTTTTATAAAAGAATATTTATTAAGAAAGTATAGAAAAGATAGAAGTTATAAAAATATTCCCCCAAACCAGGGATTCCTTTGTTTACACTCTGTCCCTAGAGAAAGTGGATATAAATTTAAGGCACAAAGGTGTTGAAGCACACATGGGGGAATATATGGGACTGAGGGCTTGACCTCAGTATTCTCGAACCAGGAATCTTTTTATCCCTGTACAGAATCCCCACCAACTTCATTTTTGGATTCAGCATCAGCAATCAACAAGTCACTCTTATACTCAACTGGTCTGACTCCTCCTAGGAATTAATTTTCGGTTTTTAAGGAGACTTCTTATGACTCTTCTGACTTACCAGAATTTACCAGGTCAGAACCTGGTCAGTTCTATCTCCAGATAACCTTTCCCCTAAGATCAGGTGCCATGTGTTTACACATACATGATGGCTAAGTGGTAAGATAATTCAGACTTTGTTTCTTCCCCTATCTAGAAGCTCATAGCAATATTTTGCATTTGAAAGCCTCCAGGGGGAAACGTATATAGATCCTTTAGCATGCAAACTCAGTCCCAGGGCTTCTCAGCCAACCAGAAGACTCCTCATCAAACAATACTGGTCACATAGACACTTATGGCTAGAAGTATGTTCACTAAACCTCTGTATCTTGGGTTGGAACTAGGCAGGGACAGTGTGCATGCTATATATAACCCACTAGGAAGGGCAAATCCAAGTGTGTTCTAAGCCAAGGATGGGGAATCTGTGGCCTTGAGACCACATGTGGGCTTCTAGGTTTTTACAGTTTTACAGAACAAATCCTTTTATTAAGTGTATTTGTTCTATAAAGTTTGAATTCAGTCAAAGGGTCACACTTGAGGACCTAGAGTGGTCTGGGTTCTCCACCCCTGTCTAAGTATTGGGTCCTCATTAGCCAGTCCTCCCATTATGCATACATTTTCTCATCTGATCTTCACAACATCCCTCTGAGATAGACACTACTAATTCCAATTTAATTGATGGAGATACTGAAATTAGCTAGATTAACTGATTTGACCTTTGGGGTACCTTTGAGAGAGCAATTACATTTGAAAGGTATGTTTGACTTTGCATATCTTTTGATTCAGCAATACCACTACTAGGTCTATATCCTAAAGGTATTTTTTTTTAAAGGGAGAAAGAACCCATGTGTACAAAATTAGTTATAGCAGCTATTTTTATAGTGGCAAAGAATTGAAAATCGAGGGGATGCCCATCAACTGGGAAATGGCTGAACAAGTTGTGGTATATGATCGAAATGGAATATTACTGTGCTTTAAGAAATGATGAGCAGGCTGATTTCAGAAAAACCTGGAAAGACATATGAATTGATGCAAAGTGAAGTGATCAGAACAAGGAAAAAATTGTACAAGTAACAATACTGTGCGATGATCAGTTCTGAATGACTTAGCTACTCTAAATCAATACAATGATTCAAGACAATTGTAAAAGATTCATAATGAAAAATACTATCCATCTCCAGAGAAAGAACTGATGAAGTCTGAATATAAATCAAAGCATACTATTCTTCACTTTCTATATTTTTTTGTTATTTTTTCTTTGAATCTGTGTCTTCTTTCACAGCATGACCTATATGGTAATCTGTTTTGCACGATTGGACGTGTATAACCCATAGCAAATTGTTTGCTGTCTAAGGCAGGAAGCGGGGGAAGGAAGTGAGAGATAAAAATTTGGAACTCAAAATTTAGTGTCTTCACATGTAACTGGGGGAAAAAATCCCATTATTTAACAACAACAACAAATCCCAACCAGTGTAGGCAGACCACCATCAATCCTTTAAGAAGGTCAGTATCCAGGTGGTAATGCAGTGTGAAATGAGCAAAACCAGGAGAACACTGTATACAGTAACAGCAACACTGTATAATGATTGACTTTAATAGACTTGGCTCTCCAGCAATACAATGATCTAGGACAGTGGTTTTCAATTTGTGGGTTTTGTTCAATTTGTAACAATGAAAATACATCCTGCATATCAGATATTTACATTACAATTCATAACAGTAGCAAAATTACAGTTATGAAGTAGCAATGAAAATAATTTTATGGTTGGGGGTCACCACAACATGAGGAACTGTATTAAAGGGTTGCAGCATTAGGAAGGTTGAAAACCACTGATCTAAGACAATTCCAAAACATTCATGCTGGTTCTGCTCATTTCACACTACATTAGTTCATGTAAGTCTTTCCAGGTTTTTCTGAAGTCTGCCTGCTCATCATTTCTTATAGCATAATAGTGGTCCATTACATTCATATACCACAGCTTGTTCAGCCATTTCCCAATTGATGGGCATCCCCTCAATTTCCAATTTTTTGCCACCACAAAAAAAGCTGGATCCTTTCCCATTTTTATGATCTCTTTGGAATATAGGCCATGTAGTATTATTGCTGTATCAAAGGGTAGGCACAGTTTTATAGCCCTTTGGGCATAATTCCAAACTACTCTGCAGAATGGTTGGATCAGTTCACAACTCCACCAACAATGCATTAGCTTTGCAATTTTTCCATATCTTCTCCAACATTTATCATTTTCCTTCAAATGGAAGTTTTTTTTTAAGGATAGAGGAGACTTAAATATGTTTCTAGGCTGTAGGTAAGAAATCAGTAGATAAATAAGTGAGAGACAAAGGAATTTTTTTAGATGGGGCAAGCTCCCTAAGAAGGCAGGAACAGAGGAGGTCAAGACCTACTCTTCATGACCCTTTTGAGGTCTTCTTGGCAAAGATGATGGAGTGTATTCTGAATAGATCAAAGAAAAAGGAAAAGGACCTATATATACAAAAATAATCATAGTGGCTTTTTTTGTGGTGGCAGAAAATTGGAACTTTAGGGGATGCCCATCAATTGAGGAAATGTCTGGACAAGTTGTGGTGTGTCGTTGTGATGGAACACTATTGTTCTGTAAGAAATGATGAACAGGCAGATTTCAGAAAAACCTAAGAAGACTTATATAACTTATAGGACACAAAGTGAAGTGAGCAAAACCAGGACAACATTATACATAGTAACAACAATATTGTCATGACGATCAACAGTGAAAGATTTAGCTACTCTGTTCAGTACAATGATCCAAGACAATTCCAAAGGCTTCCTGATGAAAAATGTTATCTACTTCCAAAGGGAGGGAGAGGGAGAGAGAGAGAGAGAGAGAGAGAACTGATGAACTCTGAATGCAGATTGAAATGTACTTTTTCCACTTACTTTCTTTTTCTTTTTCTTGTATGTGCAACATAGCTAATATGGAATGGCTAAATGTTTGCCTGATATGCATGACTTCATATACAAAATTGTTATCATATTGCTTGCTTTCTCAATGGGTGGGGGAGTGGCTTGAAGGAGGGGGAGACTTTGGAACTAAAAAAAATTTTAAATCAATGTTAAAATAAAGTACAATTATATAAAATAAATGAATAGATCAAATGGTTTTTGAATTCCTGTAAACCTCTAAAATTTGATGACCATCATACCCTTTATTGGTATTTAAATAGATGGGAAGAATGGTTAGTTGCTCTGATCAAGCCTTCAGAACCATCTCCAGTCTAACATTGTACACCTGCTTGAAATTTCTTCAGTCTCCCAAAGCATCTGCGGAAAATATACCTGTATCAAAAAATCACTAAAAAATGGGGATGAGGATTATGTGACTAGACATTTGACAAATCTAACTTGGGGAATGAAATATAAAATTCTTCTTATTGTCTTGCTCCTAAGACTTGCTTCTTTAAAATCTAACCCCATTTCACTGTACTGCCCCTTCTCTCTAGTTCTTTCCAAAATGGAGATGTCCAGTACTGGCTCTGCTGTCCTTGACAATGACCTTTTAGAGACTTGAGTCCAATCATCATTCAGGACGTTTCTCTTGAATGAATTGCACATGCTTTTCCCCCCACTAGATCTTGATCTTTAAAAAATTTATATATATATGTATATATATATACATATTTTAATATCATCTTCATTTATTAATATATTCTGCTTCTGTGGCCTTTCCTAGAGTCATTTCTTATTGCAAAGAATAAAAAAAGAGAAAAAAATTGAGTACAACAAAACCAATAAACCCACCAAACAAGTCTGATACTTGAGACAGAATTTCATACCTATGGTTCCCTACCTCTTCAAAGAAGGGAGGGAAGTATGTTCTCATGTCTCTTATTTGGGAGCAAATTTGGTCATTATAATTTCATATAATTTCCATATTTTTCACACACTAGATATTTTCCTTTAGCTCCTCTAACAATGTTTGTGTGTTTGTGTTTTTAGGTGGGGAAGATTGAGTTTCACACCAGCAGGAATAGGAAGGAACTGTTGGCCTAGCCCAAGAGAGCATAGAATTTAGCACACACCCATCTAATTGATCTTGGTTGCTACTGTTTTAGCCTTCCACACTGCCTAAACCTTAGTCTATCTCTCTGTCTCTTATTACACCAAAGATGTTATGGGTTCAAGAAAAAAGGGGTGATAGATTAGTAAAGAACACATCTCCTGATAAGGTTTATTTTCAGCAGAACAAGTCCAAGAGCGAGGATAGGGATCAGGCCTATCTTTGCAGGTGGCTGACTAGAAGTCCATCTTCACGTCTAATCTCTCTCTCCCACTTCCAGGTACCTGATAGACAAGGTTGTTGTTGTTCAGTCTTTCAGTCACATCTGGCTTTTTGTGATCCCGTGACCCTATTTTCTTGGCAAATATACTGGAGTGGTTTGCCATTTCCTTTTCTAGTACATCAAGAGTTTAAGTGACTTGTCCATAGTCATATGGCTGGTGTATATCTGAGGCTGGATTTAAACTCATACTTTCCTGACTCCAGGCCAGTGCTCTATCCACTGAGCCATCTAGCTTCCTCCAATGACAGACAAGTAGATTACATGAAAACAGACTTATTTATGAAATGTGATAGCCCCTCTCCCCCAAATGCTCTTCTCTGCTGTGGAATCCCCTAATAGTTACCCTAAATAGGATCTCAGTTTTAAAGTCTCAGGAAATCATGCTGTGAGCTTGAGGGGGTTGAATAATAGCAGCTGTCCTGTTGATATGGCAACTGTAAACCAAGAGTTTAAGGCAATGGTAGGGGTAGATATAATTGCTGTATCATTCAGTTGAGGTGGTATCCCTTAATAGGACTCTCATGTTCCCCCCATACTACATGGTGGAGGCATCCATGAAAAAGGAGAAGCTAACTCATCCAAGAGTGAAATTTTGGAGACAGGAGAAAGGCAAAGAAGGACAAGGAGCAGAGCTGGACTAGAGGGATCTTCAAAGAGTCGTAGAGGTATTCCCAGAAGAGGAACCATGGACTGAGGGCTTGCTGTGCTGGGCTAAGAACTCTTTGCTGACCATACCATGAGCAGCCAGGATTTTGAGGAAGCTATATCGGAATTTATGTCCAATGAAGGCATAGATAATGGGGTTGAGGCAGCTATGGAGGAAGCCCAGTACTTCAGTAGTATTTATGGCGTTTTCAATCACCTTTCTTCTTAGACAAGTGTCCTGAATTATCTTGGTCCTCATGAGAGTGTCAGTGATTAGCACCAGATTGTAAGGCAGCCAGCAGAGTAAGAAGACAAGTACTACGGCAAAGATGACCCGCATGGCCCGATGCTTCTGCCCCATGTGGGCCTCAAAGAGGGTGCGCAGGGTGAAGCTGTAGCAGAAGAGCATGACCAGTAGGGGCAAGACAAAGCCAAAGAACTGGGGAAGGATCCTCAGTATCATCCGCCATTTTTCAGTATTGGTGCCAAAATTCTCATAACAGACAAAGCCATAATGTGACTTGACCATCTCCCGGAAGAAAAGAATGGGCACAGACAGGAGCAAGGATAAGCCCCAGATACCCATGCAGATGAACTTTACCCAGTGGCGCTTTTGAGTCAAAGCACGAGTGGCATGGACAATGGCTAGGTAGCGGTCAACACTGATGCAGGCCAGCAGCAGGATGCCACTGTAGAAGTTGACCTCCTTCAGAAGAGAGACAAATTTGCAAAGAGATGTGCCATAGATCCAGCCTTTCACCTTGGAGGCAGCCCAAAGGGGTAGTGACAGGGCAAAGAGCAGGTCAGCTATGGCCAAGTTGAGCAGATAGATATCTGTGACTGAACGTCTGAGCCGGTTGTAGAGGATGACCAACACCACCAGCGAATTTCCTAGCAAACTCAGCAAGAACACGAGAATGTATATTATGATGACAAAGTACTTGTTGAGGCCTGAGTCCTCCAGGTGGCAGGGGGCTGCATCCTCATCCGGCAGTTCTGTACTGTATCCAGAAAAACTGTAATTATAGTCAATGAATCCAAGTAGCTCCTTTGAGCTTATCTCAAATGTGTCTGCCATTCTAGACATCTGACTGGGTCTCTGCCTGCAAAAGGGAGCAGAGTAATAGCATGATATAGTCATCTAATCCCTTCCCTCCCTTCTCTGGACTCATAAGGCAATCTCACAGGGAGTACAAATAATTGTATAAAGTTATTCCTTCCACGTTGTGGGGGTTAGTGGTGCCGTGCCCTGTGATCTGGAAAATCTGTGAAAAACTTTTTGACTCTCCTTTCATGCCAGAAAAGAAGTCTGAATTATTATGATATTAAAAGATTAAAATGTTAATATTATACAATATTACACATATATTTTATGCATTTCTAAGTTTCTAAACTTTTTCTGTCTTGTGTACTGACCTTCCTGTGCTGTCGTGGTTTCTGTAAAACTCCTCCAAGATTCTCACTTAATTTCTTATGCCGATCCTCAATATATTGAACTGTGATGGGGAAAGTCACAATGCAGAATTGTATGCAAGAATGCCTAACCTCAAATGTGCAAGATGAGGTGAGGCTCTAAGGCAGAGGTCCTTAACCTGATTTTTATTTATTTATTTTTTGGGAGGCAATGGCGGTTAAGTGACTTGCCTGATAACCTGATTTTTCTAAAACAATATTTTGATAATTATATTTCAATATAATTGATCTCTTTTGTAATCTTTGTGTTCTCTCTGTGTTCTTATATGTAACTAAAAAACATTATTTTGAGAATTCCACAGTGTTCGGACTGCCAAAGGGGCTCATGTTATAAAAAAGGGGAAGAAGATCAGCTCTAAGATAATAAATAATTTGTTCATCCAAATGAGTGTTGTCCCCTTCAAAGTGGTCACCTTAGAAGGCCATTCACTTGTTCTGAGGAGGCTGCTTTTGCTCCAACACCAGGGAATGATATTTAGATCTTACAGCATATTCTTTTTTGGGGGGAAGTGGGAGAGGAGGAAGGAATTAAAAAAAATAAAAACAACACTAAACAAGCTATGATTTCTAGCGTTTGACATGGTTCCTGGCATGTAGTAAGCACTTAATAAGTGCTTATTGACTGACTTACTGGTGCTTAAAGTAATGAAACTAATTTTTTTTGTTGTGGCTGTAAAATTAGACCTACTTCCAAGAGAAAATCTAACTCTTTGAACAACGGTAGAATCATTGGAATATGTATATTGCTTCCTAAGAAGTTCACTTTGAAGGAAAACCCTCATTTTGAAAGAAATAATTACCTGGCATTGAAGGCCTACCATAATCAGATCCTATACTATCAGCAGTCTTATTTTATACTATTTGGTGTGAAGCCCCCATGATCCAGCTAACCTGAATTGTTCACTGTCCCCCAAACATGATCTTTTCTATCCCATCTCTCTTTTTACTTACTGTCCCTATGCCTAGAACATCTTCCCTCTTCAAGAATGTCTTCCCTCTCCCTCTTCACCTGTTAAATTCAACAAACATTTATTATGTGATGATGAACTGTGAAAGACTTGGCTACTCTGATTGGTACAATGATCCAAGATAATTCTAGAGGACTCGGGATTTGAAAAATGTTATCTTACTTTTGGATGGAGAACTCCGAGAACAATCTGAGTGCAAACTGAAGTATAATTTTTTCACTTTCTTAGTTTTTCTTGCTTGAAATTGTTTTTTGCAACATGGTTAATATGGACATCTGTTTTTCATTTCATATGTGTAATTGATATAATATTGCTTGCCTTTTTAATGGGCTGGGGAGGGACCAGAAGAGCATTTGGAACCCAAAATTTGAAAAAAAGAATGTTATAAATAAATAATAAATTAACTCACCCCCCCCCCCCCCCCAAACATTTGTTATTAACCTACCATATGCAAGGCACTGAGCTAGACTCTGGGGATTCAAAGACAAAAACAAACACTCCCTGTCTTTGGAAAACTTATGTTATATTGCAAGATATAACATGTATATATAAGTGCAAAGTACAAAGCAGTTTCAAGAGGGAGACAGTTCTTATAGATAACTCAAGAAGTTAATAATGATAATGATAGCCAGCACTTATCAAGCATCTGCTGTGTGCCAGGCACTGTGATTAGCACCTTACAATTATCTTATTTGAGTCTCACAACAGGAGGTAGGTGCTATTATTATAATACCCATTTTACGGATGAAGAAACTGAGACAAACAGAAGTTTCAGTGATTTGTCCAAGGTTACAAAGTTAGTAAGTGTCTGGGACCTCATGTAGGAGGTGGTGTCTGAATTGTGTTTTGAAGGAAGATAGAAAATCTACTCAGTGGAGGTGGAAAGGTAATACATTCCAGACATAGGGAATTACTCATGGGAAGATAAAGAGGTAGGAGCTGGAATATCATGAATAGGGAATAGCTGGAAGGCTAGTTTGATTGGAATGGAGAACATGTGAGAGGATTAATATTTAAAAAGATCGACAAGGTAGGTAGAAGCTAGAAGAAAAGGACTAGGGGTGAGGAGCTGTGAACCTTCACATGTTCTTTACAATCCAGTTATAGCTCAAATCCTAACTTACTAGGTCGTCTCTCCACAGCAACTTGGTCCTTTCCCTTGTAATATTTACTCTGTATATTTCTTATATGTACCTAGTTCAGTGTTCTCAACCTGTGGGTCATGACCCTTTGGGGGTCGAACCATCCTTTCACAGGGGTTGCCTAAGACCATCGAAAAACACATATTTCCGATGGTCTTAGGAACCAAGACACACTACTCCTCTATCTGTCTCCAGGCGGGTCCACCCACATGCAGATACGCCCACATACAAGTATTAAAGGGTCGCAACATGAGGAAGGTTGAGAACCACTGACCTAGTTGCTAAGACTTTGTCTTCTTCATCAGACTAAGTGCTCCTTGAGAGTAGGGGCCATGTTTTTCCTTTCTTTGTATATTCAGTGCTTAGTGTTGTGCCTGATATAGTAAGATCTTAATAAATATTCATTGACTTGTTGACTGATGAAGTATATCCTATGGGTATTTTTCTTATATTTTTCTATGAGGAAACTAAGAATCAGTGAGGTCAAGTTAGTATCCTGTCCATGGTAAAAAGCCAATGAGAGTGGGAAGTGGGCTATGAGCCCGTCTCAGCTGATAGATGAGATTATCCTATTTTCTTGGCCCCTACTGGGGGCTCCTGTGGCCCTCAGCTGTGTACATTTGGGATTAAGGGGCAATAAAGGAGAAAAGGGACCCAAATGAGCTAAATGGAATTTGGGAGCCTTAGCACTGAGTTTGTTTCCCTGATTGCTTTTGGGATAAAGTCCAGACTGTATCACTGGCATTCAAGGCCCTCCCTACACAGTTTGTCCTCATTCTACGTCTTTGCTCTGATCTCCTATCATTCTTCTTCTTTAAAAAAATAATTCATAAATTATTTTTAGTTTTCATCATTCACTTTTATAAGATTTTGAGTTCTAAATTTCCCCTCTCTTTTTCCTCCCCCCCTTCTCAAGACAGCATGCATTCTGATATAGGATATACACGGATAACCTTATTAAACATATTTCCACATTAGTTGTGTTGTAATGAAAAATCAAAACCAAAGGGAATATCCATCCAAAATTCTTCTACTAGAACAGTGGTTCTCAACCTTCCTAATGCCACAACCCTTTAATACTCCTATGTGGGCATAGCTGCATGTGGGTGGACCCACCTGAAGACGATAGAGGAGCGGTGTTTCGGTTCCTAAGACCATTGGAAATATGTGTTTTCCGATGGTCTTAGGTGACTCCTGTGGCCCCTGTGAAAGGGTCGTTCAACCCCCAAAGGGGTTGTGACTCACAGGTTGAGAACCACTGTACTAGAATCTTCTACTCCAATCAAATTGCTCTGCTCCCCATCACCTGAATATATGTCTTCTGATTCCTACTTTTTGTTTATACTGTTCTCTAACCCCTGACTGAAATGCGATACCTTCTACCAGTTAAGAAAAACAACTCACCCTGTTACAGCAACATTCAAAAAAGGAATAGTTGTGAAGATTTTGATAAACTGAGGAAGAATGAATGAGCAGAGCCAGGAGAACAATTTATATAAATGACAATAACATTGTAAAAACAAACAACCTTCAAAACTGTAAGAACTATGATGAATACAATGACCATTCATGATTTCAGAGGGTGAATGATGAAATATGCTGTTCATTACAGAATGATGATGGAATTAGAATTTAGAATGACACCCTAATCACACACATACACACACATATTTTTTGCCTTTTGTATTTTTTATATTTTGACAAAATGTGTTTTGTTTGACATAAATATTTGTCACAAGATATCTGTTTTCTTCCTTTTTTAATGGAGTAAAGGTAGGATAGAGGGAAAATAGATTTCTGACAATTTTTAAAAATAGAGAGAATGGAGTGTTAAAGAAGTGATATACTGCATGTAGTTTCAGATGAGGTCACTGTATTATTAGTTTTACTTTGATACAAGAGTCCTCTCATGAACTGGCAATAATATGTAAAAGCTTTGTAATATAAAAAAATCCCCACCCACATCAAAAAACTTAAAGTATATACATACATATACACACATACACATATATACACATATACACATACACATACATGCATGCGTACACTCATATACACATAGACATATACCTACATATATACATATTATCTCTCTCTCTCTCTGTATATATATAGATACCTATATATATATATAGCCTAACTAAAATTTAAGGACTAGTTTATTCTCTCTTTTCTCCCTGCAATCTTTTTCAAAATCTATCATGGAAATAGCCAGGAGTTCTAAGCACTGTTCTGCAATTAATTAACTGTGACTTTAGGCAATTTGCTTAAAATCTCCAGAACTCAATTTTCTCATCTGTAAAATGATAAGGCTGAACTAGAGGTCCTAAGGTCCTATCAGCCTAAGTTCTTCCTAGACTTCAAGTACCAGCTCATACTCATACCTCCTCAATGAATACTTCCCTGACCTCTAAAACCTGTTGTGTCCCAATTGTTCTGACCCTGTCTACAACTTACAGTGACTGTCAATTGGGTGCTAATTCAAATACAACCCATGATGCAATTCCCATATCCAGAGGCATCATGGTATAGTAGAAAAAGGAAATAGATTTGAGAATCAGAGGACCTGGGTTAGAACCCCATCTTCTTCCCCTGTGAGAACTCATACAAGTCAAACAAGCCTCAATTTCCTCAATTGCAAAAAAAAAAAAAATAAGATAAGACCCACAGGATTTATAGTTGAGAGGCACTTTCAGATTCTAGTCAAACTCTCTCATTTTAATAAGGAAATTGAAGTGCAGAAGCATGAAGGGATTTGTCCAAAGTCTCACAACTCTGTGGCAGAGCCTCCTAACCTTCCATACAGTGCTTCTTCAATAATATCCTTTAGGTTAGATAATTAACACTGTATTTTTGTCTAGCTAGAGATTTCAAGATTTATAACTTCCTCAGTGTGGGTACTCCTTCTATCAACACAGATTGCAGCTCCTCCACATTTTATCAGTTGCCATATTTGAAAAATTAATTGCCTGGTGGTCAACCTTCTGGAGATGAGCCTCTCCAAGTTTAGTTAGGTTGGTCTTTGGTTGATCCATAGTCCATCACCGAGGTCTGTATTAGAAGCTCTTCCAGCTTGATAAAGTTGAAAGGGTCAGGGAAAGGAACAAGCATTTACTAAATGCCTACCATGTGCCAGGCAAGTATGCTTAGCACACTTTACATATATTATCTCATTTGGTCATCACAACAACCCTTATTATTATTATTATTATTATTATGTTCATTTTATAGTTGAGAAAACTGAGACAGACAGAAGTTAAATAACTTGTCCAGGGTCACACAGTTAATAAGTATCTGAGGCTGAATTTGAACTCGGGTCTTCCTGACTCGGAACTGCCTCAGAGCAAGAGTGTGAGAGCTTGTACTTGACTGGCATAGCCTTCAAGAACCCAAGATCACTTTCATGCCATGATGAGGGCTTGGAGTAGGATATTAAGGGGAGATTCATGTGTTTGAATATGTAGAAGAATGTTAGGCTGGAAGGGATCCCCAAGGTCATCCAGTTCAATCCAGATCTGGACAGATATCTCTTCTACATCATTCAGTTAATCAATCAATGAGCATTTATTAATCAATTACTATTGCCAGGCACTTTACTAATTGCTAGGGCTATAAAGAAAAAAAATGAAGCAATTTACATTCTAGGATGAGGGTGCTTAACCGTTTTGGGGCCATAACCCTTTTTGTGTGTTTGGTGAAACCAATGGACTCCTTTTTGGAATAATATATTTAAATAAATAAAACAAAATACATAGAATTATAAATAAACCAATTATGTTGGACTATAATCATATATATACACACACACACACACACACACACACACACACACACACACACACACACACACACATATATATATTAGAAGTTCATGGACCCCAAATTAAGAATCCCTAGTTTAGGAATTTGTGAATGTCAAGGTTTTGTTTGAAGACTTCCAGTGAGGAGGAGCTCACCACTGCTCATATACATTTGTGTGTGTGTGTGTGTGTGTGTGTGTGTTAGAGTGAGAAAATTCCAGCAAAAGGCAAATAGATGTAGACGTGAGGGAATGCAGGGATATGACTATTGGCAGCTACCACTTGTGCTCCAATTGTATTTAAGACACTTTGGGATATAATCCTGCTTCCATTGTTCATGAAATATCTTGGCAGAAATTAGTTGAGGTGAGGGAGAGGGGGAAGGAATATGGATTGAAGGCTGGCATTGTGAGGAGTGAATCTATCTATAAGAGAGAGGGAGGGTGCTCCTGAGAGCTTGGAGCCTTAATGTTTGTGTCAATGACTCAGAACATGGGAAGAAGAAGAGTGGGTTAGGAGAATAATTGTGTGTGGAGGCTGAAATAGGCAGGCCCAGCAGGCACTCAAGGATTCAATGTGAGAAAGGAGTGTTAGAGCGAGTATGGAGGCTGGTGCCTTGAACCTTTAGCCAAGAGTCACTGCATGTGGCAAGCAGGTTTAGTCCTAATGCCCTTTTTTTGGTAGCAATACCATTATTATGGAGTAATGATGAGAGGACCAGGAAGCATTTAAAGGCTTATACCATTGAGCAGAATTAACATTTTCTGAGTTCCCTTCCTGTTTCTCTCGCCTCTTCTCCACCTACACTTGCCTCTCCCCAACCTGATTCTGCTCAGAAAAAGAGCAGCAGGAGGAGAGGTAGAAGAGTGGGTGGATCCTATGCAGACTCAGTACCAAGGACCTGAGCCCTGGTGGGTTTGTGATTTATATCTGTGTTCTCCTGATTAGACTTCCATTCTTCCATTCTTTGCAGCCTTCTCGCACTGCAAATGCTGCTGTCCTGTATCTTTGCTTCCTTACTGTGATTCTCTAGCCCAGACCCCCCAGATTTCACGGGGATTCCCAACCCTGCTCTTAACTTCCTCTCCCCTGCATCTCCTACTGCCCCTAACCAACACCCTCCCTAAGCTTCCCTTTGTATATTGTTTCCCACCTCCACCCCCCTGCCCCGTTGGGATGGGGGTGGGGTGAGGGCTGGCACAGAATATAAGCTTCTTGAGGATAGAGACTGGTTTATTTGCTTGTGATTGGATCTCCAGCCCTTAGAAAAGTGCCCAATACATACACGCTTAATAAATTCTCTATCTGTATCTATTTGTCCATCTATTTCTCTATCATCTATCTCCTATCTTCTATCTGTCTGTCTGTCTGTCTGGCTCTCTCCTTTTATTTATCTGTTTACCTCCTTTTATCTATCTATCTATCTATCTGTCTGTCTGTCTGTCTGTCTATCTCCTTTTATCTGCCTAATAACCAATCATCTATCTGTTCATTTTTCTGTTTGTCCATCTATCAAACTATCTGTCTGTCCTTCTATCTACCTATCCACTCACCCAGGGTTTGGAGGATGACAGATGAAGACAAGGTCTCTGGGCCTTTGGGGGGTAGAAGCAAAGAGCAAAGAAACCAAGGACATGAAAATCCCAAGGCTTACCCGCTAGCTGGTTTTTCACTTGGTGTCAGCTTCTGGAAGGTAGGTCTGACCAGTGAAAGGGTGGAGGTGCTATGAAATCATAAGGAGGAGGCACCTGGCAGATGAAGTTGTTCAGCCAGAAGTAGATTTCCCAGAGTGGGCTGGATATATTTTTAATGGGTTGTTTGACTTAATTACTGGTGTAGTTTACCCGGAAAACTTTAGGTTTCTCTCTCTTAAAATTTCTCTGCTTACCCTCTCTCCTGCACCCCGTTAGACTCCCTATCCCCTCAGTCTGGAGATAAACAGCTTCATCTGCCACCTCCTTCCCTCAACCCAGCTATTCTACAATTCTCTTGTTTTGTTTTTGTTTTAAATATATTTCTGGGAGCCGATTATTTCATAAAGGTAGCCAAGGTGAGACTGGGCTATCTGGCAAGTCTTGGTGTTGGCCTTTTTAAAGACATCATCTTCCTATACATGATTGCACACCACCATGGAGGGGGGGAAGGGAGAGGAGAAAATCTGAAACTCAAGGGATTGTGGAACTGAATATTGTAAACTAAAAGTAAATAAACAAGTCAATGAAAAAAAAAAGACATCATCTTTAGTCTTAACCCCTGCTTCATGGGAACCCTGAGATCCATGTTCCAGTTCCATCTTATAGCCCTTTTAAATGGTCCACTCTGTAGTTACTGGTGATCTCTACCTGCTCCATGAGGTACCTCATTCACCAACTATCTGCTCTGACTTTTTACCTGTTGTAGACACTGGTCACATCTTTTGAATTGCACCAGAATTGGGTCTGAAAAATGTAATACCACAGTGATCTACCAGCCCTTGTTGCAAAGTTTTCTAATTCCAGTAGTGAACAGTCTTTGATAAAAGGACAGAAAATTATAAGTCTACCAAGTTATGAGCATAACATTTTGGACACACTGTCAAATGTTATTTGCAATGTCTTCCATTTTGTTAAAATACCACCACAGCAGAAAAGATAATTAAGGCTTAACCATATATGTTACTCCTCAAATATTTTTATCTTTTCCTTTGGCTTTCTACATGTCTAGTCTCAGAGAAACACCAGAGCCTGTTTGAAATAAAAACATTTAGAATTCTCCTCCAGAAACAGAGCCCAGGAGCATATGCTGTGATTAGGGGAGGGTTTCTTCAACTTTTGGGTCTCAAAACTCCTTTACACTCTTAAAAATTGTAAGGAGTTAAAACATCTTAATATTGTTATGGAAATATATTTGAACTCAGGACTCCCTGAAAGGGTCTCCAGAACCCTCAGGGGCCCTGTACCACACTTTGAGATATGAACTGCTATATTAGGGTATGCTAAGCCTTCGGCTTTGCCTTTGAACCTCTGTACTTATCTCACCAGGAGTGAAAGAAGTAGATTTCAGGTCAGCTGATATTTTTAAAAAGCTGAAGCTTTTTATCCCGAATCAGCCTGTAACTGTGCTGACGTTCCATGCCTCCACAATTATATGGCTAAAACACAATGAGACAACCCTTCCCGTCTCCACACAAAGTTCTTTTCTCTTTCAAGACTGCCTCTGGTGTTCATTTTAACCTAATTTCACCTGTTCAAAAAAGTTTTGGCAGAGGTGAGAAGGGACTACCCTGAAACTACAATGGGTGACTTTGCCCATATTTTAAAAAGCTATAGCACAGAGCCAGAGGACATTAACTTTCTCAGTGTTTCCACTTTCTGCTTTCTCTTGAGTTTACTGTAGGATTTCACTTGATCTTACTGTCTAAGCAGCAACAGACCTGCTCTCTGATTTCTTCCAAAAATTAGTAGTGGATTTTTTTGAGAAATAGATTGAATATATAAAGTCAGAAAAGACCTTAGAGTCTATCTAATTCAAACCTCACACTGTAGAGATGGACAAGGTAGGATTCAGGGAACTGATGTTAGTGTTCCAACGTTACATGCTGAGTGTCAGGGGTGGGATTCAAACTTAGGTCTTCTGACTCAAAATCCGGTCCTCTTTTCACTATACCTTGCTGTATAGGAGTGGGCATTTTCTTACCAATCTGAGGATAAAGCAAGAAGAGAGAGGCTGACAGAGAGATTTCAGTACAAATGCCAGATAGTACTTTCTGAAGGAACTAGGTCAGGGTAGGGGGTAGCATTGCAGTTTTAATATCTGGTAACCTTTCAGAAGAAACCTACTTCTCGGCTGAATTCTCTGCTTGGCTAAAAGCTGAAGAACGGTTCTTCCTAAAGACAAAGGGATGACAGCCTGACTTCTCTCTGTGGGGCAGACCTCTCCTCAGTTCCCAGGAGACCCTAGTAAAAGCCCCTGCTTACCTGTTGCTGCTGCCACCTCTGAAGTGGGTTAGGATCCAAAAGCTGAATGTGCTGTTAAGACAGGAAGAAACGTGAAGTGGCTGTCAAGGAGAAACTTACGAAATTAGGCTAAGGAGAGGAAATGCAGGAGGCCCTAAGTTAATCTACCAGGGGGGCAGAGAGACTATTAACTTGTGATGAGACCCAGACCTGGAGTCAAGAAGACTTGAGTTCCAGTCCTACCTCGGACCCTTACCCACCAAAAGAAGTAAAACTCCTTGTGTGTGGAGGTTTTTACTTGTATTTTTGTACCTCCAATGTCTAGCATGGTATCTATCACATAGCAGGCAGAAGGGCATGTCCAAGGGTGACCTGGCTGGTAAAGGAGCCTGAAACTATATGGTGGTGAATTCCTTTCCACCTAGACTCTTCCGTCATGGCTTCCATCAAGCAGCATAGATCAGACAGAGGCTCCTGTTTCTGATTTCTTGTCATGATAGCTAGCTTTTGAATGGGGCAGTGGATAAAGAGCTGGTTTAGGATCCTGCTTCAGGCATTTTTCTAGCTTTGTGACCTTGGGCAAGTCACTTCACCTCCATCAATTTCTGTTTCCTCATCTGGAAAGTGGGAAAAATAATAGCAGCTACTTCACAGGGTTGTGCCAAAACCAGTGGAGCCGGTTGTTAAATATTCAGTGTGGTCATTTACACCTCAGAAGTCGACAAATACTGCAAAATGAGACTTGATTTACTATTTTGTTAATTGTTTAGACTTAAGAAAACAATTAAGAAAATGTTAACAATGAAGATTAAATTTAAAAGTATGTTGTGCCTTTTTGAAGATCTGGTTGTTAAG
This sequence comes from Pseudochirops corinnae, assembly GCA_028646515.1. Classification (NCBI taxonomy): domain Eukaryota; kingdom Metazoa; phylum Chordata; class Mammalia; order Diprotodontia; family Pseudocheiridae; genus Pseudochirops; species Pseudochirops corinnae. The sequence goes on along the minus strand of CM053591.1, from coordinate 149,140,658 downwards.
CATTTACCATCATACCCCTAACTGTAGCATTGGTTGTGAGGATCATATGAAATTTGTAAAAGGCTCTGCAAGTTTTAAAGATATATATAAATGGCGACTATTATTATGATGATTATAAATTAGCTAACTATTGTTATAACATCAGATAGAATGGTCTCTGTCTGATCCATATTATTATACTGAAGCCATGAGGGAAAAGCCCAGATGGAAAGGGATCCACTAAGACATGGGTACAAGCCCACCCTCACTAATCAGGTCATCCTTGGACATGCCCTAATTTGTCAATGTTCCTTCTAAGGTATGATTCCCAGATGTGGACCAGTTTTCACTTGACATCTTTCTAAACCTAGCTCGTTTTAATACTTATCTCAACCCAACTGTCTGATTAAGGAGGTTCAGGATTCACGTGAATGGAACGCTCAGCACTCCAAAAGATCCAATCTAGTTTATTTAGAATACAGGCAAGTGGGAAGGAAGCCAGAGACAACAGAGTAAAGGCTTAAGAATACTAAGATAAGAGCAACTATGATTTATATATATATATACATACATATCCACGATTATCACTGATGCGGGGAAGCACCAACACCGAACCACCCATCAGGGTCCCGCCTGGGACAGGCAGGGCTCCAACTGCTTAGTGGAATATATCTATACATATTTACAATCATCACCAATGTGGAGAAACACCAACACCTGACCACCCGTCAGGGTCCTGCTCAGGACAGGCAGGGCTCCAACTGCATAGCAGAACATATCTGTCAGGACTCCAACTGCATAGCAGAACATATCTATACATATTTACAGTCATTACCCATGTGGAGAAGCACCTGACCACATAAGCTGGGGAATCCCGGGTACAACCACCAGGGTTCCGCTCGGGAGGGTCCCAGGCAGGACACCTCCTCCATGGGTGAGATTCCAATTTGGGGTCTGAATCTTACGGTTTAAGTAGTGCTGAGAACAAAGAAGGCATACTGCCAGGTGTTTTTTTTTTTTTTTTTTTTAGCAAGCATCATCTTGTGTGAGGCTGGGGAGGGAGGCCAATCCCTCCAAGGGCCCCCCCCCCCACCCCCCCACCCCCCCAAGAACAATGTTTCCTTGGAATGGCTAGTTCCAGGAGTTGGGTAGTTAACCATATCTCTTCTCAAGGTCCTGGCCAGGGTCCCAGGAGAAGCACAGCCCTCATGTTCCCAAGATTTTCTGTTTCAAAACAACTCAGGGTAATAGAAAGGTCTTATTGAGTTAGGGCCTTGGTTTGTA
>CM053591.1:149121528-149139295 GCA_028646515.1 Pseudochirops corinnae | reverse complement strand
GTGATTTATCCAAGAAATCGTTATGATCATATGGGATTTATAACATGTGTGCAAAGATGGTTTAACATTAGGAAAATAATCAACATAATTTATCATATTAAAATCCAAAATATTCAAAACCACATGATCATCTTGATATATGTAGAAAAAGCCTTTGACAAAATGCAACACCCTTTTATGCTAAAAACCTTACAAACTATAGATATAGAGGGACCTTGTTTTTAGTCTCAAAAGAAAAAAAAGCATCTCTCCAAAACAAATAACAAGCATTATATGCAATGGGGATACACTAGAACCCTTTTCAGTATATACAGGAGTGAAGTAAGGATGCCTAGTTCTTGAAATGCTAGTAATAGCAATAAGATAAGAGAAGGGGATTGAAGGAATAAAGATGGGTAAAGAGGAGTTAAAATTATCCCTGTTTACTGTTGATATGATGGTATACTTGAAAAACACCAGAGAATCAGCAAAGATACTAATTGAGACAGTTAATGACTTCATCAAAGTTGTATGTTACAAAATAAATCTTTAAAAGTCAGCAGTGTTGGGGCAGCCAGGTGGCCTGAGTTCCAATCTAGCCTCAGACACTTAACACTTACTAGCCATGTGACCTTGGCCAAGTCACTTAACCCCAATTGCCCTGCCCCCCCCAAAAAGCAAAAAAAAAAAAAAAATCAGTAGCATTTCTATAAAATAATAACAAAATACAAGAAGCAATGATAGAAAGGGAAATTCTACTCCCCAAATGCATAAAATATCTGGAGATCATCCTCTCAAAGCATGCAAAAGACTTGAATAAATTCAATCACAAAAACTTCTTAAAGAATTAAAGAACAACTTTCAAAAACTGGAGAAATATTCAGAGCTTATGACAATATTACTGAGATTAATTTATACTTTTAATGTTATACCAATCAAATTACCAAGAAGATACTTTTTAGAGCTCGATAAAATAATAACAAAATGCCTTTGGAAAAACATTAGATTTAGACTATCAAGGGAAATGACAAAAAGAAGAAAGGACAAAGGGGGACTAGTACTTCCTCAAACTAACCTATAACCCATCTGGTATTAGTTTAAAAGTAAAGAGATAGATAAATGGAACAGATTAGACAAAGAAGTTTCAGAGAAAAATAGACTCAGTAAACCAGTATTTGATCAAGTAGAAAAAATAAGTTACCTAGGAGAAAACTCCCTGTTTTATAAAAAACTTCTGGGAAAACTTCAAAGTAGTCTGGTAGAAATTAAGCTTAGACCATCATCTTATACCAAACTTTACAATATATCCTAAATAGATATACCTTATACCACAGTACATTCTAAATTTTACAGTACATTCTAAATAGATACATGACTTTAATATTAAATATCATATGACTAAAAAAAATCAGAAGAGAAAGAGAATCATGTACCTCCCACAGCTATGGGGAAGAGAAGTAATCTTAACCAAATAAGAGATAGAGGCAATTAAAAAAGATTAAAATAGATAACTTTGATGACTTGAAATGGAAAAGATTCTGCATAGTCAATATTAATGCATCTAGGGAAGTTATCAAATGGGAAAAACACTTGTAGCAAATTTCTCTAAAAAGGATTTGGTGTCCAAGATATATAAACAATAAATAACCATAAGACTTATAGCCATTCCCCAATAAATAAATGGTCAAAAGATATAAACAAATAGTTCTTAAAAGAGGAACTACAATCTATTCACAACTACATGAAAAAATGCTCTAAATTTCTAATAAAAAAATGCAAATCAAGACAACCCTGAGGTTTTACCTCATACCCTGCAAATTGGCTAAAAAGAAAAGATTAAAAAATGGCACCAGTAAATGTTGGAGGGGTTTTGGAAGGATGACACACTAAAGCATTGTTAATGGCACTGTGAAATGGTACAATCGTTTTGGAAAGGAATTCGTAATTATGCAAATAAAGTTATGCCCTTGAACTGGGCTTGTACTCCAAGTCAACGATAAGAAGAAAGTCCACTCCAAAATATTTATAGCATCACTTTTTTTTGATAGCTAAGAATTGTAAAGAAGATGCCCATTGATTGGGGAATGGCTAAACAAATTGTAGTATATAAACATAATGCCTTATTATGGTGTGGAAGAAATTATGTGTGATGAATACAGAGAAACATGGAATGATGTATATGAACTGATGCAGAGTGAGGTAAACAGAGTCAAGGAAACAATATACACAGTAACTACAACAATGTAAATGGAAAGAACAGTGACACACCAAAAAATCAAAAATAAATGAAACAAAATTGTAAAGATTAGTGGGACTTGAAGAGATATGAGAAGACACTCCCAAATGATTTCTTGATGGAGATGGGAAGTCCCTACACATTGCACATGTTTTTGTATTTAATATTTTCACCCCAATTACATGTAAAAAACAATATTAACATTCTTTTTTTCCCCTGCACATTTTTTGGACTTTCACAATGTATCAATCAGTTGTTCTTTTTTTTTTTTTCTTTTTTGGAAGGCAATTGGGGTTAAGTGACTTGCCCAAAGTCACATGGCTAGTCAAGTGTCTGAGGCCGAATTTGAACTCAGGTCCTCCTGACTTCATGGCCAGTGCTCTATTCACTGCACCACCTAGCTGCTCCTATCAATCAGTTGTTGACCATTTTTTTTCTATCTCTAAAAAAACCAATAAATTCCACCACACTATTTGCCATGTGGGAAGATTCTTGGAGAGGGGTAGGAGTAGGGATACATGGGATACTATGTAGATGTAAGAAGCAGAAAATATCAAAAAAATTATTGTTTTTTAAAAAAAGATCACAGGTAGAGGAAAGGGATGCTGGGCAACCAAGGTATGTGACATGGTCAAACAAGAGAGACAAGGCAAGATGACCAGTTATGAGGTTATGCAATAGGACAGGTGATGGAAGCCTGAAATCAGGCTGTGACTGCAAGGGAGAGAGGAGATAGATGGGAGAGTTGTTATGGAGGTAGAATTGACAAATCTTGGCAACTGATTGAATATAAAGGGTGGTGTTGAGGGAAAGCAAAGAATCAGGAATGGCTCTGAGACTGAGAATCTGGGTGACCAGAAAGATGATGATACCCTTGACAGAAATGAGGAAGTTAGAAAGTAAGAGGTGAGAGAGGGTAGTGTGGTGTGGGATGGGCTGGGACAGGCAGAGACAAATGAGTTCTATTTTAAATGTGTTAAAATTGAGTTTTTTTATAGGGTATCCAATTGGAAATGGTTTTTTTTTGGCAGTTAGCTATGAAGAGAGTCGTTCAGGAGAGAGGCTGGGGGCATATATGTAGATCTGAACCATCTATACATAGTAAAGATAACTGAACCCAAGGGAGCCAATAGAATCACTCTGGAGAGAAGGTTGGGTTGGAAGTGATAGAGCCCTGCACAGCAGTAATTACTCTTTTCCTGCCAGGGGTTTTCTCTCATAGTTTTACCTTCATTAAAGTTAGGATACTTAGTGATCATCCAGTCAACTAGCATTTATTAAACTCATACTATGTGCTAGTCACTGAGTAAGTGCTAGTGGTGATCTACAGAATCACAGAATCTTAGTGCTGGAAGATGTCTTAGATATCTAACTCAACCATTTAATTTTATAGATGAGGAAACTGAGTCACAGACAGGAAAGTGACTAGAATTCCAGTCTCCTGATTCCCTGTCTGGAGCTCTCTATTACCGTAAACTGTTTCTCATGTGGCAGATGATGGGGAGAGAGAGAGAGAGAGAAAGAGAGAGAGAGAGAGAGAGAGAGAGAGAGAGAGAGAGGTAGGGAGGGGGAGAGAGGGGGGAGAAGGAGAGAGAGGGAGGGGGGAAGGAAGAGGAGGCAGGGAGAAAGTAAAATAAAAGGAAAAGAAGTCCATATTCACCCACCTTCCTTTTATCCCTGATCATTGGTCTCCCTACTGATGGTATTAAGTGACACTGACGTACATGCCTTTGACTTACATGACCTCTCAAGATGACATCTGTCAACCTATAAGAACAAGGTTTCGATGCTGACAAGGTCTTGGCTGCCCGTGACCTTGTGACACAGATACCATTGCCTAAATCCTCATGTGTTTCCTTTGCCAAAGGCCTTAGAACTTGTGGCAGAACCCGATGGCCAAGACTTGTTCCAAGGACACACAGGGAACACAAATACAAACATGTCGGGGAAAACTCCCCTTAATTGACCCACCTTATTCCCAGCCCATCTTCAACAGAGGGACAAGAGGAAGGCCTTACTGACTTTCTTTTTTTTTTTCCAGAAAGATTATTTTATTGGTCAAAACTAGGAGTGTGGAGTGTGGAACCACACTTAGGTGTTATTCTTGGGGGAGAGGATGGGTATACTTCTTTGCCACAACTGACTTCTGGGTCCAAAAGATGGTACTAAACTATTAAAGGGCAGGTAGCTAGAGATCTTTCCAATATTTGTTTTTCTGAATGATGTGGAGGACTCTGCTGGGTGTGATCCCAAGCATTCTTGCTGATTGTGGTCCTTTCATCGGAAGATGACAGGCTTCCACTGACTTGTTCTGTTGGATTTTTTTTTTTTTTGCCACTCAACATGTCCTGGCTGTCAGCAACTGACTCAATATCCACCGTCTTCCAGTAGATTAGTCCATTATAATGAAATGAATACCTGGCCTTGAGGCTGTTGGGCTTGGTACTTGTACGTCTTCCTGTTCAGCTTGATGAGGAAGCTAGATCAGTTTTGTGGTATCTACAGACCAAAAGCCCTGCGGACTTTCATGGAACAGGAAGGTTGTTGAGAAACTCTTGCCCCATAGGTTGTAGATGAGATGCAACTCTGAGAAACCAGCACCTAAGAGGCCCTGGGCTGGACTATGGCTATTTGGGAGGTGTGTCACAGCTAGAAGACTTAGCCAACATGAGTGGAAGAGCTGGGGCCAAGTGGAGCAGGAAGGAAGTTGAGGGCTAGGGAGGTCATAGAATAGTATAAGATCCTATTCCAGGCCCAGAAGGTCCCAGGATGGGGAGTCTGTGACCTTTGGACATGTACAGGAGAGCCATGGGATTATAGATTCAGAGCTGGAAGACATCAGAGATGTCATCAAATTCAAACCACATATTTTGCAGATAAGAAAACTGAGGCAGAAGGAAGTTAAGTGAGTTACCTAGGGCCACACAGCTTGCAGGTATCTAAGGCTGAATTGAATACCAAGTCCAGAACCCTAGCCACTCTATAGGGTAGGGCTCAAAGGAAGACACAGACCTTCTAAAATAGGGTTTTCAAGAGACTTGTGCCAATAGCCCTGTTAGGGTTTGATAGTTGCTAGGGTGTCTTTACATATAATTTACATACGCTTACGTAGTTAGAGAAATTGACTGTTGGCACTTCTCAGGTCAATGTGATTATAATGGTTGTACTACTACAGTCCTCATAAAACAACCTTTGTTAAGTGCCTCCTGTATGCATCAGAGCATAGTTATCATGTCTGTCTTCTGGAAGCTTATGATTGAAGACATACCACGTGTGGAGAAAATATTATCTGTCTTTTATTAATATTGTTGAACTTAGCTATTTGTGGCTAAACAATGATCTAACTCCAAATGCTTATTGTAGAGGTCAGGTTGACCTCAGAGACAGGGAAGCTGAATGCTTGTAAGGAATACTCAGATACTACCCAGGTCTTGTTTTGGGTCTACTCAAAACTTTCATTTTGGGTTCCCCAAATTAGACTGACTAATCTGCTGATATACATCACGAACTGGTTTTCTCTTGGAGACTACCCACTGCCTAAGTGAGGCCAATTAGACAAATGTCCTTAATCCAAACTCTTTATAATGTAACCTCACAAAGACTGATGGAAGGAGTCTTCTGCCTTTCCTCCTTGACCAAATGACCTAATAAATTTTTTTTCTAAAACTATTTCAGATAATTGATGTTTGCTTTTGTGGCTAATCTGTCATGGCGGCAGTGATAGATTTTCCCAGGTGGTCAACCCAAAGTAAATTTGAAGGCTCTCTTTCTCTGCTTTCAGAAGCTAAGTCTCTGTGGTTTTAGGAATTAGCACAGGCCAGATCTGACCCATACAGGATTAGATTGAACATGGAGAGAACCTCTTGAGTACCTTTGAGTTCAAATCAGACATGGTCAAGGTCCTGGGTTACGATAACTAGGACTGAAGACTCTGGGGATCCAGAAAATTAAGGGACTGCTGTGGCATTAAATCAGGAAAAGACTCAGGCAAGGTTAGAATTAACCCAGGCTTCCTAGATCCAGAAAATGAGCTTGATTTGACCTTGACTTGATCAGCCCAGGGCTTATATAGCTGCTGAAAAGTTGGTTAAAATTAAATCACTCTGGTTCTTTAGTAGAGAGCTTTCTTTTTCTTTCTTTCTTTCTTTCTTTCTTTCTTTCTTTCTTTCTTTCTTTCTTTCTTTCTTTCTTTCTTTCTTTCTTTCTCTTTCCTTTCTCTCTCTCTTTCTTTCTTTCTCTCTTTCTCTTTCTTCTTACTTTCTTTATTTTCTCTTCCTGTCATTCTCCTCAACCCTAGAGCTAGTAAGAGGACAAGAAGATCATTAAGGAAAGAATTGGAGTTTATGGTCCAAGAATCATAAAATAGGGAGGAGACCAATCCTGAAGTAAGGGATCTTGACTTAGTTGACCTAGGTTTCTCTCTTCTGGTGGCAAGATAGACAGCATCGTTCTTTCTTCTTGTAATCCACAGAACAGGCATGGCAGATGAGGCCTCCGCAGAGTCTGTGGAGATCCAGAACCCTCTCGGTAAGTAGAGATCAGTGGAATCAGAAGGAGAAAGGAGAGCAGGGATTTCTGTTGCTATGGGCCTGATCTGGGCAGTGACATTGATGCCAAAGAGGATAGTGTGTATAAACCCTACATGCTAGAATCCTAGGTCATTTTTAGAGGTCATTCTGTCTACTTTGCTTCACCAGAACATCCCTGGCCCTTGTTCATTTGAGCATTGGTCCTTAATTTTCCTTCTCAAGCATTTCCAGATGCCTTTATTTGCTCTTTTCTAATGTTTTCTATTTCCCAAGTGACAAGTTCTATTCACAGCTCAATTCCTTCTCTCTTACTGTATTTCCCCTTAATATATTCTCAGTGGATGTGGATAGCAGCTTGATCATTCTACCTTCTGTCAAAAATTCCCCTTATAGATGAGAAACCCATGAATCAGTCAAGTAATTGCTAGACTACATAATACCATCTGCTTACTGGTTCCTTTCATTTTCAGCCTATCACTTTTGTCTATCAGCTTAATCCTTTCCAGGGATGGTTGTCCTGCCTTGCTATGAGATCAAGAACTAGTCCTGGGTGGGATCTGAGTGTGATCAAGGATGAGTGGGATAAAAGAATAATCTCACAATGTGGCTTGTACATACTTTCTGTTCTTAAATTTTCCACTACTTTGAAGAGGGAAGGGGAAGGAGGCTGGGAGTAACTATACATTGAGAATAATTCAAATGGGAAAAGAAAAATGTTAAGGAAAAAGGTCTTAAAAATGCAGGTCTTAAAAGGAATCTCCTCTTGTCCTTACCTGCATTTATATCTCCTAGACAGTCGACCAAAAACCTTGCTACACATTATACAGAGTCCAGGGGCCAGGGAAGAGAGATGCTCAGTCTTCTGCCATAGGCTATCCTTCTCTCTAGAAGGAAGGGACAAAGAGAATTAGATCGAGAAGGAAGGACAGAAAAGCAAAGCAGAGATGGGGGTTGAGGTCTGTCATGAATCACTGGGGATGGCAAAGAACATGTGGGGAAACATCTCTACTTGAGCTATTTAAATATGCACATCTCTCAAGGTCCAACTCAAAATTCCACTTCTTCCATGAAGCCTTCCCTGATGACTGAAGCTGAAGGAGGCATCTCCTTCTTCTTAAATTCTGTGCTACTTAATACCTTATATTAGTCCCATTCGACACTCAGTATATATATATATACAGGTTTCCTTCCTAACTAGAGTAATAAGCTCTTTGAAGACAGGAACTACTTTTTGAAATTATTAATATCTTCCAGAGTTGAAGACTTAAGCCCTGTCTCCTCTGCAAGGCTTTTTCCGCAACCATTCTAACTCATAACGATTTTCCTTTTCTGAACTCATCCAACATTCACAGATAATTTGCATGATTTAGCACCAGGGTGTAGTAGATATAAGGCTGGTTGCAGAACTAGAAAGTCCTGGGTTTCACGTATTGCTTCAGATCCACACTGGCTCTATGATCTTGGGTACCTTTCAGTGTGCTAGGAAACTGTAAGACTGTAAGCCACAGAGAAGGTGACAACTTGCACTGGTAGAGGGAGTTTCCTTATCTGGGAGTTCCCTATATTCAGTGAAATCACAATGAAATCCCTATCCTTACCACCTAAACATAGAATTGTATTACTAGTAATACTGCTTATGTGTCAATGTCTTTCTCCTCTTCCCAACTACACTGTAAGCTTTTGGAGGGCAGGGAACACGTCTTTTATTTTATTTTTACATTGTGCCCAGTACTGCATAGTCATAGCGGTATTATGCAGAACATATCCAAAAATAGTTGTTGACTGAAGCTGGTGAACAAACACCCCCAGAAGAACCCTGACCTTCCACTGACACCTACCCAGAAGCTATGATTGGGAAGAGGGGAGCGCTACTCGTGATGAACAGATCGGGTCTTCCTACCTTTTATGTCTCTTTTTATCCCATCTACATTCCTTCTCACTCCCACGGGCTACCTTCCCCTCTTATGTCCCATGCTCTAGGCCTATTCCTTCCATATCCAACCATCCTCTTAACGATGGGATGTCTCCCATTCCTTACCTAATCAGTTCCACCATACGTCTCTTCATGGCTCGGACCAAGTCATGCTGCTCCTTGAGCTCCTGTTGGTACTGGTCTTCTCTCTTCTCAGCTTCCTGTTGCCTTTGCTCCAGTTCTACCTTCAATTGGGCCTGCTGCTCTTGGCATCTGGATAGGGAGAGGCATCTGGAGTTTGAGGCAGGAATAGAATTGTTTCTTGGCACATGAAAATCATGCCAAGGTAACATAGATGAAGAAACTAAGACCTAGGGAAGTGAAGTGTTTTTCCTAAGGTGCCCCAGCTAGTATATATGTCAGAGCCATGATTTGAATACAGATCTTTAGTCCAGGGATCTTTGGATATTTCAACTCTTAAACTCAGCACACCTGAAAACTCATTTTCTTTCCCCTCAAACCTATCCCTCTTCTAAACTTTCTTTCTTCACCCATTCCAACTCCAACTAAGCACTTTTGCACCAGCTTTCCTCTGTACCTGGAATATACTTTATTCTCACCTCTTTTGTTTTAAATCTCTTTTTTTTTTCTTCATAGTACTGCAAATCACCTTCTACATGAAGGCTTTCCTGATCTCTGTTTCTCCCTCCTCTGCCAACTACTACTAGTGTCCTTCCCCATAAAAATATATATCTTGAATTTATTTTATATCTATTTTATGCACACTTATTTATATATGTGCTGTTTTCCCCAATAGAATGTCATTTCCTTCTGGGTAGGGACCTCCATTTGGAGGCAGAGAAGTTTCATCCTTGTCTTTTTATGTCTAGTACTTAGCATAGTACCTAACAAATAGAAGATGCCTAATTAGTGCTTTTAGATTAATTGGTTGGCCTATCTCAGTGGGCTGTCCATCCAACTAGTTGCATGTCATAGTCTGGATTACAGATACTCTTTGTCCATATGGTTTTCCTGAGTGAATTTCTGGGCTGATAAATTTCATTGTTGTGGATCTCCATGAGGTGGCCCTGTATCAGTCTAGAACTTGAGGCAATCAATATAATGTCATTTGCAAATTTCCATTTGGAAGCCCTTCCCTTATATAGGGAATCTCTCTTTCATTTGGAATTCTTCAAGGCATCACCCATCACTGTAGCAAATGCCTGTGGCAAATGCCTTCGCCTCCTTGTTCTATTCCTCAATTAATATTGGTAATTAGAAGATTGTGTAACAGTTATTTCTATGGTTTGGGATATCAAGGAATTTTTAATGATCTCAGTGTGTCCATGAGAGACTATGCTTAAAAGATATTAATTTTTAGGTCATGTTTTATACTAATTAAGGATTAAAAAAAAACCCAACAATCAATAAACAGCATAGTCTTATATTCCTAAGCTATTGCTGCTCAGCCATTTGTGCTACCGTGAAGATGTGCTCTGCCATAGGAAATCATTTGAGAAAGCCTCTCTGTTCTTTTTTCATATCTTTCAATACATGTATAGATTATTTTCATAAAGATTTTATAGGGATGAGAAATTAGGCATTGAGTAATAATACTGTCCATTTCCCCCCTTCTCCCCATGATGGTATCTTTTCCTCCTCCCCTTGTCCCTTTCAGATAACTTAAAAATTGGTTTCTCAATGCTTTCAAAATATGAGCTCTTGGGATGATCTCCACTGTTTGGGTTTTGCACCAAGTTTTCTTCAGACTGGTTTTCCCTTCCACCAACCTTTATTTTTTGTGTAATGTGATGCTACTTGTAGCCTTTTGTTACCTTTCCTGTAACATTTTGTAAAGAAGGTTTCTTTTGTTTTTGTTTTTGCTTTTTTGAAGAGGGGAGGGCAGGGCAATTGGGGTTAAGTGACTTGCCCAAGGTCACACAGCTAGTTTTGTGTTAAGTGTCTGAGTTCGCATTTGAACTCAGGTCCTCCTGATTCCATGGACAGTGCTTTATTCACTGTGCCACCTAGCTGCCCCTGTAAAGAATTTTAAATGCCATGTAGGTATTGTTCTGAATTTCCATATCTCTTTACTATATTAGACGATCAAGTATTTGTTGGATGAGTTTCTTTTGGCCTCTGTGTTGAGGCAATTGCATTTGCCAGTTAAACTTCTGTAGGAAATGGTGATAGTCAGAGTTAACATCTTTCTTTTTAACCATTTTCTATTTCAGGGTCAATACCTCTTTGAATAGGTCAGGCTGAAATGATTACATTTGGATACATACCTTCTTATTTTTATCCTCTATTCTAATCTGTGATTGCTCTTGACCTTCATTCTAGCTAGCAGATGGTTTAATTGCATTCTTCACCAGTAGGTTGGCCACTAGATCATGAATTATTTGGCCATGGTAAACCATGGAGTAAAGAAAAATGCAAGATGGTTTTTGGTTCTGTGTGATCCTCTCTCCCCCTTTTCTCTTCTGCAGGGGTCAGAGGGTACTAGGAATTACAGATTCTAGGCTGTCCATAGATATTGCCTTAAGTACAGACATTCCAAATGTGAGATTCTACCAGAGGAACTGAATCATATCAGTACTGGCATGCTTGGTATAAATGGAAGTAGAAAACATAAGGAAATTGTGGCTAAGCAGAAAGATGAATCATTGATTTTCCTTGGAGAAGCAAATGAAAGACTGTAGAGTGGGTTTTGTCATGTGCCCAAGGGCAACAAGAAACATAACTTTACAGGACATTTGGTCATCTCATCTTGTATTAATTACATTTATTTATTTCTTGCTTTTTGGAGAGGGGAGGGTGGGGCAATTGGGGTTAAGTGACTTGCCCAAAGTCACACGGCTAGTTTTGTGTTAAGTGTCTGAGCTCACATTTGAACTCAGGTCCTCCTGACTCATGGGCCAGTGCTCTATTCACTGAGCCACCTAGCCTCCCCTCATCTTGTTTTACTTATAAAGAGCAAAAGTAAAAGATCATTGTGAAGATAATTGAACCTATGTGTCAACTTCTGCTGCAGAGAATAGGGAAGAGAAATTCTATGAAGAGCTTGACAACTTCCTCCAAAAGCAAAACATATATGCTATAAGACTTAGTGATATAATTGTGAAGATGGGCACAGGGGATGACAAAGAAAAATATGTTAGGAGATATGTTTTGGAATTAAGAAATTAAGGAAGCCAGAGGTCTGTAGACTGCTCAGAAGACTCTTGCCTGTGTATCAATACTTTCTTCAAGAAGAGATTTGAAAGAGATTAGAAATAGCAGGCATGGAATAATACTGCAAAAGGTGAAATTGGCCATACTGTAAGAGACAGAGAATGACTATTTACTAATGTAAGGGTCATTTGTGATATGTGGAACACCCTTGAGAGATAGCTTTCTGTAACCAGAGCATGAGGACTCCAAGAAAAGTCTATAAATCTCAAGGTGCTGAGGTAACTAGGAATAATAAGATACAATTTATAAAATATTTCAAATTGATGACAGTGTGTGTGCTTTTGGTGACAGCTATTATCATAAATTTTCTTAGTGTTTTAACAGGAATAATTTGCTCTTTGAGAGTTTGTTTCTTATGTAAATTATCTTTACTTGACGGTACCCATTGTTTTTATAAATAATAGCTGATAGTTGTATAGTATTTCAAAGTTTACAAGGAACGTTTCATGCTTTATCTCCTCTGATCCTCACAACAATCCTCTGAGGTAGGTATTGTGAATGTTGTTATCATCCTCATCATCCCCATTTTACAGATGAGGAGACTGAGGATCAGAGAAATTAAATGACTTGTTCCTCTTAGAGTAGAGTAATCCTTTCGGCACCAGTCCCTAGCAAGAGGAATCTTTCATTATGGATCAGATCATTTTCAGCCACGGAGAGTTTTCTGATTGGAACAGTATTGTTTAAAAGCCACTGCAAAAACTTGGCATGAGAAAGGATGAGTTAGAGTCCCAGATCTCCTAGTTATCTCCTGTGCGACTTTGGGCAACTCCCTTCCTCCCCCAGATCTGTTTCCTTATCCATAAAATGGTGAGGTGGCAGTAGGATTAAAAAATCTCTAAAGTCTTTTCCCGTTCTGACATTATGAGATTCTATATATATTCATATAAAATGCTCTCCTCCCCAGCATGAATCATCATTCTTTTCTACTGCTGACTCAGTGGCAGGGCTCACTGGATGCCTAGCTGATGATACTTAAAAATTTAAAGACAACCAAACCAAACTTAAAAGTGTGATGTATTAGAGACTCATTGAGATGTAGACTGACACACTGACTCAGCCTAAATCACAGCTGAGTTTTGCTGGCTGTCAGACTTCCACTAGAACCTTGCAGGCATGGGGTGAGGCAAGGCTGATGGTGTCTGGAGATAAAAGGAGAGAGAGTCAGACAGTGAGCAGAGGTAGAGGGGGGAGGCAGAGGATTGAGAGAAACAGAGAGAGAGCCAGAGTCAGAGGGACAGAAGAAGGGAAGGGAATGAAAGAAATAGAGAGAGGGAAAAGGGGAGGAGAGAGAGGGAGGGAAGGAAGGAAAGAGTGAAGAGAGAGGAGAAGAAAAAGGAGAAGAGGAGAGAGAGGAAAGAAAAGAAAGAGGGAAGAGAGGAGAAAAAGGGAGAGAGGGAGGGAGGGAAGGAGGGAGAGAGAAGGAGAGAGGGAGAGGGAGAGACAGAGACAGAGACAGAGAGAGAGAGAGAAAAGAAGAGAGATGTTCCATAGTATGTAGAAAGGGAGGAGATATAGGGATGAGAAGAGAATGGTGCTGGTTTTATTATTATGTTCTTGGGAAGCTAGTCCATTGGAGATGTACTTCACTTCCCTCACCTTAGTTAGCTTTCAAGTTACCTGAACAATTGCTCTTCCAGCCCTCTCAATTTCTCCTCCAGGGTCATTAGTAGCTTCTCCTTCTTCTGGGACTGCTCCTCAGCCTTCTGCAGACTTTCTTTGAGCTTCTGTGAGATGAAGACATCAAGTACCCATACACCCATGGATGGCTTGGGGGAAAGGTGTGGGAGAGGGGAGTGGAAGGCCAAGTGTGGAGGAACTAGTAAGTTGGAAAGAGACACCAGCTGCTGGTGTTTGCTGTTGGCTGAGGAGATGTTCCAGTTGATCGTTATCAGCTGACTATTCGGTTACCCCGGTTACTGGGTCATCCCTGGGGCAGACATCACATCTAGGGACAGGACTTGGGCACAAAATACCAGAGTTTTATCCTTGCTTCTGATGCTCTGTGAACCTAGAGGGGAAACTTTCTAAATTGGGGAAGAGAAATATTAAGATCAAGGCAGTGAGATGATTTACTCTAGAGAAGAAAAGGCTGAAGGGGGGCTTAATAACAGTCTTGAAATCCACAAAAGGTTGTCTATTTTCACATCTAACTGTCTGAAATGAAGCAAAGGACAGGAACTTCAGAGTCTTAGAAATCAGGAAGAATGAGACAAAGTCACAAAGACTGAGAGAGGCAGAGATAGACACAGAGAAAAAGAGATAGAGACATGGAGACAAAAGAATGTGAAAGCAAGAAGTACTGAAAAAGTCCCATTGGTTTGGGTGAGAGGCAGACGTTTAGATGAAATAACCCTTTTAGCCATGCTAAGTAATTCTCACCTTGATTACATCTTCAGGATCTCTCAGGTACTTTTTCTCCTTCTCTTCTGCTTCATTAGGCATCTGTCTTTGAGTTTGATTATCTTTGTGACTCTCCCCTGTTCCCAAGCCTTGAAGGATCTCCAACTCCCTTGGGACTTCATGGGTCTCATGCTCCCTTCTGGGTCCTGATTCTTCTTCCTCAAGCCTCTCCCCCAAGGTATTTGGCAGGTGCTTTGGAGAAGACCTCTGGTCTCTCCTTCCTCTTCGGGGATCTTTGGGCATTTTCTGTCCCTCTAGTCCTATCTGCTCACCTCTGTCCTCAGCCCGGATGGATGGTTCCTTCTTAACCTGCCCTGCCTTTGGAGACTCCGTTTCCCTTCCTTCCTGTTCCACAAGACCAAGATCTATCGGTGTTTGATTCTCTGGAGATGTATGCATTGGCTCAGTGAACCCTTCTCCTAGAATCCATACTTTTTCTTCCTTTCTCTGATGCTTCTTTTCTTGATCTGGCTCTTGACTAACCTGCAGGGACCCAGGTATCCTGGTTCCTGGGAGACTTCCTTGTTGCTTTTTATGAAGGCTGGGGTTCTCTCCCAGGGGTATCCTCCTAGTTTCCCCAAGCAGGGAGCTTAGATGTGGGAGCATTTCCAGTCCTTTGGAACCCTTAAGTGACCCTTGACTTATGATGCTCTCAGAATCTTCTATCTTCTTTTTTGTCAGGGGTTCTTGTTTCCCAGCACTATTAGGTCTCACCAGGCAGATCCCCTTGGGGTCATCCCCTTGGGGTTGGAGGTCAGAGCCAGCAAAGAGGGTTGATGGCTTCTTGGACTGGACTCCTTTGCTTGTCAGATGTGTGACTTGGATCTAGGGGGAAGCCCCCAAATAAATGATTCTCTCTCCAGACCAACCCCTTTGGTCAGCTCTGGGTAGATCTGAACACTCAGATTATTCCATTTCCCCAGGACTTCTCTTCTCTATTCCTCTGCCTCTGCCATCTTTTCTCTTAATCTCCTGAATGTCTTGTGCTTAACTCCCTCTCCATTCCTTTGGCTACCTCTTTAGTGAACATTTGGCCTACTGGAAAGCACTCTGGATTTGGAGTCAGAGAACCATAGTCTGAACCCCAGCTTTACCACTTATTACCTATGTGACCCTGAGCAAGTCTCTGAGTTCCCTCAGTTTCACTTTCCTCTTCTGTGAACTGAGGGAGTTCGATTAGACCCCTTTCAGCTCTAAGAACTCACCATTTCCAACCCATCTCCCAAACCTCCCATCTTCATAAATTCCCTATTACTGTTGAGGGTACCATCTTTCTCCGAGCCACCCAGACTCCCAAACTAGGTACCAGTCTCAATTTTCACCCTCTCCCACTTCCCATATCCAATATGTTGCCAAGGTTTCTTGATTTTACTTTTGCAATATCCTTTGCATTCTCCCCCCTTTCCCCTTTAATGCTGCCTGAAGCAAGTCTGACTCCTGAACTATTACCATTGCCTGCTGCTTGGTTTTCCTGCCTCAAATCCCTCCCTTCCCCAGTCCACCCTCCACTCAACTGTCCAAGTGATCTTCCTAAAGTACAGGTCTGACCATGTCACCCCCTACTCAATCAATTCTATTGGCTCCCTATCACTGCCAGGAACAAATATAAAATACTCTGGCTTTCAAAGCTCTTCATAACCTGACTTCCCCCACTTTTCCAATCTTCTTATTGGAATCTCAATCACAGATCCAACCTTTCCTACCACCTCAGGACTCTTTGATCCAATGACATTGCTCTTCTTGCTATCCCTTGGATAAAAGACTCCATTCCCCAGTTCTGGGCATTTTCACACGCTGTTCCCCATACTCGGAACATTCTCCCGCTTCATTTCTCTATTCTCTGACTTTCCTTGCTTCTTTCAAGTCCCAACTAAAATCCTACCTTCTACAAGAAGTCTTTCCTCTCCATTGAGTTCCTTCTCTCTGTTGACTTTTTCTAATTCCTCATGTCTATGTCACTTGTTCATACATAGTCATTTGCAGGCTGCTTCCCTGGGTAGATCATGAGTTTCTTGAGAGCAGAGCCTACCTTTTGGTTTTATTTGTATCTATGATGCTTAGTACAATGCCTGACGCAGAGTAGGGGCTCAATGAATGCTTATTAACTGACACTATGACCCCTGTTCTCTCTTCCCAGACAGATTTCAGTCACCCTCAAGTGACTTCTCAGGACCCCAGTACTCCCTTTCTTCTCTATTTCCTAATATCCCCTTAGTAAACCTTCCCTTCTCTTACTTATCCCGGCTCCTTGCTTCCAGTGTTCCCCCATCTGCCTCTCTGTGCTACCATGTCTTCTCTCCTGGAATTTCCAGCTTACTTACTGCTCCATCT
Source organism: Pseudochirops corinnae (assembly GCA_028646515.1). Taxonomy (NCBI): domain Eukaryota; kingdom Metazoa; phylum Chordata; class Mammalia; order Diprotodontia; family Pseudocheiridae; genus Pseudochirops; species Pseudochirops corinnae. The sequence continues at coordinate 149,122,671 of CM053591.1, read as the reverse complement.
ACTGGACACAACAGAGAAGAGCCGAGGAACACACTAAGGTAGGGTCACGGGGCAAATACCTCCTCGTCTTGAGGCTGTTTTGTCCTTAACTCTTCCTGGGTTATGCTGAAATCCTGGCATCGTGACCTGAAAGGATTGAGGCAGAAGAACATCTTGTCTCTCCCTCTAGCTTTGCATTTAGCCCACATCTGTAACATCTCCCCCTTCTCCTGGTCATCTTTGGGGGTGGACCAATGAAGAGATGATGGGAACTTAGGGGAACAGGGAAAACGAGATTAGTGACTAGAGTGTCTGTATGGGGTGGGGGTAGGGAACAAGGTCAAGGGGACTAGTAATCAAGGCAGTCCATTCCCTTCAGTGGGGTCTTCCTTCTCTATTTGAAGGTCACTTACTCTGAGAACATAGGCCAGCCCCCATCAAGGTCACACCGATGCAACTCGAGATCAAAAGCCACTCCATTCAGAACATAGAGCGCCTCTAAGATGTCCATGCTGAGTTCTGGGTACAGGAAGGGGCTTTGGCTCCCATACCACTCCCTAAGGCAATCACATCAGCTCAGGCATCGGCTCCTGGCCCCAACATTCTTATTATTGCACTGTTCCCCCCCCCCCCCTTCTAATTCCAAGAAATGAATTTCATCTCTAATTTCTCAAGAGGAATAGATCTGTATAAGGAGGGGCCTCAGAAGCAGGCCATCCAGGTGTTTTGTTGATGGGTTTTATTACTTACTCTGATACCTCCTTCCTATTCTTTCCCTCCTCTCCCCTCCCTCCCTTTCCCTACCCTTCCCCCGTCTCAGTTTCTTCTTCCTTGGTGCCCAGCTATGGATGAAATGGTAGCCGGAGAGGTGGAAGTTAGATATCAGAAAGACCTTCCTAGCAATGGGTATAAGAGAATCCCCAGTGTGGGATATGAGAAAGTGAATCTAGGGGAAAGAAAATTTCCTGTATTACACCATGAGTGGTTCAACTGTTGGCATATTCCTCCTCTCTGATGTCTCCATGTCCCCATCCCTCCCCCTGACAGTTGGTCCTTTTTTTTTTTTGATGCTATATTATATGAAACATTCCCCTCCCCCACTCTTCTTCTAAATTGGATATACCATCATATATGTGTGTATATATATTCAATTAGATATTAAAT
>CM053591.1:149078011-149121028 GCA_028646515.1 Pseudochirops corinnae | reverse complement strand
GTAGCCGAGCTGACTTTAGTGGAAAGTATCTTTGTGTGCGTTTTGGAGTTCTAAGATTGGTTTAGAGTCCTATTTTATGGGTATTTTGGGGTGGCTATGTGATAGCTGCGATATGTTGCTGCTGCTATGCCGCCATCTTGGCTCCACCCCTCAATCTTTTATTCTTTAAAATTAAGAGTTTAGCAGAGATCCCACTGCTAGGTCCATACTCCAAGGAGGTAAAAGACAGAGAGTCCCACATATAGAAAAGTATTTATGGCAATCCTTTTATAATAACAAAGAATCAGAAACCAAGTAAATGTCTATCAGCTGGGAAATGAATAAATAAATTGTAATACATGAAGGTTATTGAATATTATTGCACTAAAGAAACTATGCACTAAAGAAACTAGAAGGACATAGAGAAGACTTGTATGAACTGATGCAAAGGAAAGTAAGCCAAACCAGGAAAACTATGTAATAACTACAACAATTTAAATGGAAAAGAGCAACAACAATAACAGATAGAAACCATAACTTTGAATACTCTGTAATTATAATCGCTAAGCTCTGGCCTGAAGACAAGATAAGAAAATCCTCCCTTCCTTCTTTGCATCGACAGAGGATTTGGGGTGTGGGACCATGCAAATAATGCAGATTCCATTAATGTATTGGTCAGTTTTACAGAATTGCCTTTTTTTCTTTCTTTTTCATTCTTTATTACTGGAATAGCTCTCTGGTTAGGTGAGAGGAAAGACATATTTGGTAATAAAGGTGATGTAAAATTAAATTTTCTTAATTTTAAATGAGGGGGTTGGATGAAATCACCTCTCACTTTCTGACCCCATATTGTCATTTGATTCCCAGAACAATTCTGTGATTGATAGTATCAGGCACTATGCTAAATGCTGGGGATACAGAGGAAAGTAAAATACAGTCCCTGCTCTTACAAAGCTCATAATGTAACGGCAGAGACAACATGCAAATTACTATGTACAAACAAGCTACAAAGAGGCTAAATTGGAAATAATTTGACACAAGGAAGGCACTAGAATTAAGAGGGATCAGGATCCTCAGAAGGTAGAATTTTAGATGGGACTTGAAGAAAGCAAATGTTCTTGTTTCCATTTTATGAATATGGAAACTGAGGTATAGAGAGATTAAAACACTTACCCAATCTATCATGAAAGGTTTCCTAGCTCTCTAGAGGAATCTCTCCTCTCCTTTCTCCCTGTCTTTCCCAGCCAAGCCTGCCTGCCAGATGTTTGTTCCCAGTGGTGAAGGCAGTGGTAATGTGGTTGAGGGTGGAGCCATATTGGGAACCTTGGAAACAGTCTGTTGCTATGAAAGGATGAGAGTCTGTTCCTCCACATACCATCCCAATCCCATAAGGGGGACATGGTAGGGGGTGATGGATGGGAAGCAACTTCCTTCAGTCCCCAAGTCCCCTGCTGGCTCTTCAGCCTGGCTAGTTATTCTTTTCTCCTGTTTCCTGTGGCTAAACACATATTACTGAGCCCTGCCTGTGTTAACTGCAGACAGAGCAGTCTTGAGATCAAGGGGTTCCCAGGAGGACACCTCGAGAAAGTGAACTCCTCCAATGTCTTGCTCCAGGCAGGGTGGTCTCCCTTCTTTCCTAGACAGATGTTTTCAACAAGCTCCAGGAAAGGGGAGAGACCAGTTTCCCTCCATTGCCCCTTAATAGTATTTCACCTTTTATAGGCATTTTAACCAAGCACTTTTCTCACAAATACTGTGAGGTAAAAATACATACATAGGATATTATCCTCAGTTTACAGATGTAAAAACTGGCCCCCAGAGAAGCAAAGTGACTTGCCCAGGGTCACACAGCTACTATCAAGGATGAACCAGGTTTCAAACCTGAGGCTTCTGACTCCAGACCCTGTGTCTTGGAGAATTTTAAGATCAAAGGATTTAAAAGTAGAAGCATTAGAGGTCATCTGGTTTAACTCTTATTTTTCAGGTGGGGAAACTGAGGCCCAGGCAGAGAAAGTGACCTTATCTAAGATCCCTCTATCTTAAAGCAGTAGCTGGATTCCACTAGGTAGGGATATCGAAGAAGGGATTTTTGCTCAGTTAAGGGTCAGACCAGATGGTTACCCAGTTAACAGAACCTGTGATTTTTGTTTCTCCATTGCTTTGTTTAGAGGAGGGCTTTTGCTGTCCCCTGAGTTTGGTCAATAAACTGGCTTGCCTTAAGGGGTAAAACCAATTCCCTTCCCTAGGTCTCAGTTTTCCCCACATTTGAAATAAATGGTCTGGACCAGGTGAGTTCTAAGGGCTCCCCCAGCTCTGATGTTCTACCGTAGAATAGAGCCCATCCATCCCCTTCAACTTTCTTTCTCAAGGCTAAAGAAAGGCGCAGAGCTGGGAAGAGAAAAAGGAAGCATTACTTCTTTCTGGGGATTAAAATAATTGGAAACATTTGTATTAAAATTTTAAATGATAAATAATAATAGTTGGCACATAAATTGCTTTGTATACTTTATTATGGAGCGTGAGATGCTTAAGAGAAGGAGCTCACAGGCCCTTTCTCCCTTTAAAGAAAAAAAAGATTTCTAAGAACCATACGACAAGGTTTTGATGTAAAACCATCTGCTGTATCAAATCAGTACAGTTCCTGTACACGGAGGGACAAAGTTGAAGGGGTGGGAAATCTCAAAGGCACTGTGCATTCCTGCCTCTAGAGGAAGCTGCAGTTTCCCCAAGGAAAGGGGGCACCTTAGCTCAACAGACTGACCCATTCAAAAAATGAGGGGGGTAGACAAAGTTTCATGTGGCCTACAAAATGTCCAATTGGTTGTAGGACTTATTTTGTTGTGGTTTTTTTTTGGGGGGGGGAGGGTCCTGAGAGAGGATGGAGGTGGAAGACTTTTTTTCTCCCTTTCAGCTTCTTATCCTAACAAGAGGTTTCCTGTGTCTGTTTCGCATCAAGTGCGTGATTTTTTTTTTCTCTTTAATGTTAAGGATTTCTTCTGTTATCATGGTCTTGCCATTTCTCCTAGGGCAGCAAGATCTCACAGATGCATGATTCCTTAAAGCTCAGATCTCTGCTTTGTAATGAAAGCTTCAAACATTTCCTGGCAAATTCAATTAGCAAATTTCTAACTATTGCCTGATGTACTCCCAGATTTGATATTGAAATTGTGTTTTTATGAGCAAACCAAGTTATACCTAATTCCTTGTTTTGTCTAAGCTGCCAAAGTCCCTCTGGATCTGATGTTAATAAAAATCCTGCAGATATTCCCGATTTTCCCCAAATTTCCCATAATCACCCCCTGGATGCCCACACCCATATAAATACTGTTAGAACATATCCACTTTCTATGTTCACGACTGTTTCCTTAGTTCACACCCCAAATCTAATGGACCAAACCATGCAGCAGAATATGAGCCCTCTGGGGGTAGGGATCGCTTCTCATTTTCTCTTTGGCACATTATAGGTGCTTAATAAGTTTTGATTTATTGATTACCTCTCCAATGCCTAACACAAGCATTTATTAAGCACCAATGTGCTTGATGCCTGTATGTCAAGCACTGTACTAAGCACTGAGGATACAATGGCCAATTTGACTGAACCATAGAATGAATGAAAGGCATGAAAAGTAGTAAAATATAATAAGCCTGGTAAGACAGGCTGGAACCAGGTGGTAAAGGGTTTTAAACGCCCAACAGAGGCGCTTGTATTTGATCCCACAGGTAACAGGGAACCAGGAAAGTTTATTGAGCAGTGGAATAACATAGTCAGATCTTCCCTTTAGGAGTATCACTTTGGCAGCTGTTTAATAAATGTTTATTGGATTGAATCAAAGGGGAAAGGGGAGAGGCAACTAGAGGGAGTACACTTGTCCATTAGGGGAGGCTGAGACAAAAAATGAGGTGAAATGCTGGCCTCCTAAGGGTTGGCAGCTCATGCTTTGAGACCAGGCAGAGCTGTTACTAACAACAGTACAGTTTAAGCAGATATATCAGGAAAGAAGTATATTAAGACCTCATAGCCCCACTTCAAGTCCCCAGAATAGAAGAATGGGGCCAGAATTACCTCAAACGGACCCTAGACTACTTAGCTTACCAGGTGAGCCCTGATTTGTGCCTAGATTGGGAAAAACAATGGATGTCTTTAAGGTGATTCTCGGGGTCCCCCATCCATTACTTGCATTAAAGCTTACCATGAGCCAATCAAACCTGTTGCTACTCATACAGTGCATGCGCGTGCGCACACACACACACACACACACACACTCACTCACTCACTCACTCACTTTCTTATTAGGTCCTTTTTATATGCCAGACATTATGCCAAACACTGGGAATTCTAAGAAAGATGAAGGGGTGAGGGGACACTGGGAGGAGAGGGATAGGAGCTAAGCAATGGCATTGAGGGGAACCAGGCTGAGACAAAGGTCTCAATGGGAAATGGGAAGGAGAGGGGTCATTATGGGAAATGGGCAGGAGTAAGGGCTGGTGGGTCACTCTGGGGGGGAAGTGGGCGGGGGGGGGGACGTTGAGAAGAAAAGAAATTGAGAGATACTAAGGAAAGGATCAGAAACAGGAGGATGGAAGGAAAAAAACTGTGATCCAGTAGAAGGTGTTGGCCTAAGATCTAGTCAGTGACAGGCCCCAGGAATTCTACTTTCTATTAATTTACTTAAATTTTTTATCATTGTAGTACATCTAACATAGTCCAAGGGAGTCTAACAGGTGCCAAATAGGAAAAATGGTCATCCTGTTTTGCCTGCATTTTCCAGGTTTCTTCAGTAGATTAAAAGTGATTTTTAAAAGCCCTGCAGCTAGGTGGCATAGTGGGCAGAAAGCTAAGAGCTAAACTTCCGGTGAGGAAGACCAAACTTTGAATTTGACTTCAGACCCTACTATTTGTGCAACCTTGGAAGAGTTGGGCTTTGTAGGGCTGGGAAGGAAAGGACTGGAATTGGAGAGGTTGGAGGGATGGAGTGAGAGACAATCTTTTTCAACCTTGGTTTCTTCATCTGGAGAAGGGGAATAAGGGTTGTTGTGAAGATCAAATGAGATAAATTTCAGAGGATCCATGAACTTTTAACATTTTGATAACTATGTCAATATAATAGCTTTCCTTTCTCAAGCCTTTTAAAGTGTTATATCCATGCTGTTATCATTATTATTCCTTCATGAGGTGGGAGGGGGCTCTATGGATGTGCCATGTTGTATATATTGTCAGATGAGTGAAATGGCTCTGCTGGATTTTCTTAAATTTTTTGTGACAAGGGAAAGCTCACTGGGCATAGGGGCTGGGGAAGAAGAAACTATCAAGAAATGATGGATATAAAAACAAAAGGTATCCATAAGATGTGTTTAAAAATAAAATAAAATGAGGAGGGTGGTGATCTCTGAGGTCCCTTACAGGTCTGGCCCCAACTTCGGAGTCTACGATCCTCAAGCAAGCTATTATAGGAAATAGTCTAGAAGAGAACAGGTGAGGAAAGAGGTCCTGCTCTAGAGCAGTGACAGAATGGGATTGGTATGAGAAATGGTGTCAACAAGATTTTGTAACTATATGGCAAGTAAGGAAGAGCAAAGCACTAAAGATGACCCTAACACCGGGAACATGGGAGACTAGGGGGTGCCATAAACAATAAACAAGCACTTATTAGGCACCTACTAGATGCGGTGTGCTGACAAAATGAAATAGTGCCTGCCCCAGAGGATCTTTCACGTTGTATCAGAGAAAAACTGAAGTCAGAGAGAGGACCAGGTTTAGGGAAGGATTTGGATATGCTCAGTTTGAGACAGGTTGAGTTTGACACACATCCAGACAGAAATGTCAATGTCAAAATCTAAGGAAGAGATATGGGGGTTCTGGGGTCAGGCATCAAGACGGCTCAGTATCAGGGTCTCAACCTGTGTCTAGGTCTAGGGGAGGGACCATCCTGGCTGGCGGCAGTGGTGAAATACAGTAGGGATTAGAACGAAAAGAGATTTTCCCAGAAAGCTTTCTTTCTCCCGCTCCTTGGCAGTGGAGGAGCAGGGGACGGGATACCTATGGATGCGGAACATTATATACAGTGTCAGATGTTTTTTTTAATTTGTTGATCGGTTTTGCTAATTTTTTCTTATTTTTTTAATTAGATTTTTTTGTGAGATGGCTTCCTGGAAGAGGCTAAAGGGAGGGATATAAGGAAATTTTAGGCAATATAAAATCAAAAGATAGCAATAAGAAAAATATTTTTGAAAAAGATTTTATTTTTAAGGAAATTCCCATTCTTTTGGGGTTATTGATGTGACTGACAAAACAAATAAGCAAAAAACAAATAGTGAGCTTGTTCCTGAAGGAGAGAGATGCTAAAGACCAGGCTTGAAGGGCTGTGGGTCTCTGGAACAGGGCTGGAGGGGGTTGGACACACCCCTGACACAGAGAAGAGAGGAAATCCCAGACTTGAATGTCTTGATTTTGGACAGGATGAGATATAAAGGACTGGTTAGACCCTCCCAAGGGCACTTCATTCATCCCCCTGCCCCTTGGCAGAATGGGTTCCTCCAGTTGACCTTCCCCATTTTGAAGTCAGGGTGGGGAGGGAAGTGATGAGAAGGAGAAGTTCTCTCCTCTCCTTTCAAAGGCTTCCAAGGAAATAGTACACAGGAAATCTAACCTCCATCCCTCCTATTACAGAAGTGCCAACCCCTTTTCCTCATCTTTCAGCCTTGGTGGAGATGAAAACCAGCTGCTCACCAGCCTCTGTGTAGCAGGACCCCAGAGATTTGAAGCCCGTTAATCAGTTCTCATCCCCTTTCCTCCCACTCCACCCCTCCAACCTCCCCCTTCCAATCCTTTCCTCCCCAGCCCTACAAAGCCCACTGAGTCTATCCCTGCCAGCATCTCTCCTTTGGGTTAAAAACACTTAGAATTATAGAATATCATCGCCACCACCATTTGACCAAACTTATGGCTGTAAGTTCTATTTTTCTCTACTACCCCAAACCCGAGACAAGATGGTCTCTCCCCTGGACTCAGACAGAGGGGTCTCTCTATTCTTTGAACCACCCCCAGCCCCCATCCCTGTAAACAAGGTGGGATATCCTGGTCCTCCCAGCAGAGGCATCTGAACATCTGGACACCAGAACTCCAAAACTTCTATCTCTTTCTCAGACTCAAAGTTAACCCCTGCCTAAGGTTATTCCCCAATAGCTCTCTCACCTCCCTGACCTTTCCTAAATTCTGGGTTTTCTCTCAGCCAACCCATGGAGAGAGGGGGTGGGGATATGTCTGGAGGTCCCTCTGTGGGGGTCTCCCTGCAGTCTGGCCATACTGCTAGGAATCTCTCTTCCTCTCTGCCCTCCCCCTATCCCTCCACCCATTTCCCTCATTCCATCCCTACCACATTCCCTCCCCAGCCCCGTTGTACACTCCCAGGAATGATGTGAATTACCTGGACCATGTGAGCTACAGACCCTGTTCCCAATCCCTTTGCACATGTCTGCACTGGGGGGGCAAGAAGGAAAGAAAGAGAGGGAGAATCCATGACCTGGTACAGGATAGTTGAGTTAGAGAAGGTTGAGAGGCAGAGGATAATTGGGCAAAATCACCATGAAGGAAAGGAACACTGGAGGTGATAGCCAAGAGGGGAAGAGTGGAGAGTCTGTGATGGAATTAGAGTGGAATTCTTTCCAGCCCTGATTTTACTCTGATTTTCCAGAACGATGCTTGACACCCTCTCCACCCTGCCCCCCTCATGTCCCTCCACACGCACAACCTGCCCCCAGCCCTCAATGCATCCACCCATCCACAGAGAGCTGGGCAGCCACTGGTGCTTGGAGGAGACTTTCAAACACCCAGGCAGAGCAGAGGTGCAGAGGGCTGAGGGAGTATCTCCTCCCTCTCATCACTCCAGGATACCTTATAGCCTCTGCCCAGGAAAAAGGGAAGCCGGGGGAGGGAGAAGGATAGTTCTGGCTATGGCTATGGGTATAAGGACCCCACCACCACCACGGGGAACCAAAAGGCCAAGTCAACCAGAACATAGCAACAAGGAAAGAACTCCCAAAGGTGTGGGGGATTCTTTTCCTAGAACTTTCTGCAACCTTTCCAGATACTTAGCAGAGGGAGAAAGCCATCCCTCAGACCCACACATACCACCAATGCTGACCTGGCTCTCTATTCTCCCTGGGGACCAGGTATCCTGCCTAAGAAATCAGGCCAGGAATGAAGTAGAAGCAGGAGCAGGGAACGACCCCCAGAGCTGAGAAAACCCGACCTACCCAGAGCATACAAGACAGACAGATCCACGTCATCTTCCAGCCGTGTCCAGTCTCTTGGGTCACACCCCGGAGCCTGAAGACATGCCCTTCCTGAGACTACCACTTGTGCTGGGCCGAGCAGGGCAGGACAGGGTAGAACAGACCCCCCAGTCCCTCAGTCTCCTGCCTCTCTGCACTGAGACAGCATCCGTCTGGCCGAGCTTGCTGCCTGCCTCTCTCCCTCCTTCTTTCCCTCCTTGCAGCCAGCCCTCCCTTTCCCCACCTCCTCCTCCCTCCCTCCCCCCTTGTCCCTGCCTCCTTTTTCTCTGTCCTTCCCAGTCCTTCTGGTGGAGTTTCAGGTCAGCTCCCTTACTTCTATGTGAGTAAAAAAAAAAAAGAGGAAAAGGGTCTAGTGGCAAAGCTTCATTTGTCCCTATTTGGACCACTCACCCCCCCACACACACACACACTCAAGGGTGCACATGTTCATGTACCTGCAACCTTTTTTGATCTGCACCCCCTCCCTCCCAACTTCTGCCTTCCCGCCTTCGGTGGCTGCTCCAATCCCCCAGAGACTTTTAAGAACTTCATGGCTGACCAGTGAAGTGATGGTTAGAAAACATGGAAGTCAGTCTGCTATGTTCCCCTTCTGCCTGACAGAAATGGAATAGCGTATTGATAATGTGAGAAAAGATCGAGGGGCTGCTCCACCATAGCAGGACGGCCCTCCACCTACCCACACACACTGACAGCTTTGTGAGGTCACAGATGCCCAAGTGGGCAAGAGTGTGGTTGCACACACACACACACACACACACACACACGACCAACTGACAGTCCACATTCGAAGAGAGACTGAAAGAGAACCCAGGCCCCGGTCAGCATGGTAAGTGGCCCTCCCACCCCTTCCACACTCCCCCTCCCAATCACCCCCACACATTCCAATCTGGACTTTTCCCTAGTATTTTCTTTTTTTCTTTCTTCTCTCTAAACATCTGTCCCAGCCCTTCCCTTCCTGAAGGGAGCCCCGCTCCAGTCTCCCGCTCCAGTCTCCCGCTCCAGTCTGTTTTTCTTTACTCTTCCCTGGGCCAACATTTGGTTTGCATTTCCCTTCTTCCTCCTCCTCTCCCTCCTTCACCCCCCACCAGTTCTTCTCTTTCCCAGGTCTCTCCCTCCCTCACTTCCTCTCTCCCCCTGAGATTCCCCAGTGCCCACCAGCTCCAGGTTTTCTCTGCTCAATGGCCTCCAGCCTCTTGCCCTCTCCTCTCCATCTGTGTTCCTCTAACCTCCCCAGTTGGCCCTAACCTTCTCCTTCAATGCCCCCGGGCCCTTATCCCTTTCCTTCAATTATCTTTCCAACCCAATGTCCTCCCAAACCTCAGCTCCCCTCCTACTCTTGCCACATGCCCAGTTTTAACACATCGATGTTCAGGGATATGACTGTTGGGGGGAAGTGGGAATCCAGACTCTCCCTACAGCACTGCATGGGAATCCAGCAAAACTGAATAACATCACCCACCCCCACCCTTGCCCTCATTGTCTTCTTTCCTCTCTATTCCATCCCCTTCCAAAAAAATAAAATAAATCTTTCCAAGTTTTTAACATGGCTGGGAGCAAGGGTGGGTGGGGACTGGTGAGTCACCCACCCAGTTCCAAGTAGAAGTCCCTGAACATGAGGAGGCTGTGAGGCACAAGCCCAGCCACATAGGCACACACCCTTCTACACACACACACACACACACACACACACAAAATCACAATTACACATGTTGATTCCTAAGTACCATTTCAGCTCACAATGTCCACACTAACTTGCTTCATATGAGGGCAGAAAGCTGGAAAAATTGAAAAGAAATCCTTTCATCCATCTCTTATATGCATAGCTCACATACACACACACACACACACACACACGCGCGCGCGCGTTTACACCCACAAAGCTATTCTCAGTGACAAACTGAGAGGTTCTCCATCCCTACCTTCATGGATACACACATACACACATGCCAGGCATGAAGCCCTATAACACACTTGGCTAGATGCCTGAATGCCTGAAAGGCAGGCATGTGATCCTATGCAGGTGGCATGTGTCCATTGGACAAAACCACACTCTGACACCCACATGCACTCTCACCTCATCCCCCTTCTTTCTACCACATTGCACATTGAAATTCCCAGAGTCCAGATCACCTCCTCTACAGTCCATAGCCTCACTCAGGTCCTGACTCAACCCAGGTGTGCTGGCTCCCAGCCCACGCCTCAGTCAGTTTGTCCAGCCAAGGAAACTCTGAAGTGTGAGAGGAACGCTTATCAACACAGGCAGGGAAAGGAAAGAGCAGAGGAAAGGGGATAGAGCACCACACTGGTCATCAAGAGACCTCCCTTCCCTGAGCTTCTATTTCCCCATCTATAAAATAGAACAGGGGCACATAGGTGGTCTCTGAGGGCCCTTCTGATTCTGTTATTCTCCACCTCTAAGCTCTAACAATGAACAGGATAAGAATCCCAGTCCTGGCCCCTAGCATTGGGCAGAAACTTAGGCATGAGGAGGCTGCATTCTCATGCAGGAATTGAGATTAGGAGAGTCCCAAACCCCGTGGATGACTGTCTAACAGTAGGACTAGCAGAAAGTTGGCAGTAACCCAAAGGACCTCACCACCACCAGATTGCAGATCTTTCTCCTAGCCTTTCACCCAGTCCCATGCCTAGGGTCTGTGCAAAAGGATGGGGGTAGGGATTGATAGCTGAGCCAACACTACAATTGTACACACTGCAAGCTTCCCCTCTCTGGCTGGCTATGCAATCCCCTCTGAAGACATCCTACACTTCTCTCCCATCAGAGGCTTGCAGGGAGAGCAAGGTGGGGCAATAAGCAAGGGGCATCCTACAGTGACTCTGGGTCACTGCGCCCCTGAATCCCCATCCTCAACAGCCCGACTCCTGGTGCCCTCCAGCCTCTCTCCCGCCAGGGGTTGCAGCTAATCTGTATGCAGCCCCCACCTGCCCCATCCCAGCATCCCCTCCTTGCCACTCAACAGTCACTGCTTGCATCACAGGTACTTTTGCTTCTCTCGATATCTCTGGATTTCTGAGAAATCACCTTTGAGCTTCCCAGAAGTGTTGGAAAAAGCCAGCCAGACAAAAGGCAGTATCTCTGTGACACCTTCCCTGAATCTGCTTCCTAAGTCCAGGCAGTTTCCTTACCCAGCAGCTGCCCCACCCCCAGGACCCCAGCACACAATGATAGATAGAGAAGTCTAATATTGGAAGAAATCTTGAGAGGTCACCCAGTCCAGGCCCCTGCCTCCTAAAGGTACCACCCATTTTCCTTCCTTCCTTGGCCTCCGTCCCCCACAAAGCTGAGGGGTATCTTTCCAATGCCAAAAGATTTTCCAAGAAAGTACGTTACAATAAGAATAATCCATATTTATAGAGCACTTTAAGGCTTACAATAACTCTGTGAGGTAGAAAATACAAGTATTATTTTTATTCTTTTGTCGTTTTTTTAGTCGTGTTCAACTCTTCGTGACCCCCTTTTGAGGTTTTCTTGGCAAAGACACTGGAGTGGTTTGCCATTTCCTTCTCCAACTCATTTTACAGATGAGGAAATTGAGGAAGACAGGTTTAAGTGACTTGCCCAAGGTCACACAGCTAGTAAGTGTCTGAGGCTGGGTTTAAACTCAGGAAGAAGAGTCTTCCTGTTTCCCAGCACAGTGTTCTATCCACTTCACTACCTAATTGTCCACAGATACTATCTTATTTTACAGAGAAGGAAACCAAGGAACAGAGAGGTTAAGTGACTTGCCCACAGTTACACAGCTGGGAAGTTTCAAAATTAGGACTCTACTGCTGGGCAACAAGTCAAGTATACTCCTCACTATGCTACTTTGCAGATGTTTCATATCCTTTCCATGTCAGGAAATTCTTCCCAGGGCCTAATAATCAACCCTCTTGCTATATTCTAAGCCCCAGAAATCTCAGGAATCTCTGAATATATGTAATAATTACACATCAAGCATGCCCTAGACTCTTCCTTTTCCCCTCAACAATGGCACCCCAACCTACCTACCTACCTCTCCCCACACAGTTTGCTGTTCCCCTACTCCAACACCACTCTAGCCAAAGGGTACTCTTCCTAGATGGTCCCCGCAGCCCACTTCTGAGCTCCTGGTCCCATCACTCCCTCCTCCTCCATGAAATGCCTTCTCGCCAACTAAATTCTATCTCTCCATCCTTCATTCTTCAAAATCCAACCTGAGCCCTTCTGTGAAGCCTTTCGGGATTGTTCCCCAGTCCATGCTGCTGGTGTCTCCTTTTCCAAACTCCTATCAACTCATGATGTTGGTCTCTCGCTTGACACATCATACACATGCCATCTCGAATTGAATATATTCACTTTGTCTGCTGCCCATGAAATGGGGCTAACCATACCTGTCTATTTATTGTGTCTCACAAATAATCACTGAGATACGACTAAAAGTCTTCCATTCTCACATACAAATATTAACTCCTGCTCCCCTCCACTGAAAATAGAATCTAAAGGTCAAGCAACATTGGGTGGAAGAAGGTAGATTGAGAGTCAGACCAGGGTTTCAAACTTGACTTTGCTATTTACTCACTATGAGACCTTCAGCAAGTTATTTAACCTTTACAGACCTCAGTTTCCTCATCTGTAAAATGGTTTCAGTCAACAGTTCCAGCCAGTTGGTCAATAAGCGTGTACTAAGCATTTATTGTGTAAACTGTGCTGAGTGCTAGGAAAATGAAGAAAGGCAAAAACATGGTCCTAGGCTTTAAGAAGGAGGGAAAACATGCAAACATAAGTACATACAATATAATCTATATCAATTTGCTTGTCTTCTCGAGGAGAGAGACGGGAAGGGAGAGAGGGAGAGAATTTGGAACTCAAAGTTTAACAAAAAATTAAAAATTGTTTTTACATGTAAATGGAAAAATAAAATACAATTGCTCATTCATGGGGGGGGAAGTATATACAAAATATATACAGCATCAATGGAGGGGGGAGTAACATCAGGAGTGGGGAAGGGAGAGAGAGACTAGGAAAGACCTTTTTCAGAAGGTGGCATTTGAGATGCACCTTGAAGGAAGTCAAGGAAACAGAGGTAGAAATGAAAAGGGATACCCTGCCAGGCGTGGGAGACAATGTGGAAAGGCAGAGTTGGGAGGAACACAAGGGGCTGGATTGTGAAGGGCAGTCATTAAAAGTTAAACAGATTTCTTTATATTTGCTCCTGGAGCTCATCCACTGGAATTTTCTGAGTGGGGAAGGATGACCTGTTGGCAGCAGAATACAGTATGGGCTGAAATCGGGGAGAGATTTGAAAAGGGAAGACAAATTAAGAGGTGGTAGGTACCACCATGGGGGGAGGGGGAGGGAGGGGAGAAAATTTGAAACTCAAGGGATTGTGGAATTGAATCTTGTAAACTAAAAGTAAATAAAATAAATTTTAAAAAAAAAGAGGTGGTAGGTAAAGTTCAGGTATGAGTGTTAAAGGACAAGAAATGTGATGGGAGAGTGGTCCCCAAACCTTTCCTAGTATGAAGCCTGGGTCTACTCAAATGGACCTGGGATCTTAACAATTCAGGATTTCCTTCCAACAATGCAGACCCATCCATGCCTACCCATCTTGTAACTTATCCAGGTTTTCCCAAAAGTCCACCATAACAGGTTCAATCAGTCTGCTTCCTGGGACTTCTCCTTTTTTATCATCAAAAAATTTCAAGGGGTACTATATAGTGGCAATTAATACTGTCAGGATATATTGACAAGAAAATACCTATTCACATATGGATTAATGGAATTCATGAAATAATTCGTTTCCCTTCCACCTTACCCTTCACCCTATGGTCTAAGGCTGAGAAAGAGTGGGCTAGATAATGTGTAGGGTCCTCTGACCCTAGATCTCCACTACCCAACAAGTAAGTGAGGAAGCTGGTGGACAGAGAGCTGATCCTGGAAGCAGGAAGATGCAAGTTCAAATCTGATCTGTCTTTCACTAGCTGTGTGACCCAGAGCAAGTCACCTAATCTCTGTCTATCTCCGTTTCCTCAACTGAAAAATTGTGATAATAATAGTACCTACCTCTCAGGGTTGTTGGGAGTAGCTGAGTGAGGCAGTTAGGGGACTCGGGAGAGCACTGGACCTGGGATCAAGAAGACCAGAGTTCCAATATGACCTCAGAAACTCATTATCTGTGTGACCCTGGGCAAGTCCACTAATTTCTGTCTGCCTCACTTGCCTCAACAATCAAGTGGGGATGATGACAGCATTTACCTCTCAGGATTGTTGTGAGGATCCAATGAGGAGACACTCATAAATAGCATAGCTCAGTGTTCAGTGTTCACACTTAATAAAGATGTATTTCCTTTTTACTTCTTTCTTTCCTTCCTTTTTTTCCTTTCTACCTTCCAACTAATGTGAGCTCCTTAAGGACAGCTCCCACATCTTAAATATCCCGGTGTCCCTTAATACAGTGTTTTGCAAAAATTAAATGTTTGATGAATACTTGGTGGTTAATTGACACGGTAGCATGGGGCCATACAAATAGTGGCAAAATCAGAATTGGAGAAATCCCGTCCCCAACGTTCACATTTGCTACCTGTGTATGGTCTAAAACAGGCCCCAGAAGACCTGTAGCCTCCGTTTTCTCAAGATCCCCTCCAGCTCTAAGCCTGACTCTTCAGATTGATCTCTCTCTGCTCAGAGTACCACCCTCCATCACCCCAGTGCACCCATCTTCACGAAGAGTCACCTTTGCCCTCTCTTTGGCCAGCTGGCACAGACCTTCCTGGCCCAAAGTTATACTCAGTAGATAGAATTGACCCAGGAAAAGGATGAGGGTGAATTGGGGGAGGGCTTCAAAGAATCTTCTAGAAAGGGCGCCTTCCCCACCGCCCACCCCAGACCAACAGGGAACCTCTTCAGGGCTGAGACAGCTCCAGGAAAGGAGATGCTCCATCATCCCTTTCCATATCATAGGCAGCTGGCCTCAGGTATCATAGACAGCTGGCTTCAGAACATTCTCATTGATATCTTTCTTATAGAACGTCGAGCTCTTTCTTCCTGCTCGGTCTCCAAAAGAACAGCTCATTGACATGAACCATCTGGCACTCACTAACTGTGTGACCCTGGGCAAGTCACTTTACTTCCCTAACACTCAAATTTCCTTACCTGCAAAACAAGGATGATAATCATTGTATTGCCTACTTCACAGTGGTTTGAGGCTCTAATAATATAATGTTCATAAAATATTCTGACAACTTTAGAGAATCAGTGGTCTTAGTAGTCTATCTTAGTAGTCTATCATATGGTCCCAATTCCATTCATGCTAAAAGGATATATCCTAGTCATATTACTGCTTTTATTCACAGTCCTCCAGACTGAACTGCACAGGTATGATTCAAAGCTAAGCTTTAGCAAGACTGAGCTTTTCATACCTTTCGTAGAATTCAGAACTAGAATGGACCTTAACGACAGCCTAGCCCAACTACTCTCTTTTTATGCATTAGGAAACTAAGGCACAGAAATAGGATGTGACTTGGCCAAAGAATCTAACCCAAAATAACTAGAATTTAGAATCAATAATAAATATGGTAACATTATATAATGATGTGGAATATAGGGTAGCTAGGTGGTGCAATGGATAGAGCACTGGGCTAAGACTCATCTTCCTGCAATCAAATCTGGCCTCAGACATTTACTAGCTGTATGACCCTGGGCAAGTCACTTAACCCTGGGTGCCTCAGTTTCCCCATCTGTAAGCTGGAGAAGGAAATGGTGAACCACTTCAGTATCTTTGCCAAGAAAACCCCAAACGGGGTCACAAAGAGTCAGATACAACCAGACAATAATAACAATAAAATATACAACTAGTGTTCACCACTAGCACTTTAAAGGTGCCAAAATGCTTTGCTTTCATTATATTATTTCACAGCTCTGTGAGGCAACACAATTATTATCATTCTGATTTTACATGGAAGGAAACGGATTCTTAGAGAACAGAGCCCAGGTCCTCCTGATTCTAAATTCTGGGAGTTGTTCCCTGTGTTTCTTCCCACTTCTGAACAGAGTGGGAAGCTGAGATACAGAGATATTGGGGATTTACCTTGAATTTCAGGAGAAATTTCAGGATCTGGAAGTCTTAGCCGCAGACCTTGGGGCAGAATTGTCAGCTGCTACTATCCCCTTCATTATTCTACCTGTAGAGTCGACTCCCTGACCCTGGAGCTAAAACAATGTTCCATCCCTCTGCTTGCCAAGGGCAGAAGACAGAGCCTTGGCTGGCAGCCGGTGGGCAATGGGAGGGGGGATTCAAGGAGACTTCTGCTGCCTCAGCAGAATACTTCATCTTGGCTCCTGATTGGCCAGGGAGGGGCCTGCAAAGGCACCAGGAAAACCGCAGCCCCCACCTCTAATAGGCACTGTGGGACTGGAACAGGCCTGACCAGCATACAGGGCTGCCAGGCACAGCCAGGTCCCCTGTGCCTATCAAACCTCCTTTCTGTAGTTGACCAGCCCAGCCCTGCACACTTCAGCTCCCAAACCTGAAGTAGCCTGGGCATACTCATTCCTAATCCTTCCCTGGATCTACAGATGACCCAAAGATTCCAGCCCAACTATGCTTTCCTTCTTCCCTCATGTAAGACACAAAAGGGTGAGCTGAGTGGCGCAGTGGATAGAGTATGGGGCTAGGTGTCATTCACCAAGATCTCAGCTCAATTCCAGTTGCAGGCATTTAATAGTGACTCTGGGTAAGTCACCAAACAGCTTCTCCATCATGGAGATAATACTAAAACCTACCTCACAGGATTGTTACGAGGATCAAATGAGATAACATCTCATTAAGTGTTTTTGCAAACCTTAAAGCGTTATATAAATGCTAGATATTATTAAGTGATGACCTCAGATTAGGAAAGTTGGGACAGAGTTGGGGAAAGTTAGACTGACTTCCCTGATCTCTCCCTGGGTTCCATCCAGGGCCCTTCCCCTATCTTCCATGCTTGTGCCTTGGTTTCATGGGGAGGAGAGCCATTTACTTTCCTACCACTCATGGACCTTGGCAAAGGAAGGGCTCAGGGTGAAGAATAGGTCTGGGAGGAGGTCTGTGATCTGGCCATAATTCCCATGATTTGTAATAAGATCCCTGAGTGTGACTGTCTCTATCTCTATCTACTCCCCTGCTCTAATTTCCTGTCTGAAATGAAAAGGCCTGGAACTGCCCATTCAAGATATAAAAGTGCCCCAGACCTACGAAACTGGCTGCAGCTGTAATACCAGCCCATCACAGTAAGAAATTCAATTCCCATCCAAACTGCCTCTGTCTTCCTATGGAAAAGGGAAGGGTAGAGGAAGGAAGAATCTCTGGAAGACATGGGGAGTGGGGAGGGGGGAGGTATTTGAGAATCTTTGGTCCTCACAGTCCATTTCCCAATGTAGGCTTCCCTCTCTGAATATAATAGAAACTGAAAGTAGGGGTCCAGCAGATTTTTAACTCAGGGCCAAGCTTTGAATGGCTTCAGGGGTCTCTTCCCCATCTTTCCCCCACCTTTATATTTCAATCAATTGTAGACAACACCTTTCACTAGAGGATCTCAAAGCACTTTGGCAAGGGATGGTAAGGGTGGTCTATCATAATTTCCCTCTGCCAGCTAGATGAGTGGGAAGTTGAGAGGCAGGAGTCTACTAGGAAGAAAGCCATCCCCCACAGGACCTCAGAGTGCTGAATTCAAATCTCCCATCTCAGCACAGCCTCTGACACTGTGACAAGGGGGCAGGTGTGTGATGGGGTTAGGGGGACCAGGATGGTGCAGTCAGGAGTTAGACCTGAGTCATTTTTGTGCCAAGAATGGGCATCATGCATATTGTAGGGTCCTAATCCCACCCCCACCACGAATTATCTACACAACTTTTGGCAAGTAATGTAATCCTCTCTCCGACTCAGTTTCCTCTTCTGTATAAAGAAATGATCACCAGGGTTCCACCTATCTCTAACATTCTGTGGCTATGTGAAACCACACTCAGCCTAACTGTGCCTTGCCAATAAGGAAAGGAAGAATACAAACCCATTGGGGTAAAAGGAACTACCCAGAGCTCCCTACCCTACCTCTCCTGGTTATGCTCCATTGCATTTTCCCATGCTCACCCAGAGGAACGCAAGGCAAGTTAGAAAGCAAAGCGGTCACAACCTTCAGAATCCCTCTCCCCTCCCAAAACCACCTTCTCTTAGCCCAGGGGGCTCCATGGGCTCCATGCCCAGCTGGCTTCTTGCCACCCCAGTTGTTAATTCCTAGCCACATGAAAAATGGTTCTTTCTAAAAGGGACCCCAGCCAGGCAGCTTTCCCACCATCTCCCTCCTTTCTCCCCATTCCTCACTCCCAAGCCAAGAGGAAGTCTAAACCAGGAATGTGTTTGGAAAGGAAAGGCTCTTTACCAAAGGGGCTATGCTGGGAAATCTGACCCCATTCCCAAAGAAACACTATACACCCTGTTTTCCAGCATCTTCCTGGCTTGTCTCTGTCCCCCAGGATCCTACCAGCTTCTGCCACTCTGTGAAGTATCCCCAGTTTTTACTCTCTCCCCAAGTGTCCACCAATGCCATTCCTGCTCATCTCTTAATGTCCCCCCAGACCCTGCCCTTCTCCCCAAAGTTACTCTAATCCTTGTCTCTCTTGACGAGTATATGCAACCCCTGCCCATCTTCCCCCATCTCATACCCCTCTCCCCCAGGCAATCTGGTCCTCGCCTCTCTCCCCCAGAATCTACCCAGCTCCTATTTCTATTTCCCTATCCTCTGCTCATCTCCCCCAGACCCTGCCTCTCTTCACAGTGTCCACCTAGCTTCTACTCCCTCAATTCCCTCCTGCTTCTGTTCCTCTCCTTGTCCAACTCTCCAGTCCCTCAGAACTGATCTAATATTGTGTCCAATGTTCATCAAATACCGGCCAAACTCACCTCCCTCTTCTCATCTGACTTTCTTCACTTCTTGCTCTAGGAAGGTGAACCTCTGATCCTTCCAAATAAAAAGCATTTTCCAGGGGCTCCAGGGACCCTTCCCCTCTCACAGAAACTTGGGGGAGGGGGTTCTAAACCCAACAGAAATGCCTTACTGTGTCCAAATCTCCACACATCCCAGAGGGTCTCTGTGTCTGTTATCTCAACTCATATCCCAATTGCAAAGTGCTCTGGCTTCAAATGGGGTGCTGCTGGGGTACCTGAAGTGAGCAGCAATGGAGTATGGAATGTGGTGGTCTCAATGGGGGAGTAATTCTCCTCCCCGGCTTTTGCCAGAGGGACTCCTTGAGCAGAGCTACTGAGGGCAGGGAAGACCCAGACTGATGCATCCATCTCTGATGTTTTTTTTTTCCCCACTGGGAGTGATGAGGAGGAGAAAGATGCAGGGCAGGGAGAGCTTCGGAAGGCCTGAGAAGCTGTCACCGCCCACCAGTCCTAAGGGATGGGGAAGGGCATTTCCATTAGCTTACCTTCTTTCGCAGACAGAATCGGAGGGGCAGAAGGCAGGAGAAAAAATACTTGCCCCAGTGGATTACACAGGTGAAACACCAGCTCAAACGTGTCATGTTGTCACAGAGATCAGCTTCTGAATGTGGGGGCTTTAGGGGACCTTAGGAAAGGACAGTGAGGAGAGAGAAGAGGGGGACAAGGATTCTGCTCTCTTTCTTCTTTTCGTGGGTCTCCTCTGCCTCAGCCCTCGGTAATCTGGCTCCCATTCCCTCCTTCAAAGGGAGCGGGAGGACAGAAGGTCAGTAGCCCCAGGCTGGGGCTCCCCACATATCTCCAAGGTCCCAAGTCGGAGCTGGCTGCTGCTTCCAGGAAGCTTCCAACCAGTCTGGACTTCCCCAACCTCCTCCGGAAAGCCCTTCAGCTGCTCCCTCTCCTCTTCCCCTCAGCAGTGACAGCCTCTCGGCACACCTCTGCCTCTGTCTTGATGGATTCGATCAGGCTGGGGCTCCTGGGTGCTCCACGCTGGGAGGGCCGTGCCAAGCAGACAACTTCTAAGGGGTTTGGAGCCTTGAGGGAGACGCAGGCTTAATTAAGACTGAGGCTGAGCCTGTCACACGAAAAAGACAGCAGCAGTAGCAGCACAGGGACCAGCTATCACAGCAGCACTGTGGTCCAAGCCTGCAGTGTGTGTGAGTGTGTGAGTGTGTGTGTGTGTGTGTGTGTGTGTGTGTGAATAGATTCCCTCCAGATCTCACTCCAATTCCCATATTGCTCCCCAGAGCACAATGTGATTACTTTGAGGAGCGGCCACCGGCCGGCTCCCAAAGCTTAAGAAAAAATCCTCAGTCACTCACTCAAACACAACACTCCCTCCCTGTGCACTGTCCCATCCTGGATGCCAAGCCCTGACCCCTGGGCCCCTATCCTTGCTTCCTCATCTGAACTCATCCTGGATCTCGTCTTCCAGCCTGGGAGAGAGGAGATAAAATGAAATATTGTTGAACCTATACAACCCAGGCTGAAACTGGGAGAGATGGCTCCAACCACTCCTCTACCTTTGGGCAAGACTGATATTTTATCCAGGCAGGGCCAATAAGGTCTTAGTTCTCAAGATGAAGGAGATTCAATTGCTTTCTTCCAAAAACCCTCACAAGCAGACTGTCCAGCTCTGACCTCTGGGTGGAGGGGGAATTAACCTTCCCATTTCCTTCCCAACCCACCTTGGGCACACACTGATTTCATAGGAACAAAAGGTGCAGTGTTCAGACATCATCAAATTCAGAAATTCTTACTCAGGGTCTATGAACCCCCAAGTGGACTTTAGATAGATTTCATGGAATCTATGAACTGGAATGATAAAAAAATACAGCTTATATGTATATTAACTTTCTGTTTTCTTTGTAATCTTATATTTTTTATTTATGGATTTAAACATTATTCTGAGAAGGGGACCACAGGATTCACCAAGCTGCCAAAGGGGTCTATGACCCAAAAAAAATTTAAGAATCTCTGATCTATTCAATATGCTTATTTTACAGATGAGTAAAGTCATTCCCCTCAGAGAAGGGAAATGACTTGCCCAAGGACACACAGGTGGTAGGTAGGAGATACAGGATTCTAACTCATGTTCCCTAGTTCCACCTCCAGGTGTCTTTCTATTATACCTCCTGGCACACATATGCAAAAGAGGTGTCTCTCTAGGCCTTTGGTCCACATGGATGATGTTCAGTGTCTCTTGGCAAATCTGAAAGCAGCAGGCCTTGCTCTGGACCTAAAGCCTTCCCTTGCTTCACCCCCTGTGACAGTTTCAGTTGTGTAAGATCAGACCAGCCTAGAAAAACTTCTCACCTCCCCACCCCATTCCCTCAATAATAGTTGGACTGAAGAAAGAAGACAGGGGAGAAGGTGAGAGATGGAGACCCCTGGAGGGAGGGGAGGAAGGTCTGAAGCATGCAAGAAGGCCTCCTAGAACAAGCTGGGGCTGCTTCTGGTTAGAGAACTTGGAGGCCATGGTCCTTCAGGCTCCGGCTCCCCCTTCCCCCTCCCCTTTTTTCCTCCCTGGTCTCTGCTTGCTGGCAGCTCTCCCAGTTTATCGGCAGCATCAGAGCCGGGCAAGGCGCATGCTTTCCTCAAGGGGAGGGAGGGGTGTCATCTGGCGGCCTCAGATTCTCCCCAAGGCGCTCAGCCCTACTCTCCAGCCAGCTCTTCCAAGAGCCTGTCATCCACCCGGTCCATCCAATGAGGACCTCTGCTTTGGGGGAGCCTGTGTTTCTGATGACCAAGCAACCAGTGGAAGAGAAAAAGGAGACGGCTGACAATGCTAGAAATGACTTGAAGCTCATATACATATAATCAATCCCATAATCCTTCTCTCATCATCAAGGCAAAGGATATAGCATCATGGAAGTGCATAGCCAAACAACATAGCTCAGACACCATCCCCTTCAATATCCCAAAGTCCTATAGCATGTCCTTCAGTGACTTATTTTCCCCACTAGCAAGGCCTTTGATTTCACCTGGAGAGAACTGGGGTGTGGCAGGGAGGATATAAAGAGCACAGAGCTGGCTACTTTTTTTTTTTTTTTTTTACCTCCAACACAATCCAAAAAAACCCAACCCATCCGCCTTACTTCATGCCTGGGAGCTAGACTTTGGGACCCTTGGGCTGGGGGCCAGGACTCCGGAGTGCTTTCCCTATTATGCAGTGGGGTGGGGAGTGGGGCTGGATTGTCCTCTCCAGGCCTCATAGCTACAAAGTTTTAGAACTGGGAGGGGCCTCAGAGACCAAATGGCCCAAGTCCCTTGTTTTACAATGAAACAGAGGCCAAGAAAGAAGCCCAAAGTCAGACAAGTGTTAAGGGGCACAGTGGGGTTTTAAACCCAAATATTCTATCTCCAGAGTCAACTCTCCAATGCCCCAAGGTCATGTTGCCCCCTCCATACCAAAGAGAGACCAAGGCAGGGTCGAACATAAGGGGTGAAGCTTGTTGTTGGTCATCCTTCATTTTCGAAAAGGACCAATGATATCGCAGGATGATGTCTTGGCTTGCAAGTGAGCTGGATTTAAGTGAGGCAGAGCTGCACAAAGTTGTCGGCCTCAGTGTCTCTTCAAGAGTGTCAGTCCAGAATTTAGGACTGAAGGCAGCTAGGTGGCACAGTGAATAGAGCACCAGCCCTGCAGTCAGGAGGACCTTAGTTCAAATTCGGCCTCAGATACTTAACACTTACTAGCCATGTGACCTTGGGCAAGTCACTTAACCCCAATTGCCCTGCCCTCCTCCAAAAAAAAAATTGTTTAGGACATTTGGGATTCAGTAGATGACCTTGGCATCTCCAATGTCTGACCTCGATCTAAGCACTCCACAATGCCTGCTTCAGCCACTTTCATGGAGGTAGGAACAAATTGATCTCAGATGTCCATTCTGTTGGGGAATGGTCACCTGGTGGAGTAGACATCCTCCTAATTCACTGACAAGTTTGAGGACTCTCGGTTACCCTCAAGGAGCGACCTTTAGAAAGGCAATGGGATAGGGGAAAGAGTTTTCTCATAGTGATATCTGTGAGATACTGAATGGACACAGTGGAATCTCCTTCCCTGGAAATTATTAGAACCAGAAGAGACTCCCTCCACACAGTTATGAACTGGCCCTGTTCAGTAGGGAGAGCCCTGGATTTGGAGTCAGAGGACCTGGGTTTAAATCCTGTGTCTTCCACTTACTATCTATGTGACCTTGGATAAATCATTTTACTTTCTGAGCCTCTATAAAATGAGGAGGCGGGCTCAAATGGTTTCAAAGGCCCATTTTATCTCCAAATCTATGATCCTATGATGGCTTGTGGTTATTTCAAGACTCAGTCTTTGAAAATCTAAAAAAAAGGGCTGAGAGAGAAAGGTCCTTCACTCTCAGGCTTTCTCCAGCATGAGGTGCTCTCAGACTAGGGACCTTCAGATTCAGTTAGAAAACTGACCCACGGATGAAGGAGGAGGCTGGGAATGCAGGAGAGGAAGGCTAAGCTGCTGAGGCTAAGCGCAGCCTACTCTCCTCTGGGGGACCCCACCAGAGTGGTTCTCTGCTTGGCCCTGAACATCCTTACTCTAGGTTAGAGTCATTTCAATCATGAAACCTACAACGCTCAGAAATGTGTGGGGACCAGATTAAAACTGGGAAACATTTAACAGAACAAATTAAAATACAGTAGAACATAGATAATGTTAATATGTGTTTTTCTAAGTCAATAGGACGGCTCCTGTTTCTCTCTGACTTTGCTACTGCAGCTCTGAGGAGACGTCAGAGGCTGTTTATTCCTGTTATCAACTTCACTTCTTTCTCACCTGCCAGTCTTAAAAAACTCATAGTGCAGAGCATGAAAGAATCACGGGTTCCCAAGTGCCTGCTGGGAAATACCTGTGGTCATCCTGTTTAACCCCAGCCCCACCCCTGCCCCTGTTTCCAAGGGCCTCTTTCATTTTCACAGAATCAAAGGATGTCAAAGAAGGGGCCGTCTCCATCCACTTCATTTTACAGATGAGGAAACTGAGGCCTATGTGTTCCAGGGACAGTTAGTAGTATAAAGATCACTGGATCTGAGTTGGAAAACCTGGGTTCAAATCCTGCATGTGGGACCTATTGCCTGTGTGACCCCACAAGGCAAGCTATTTCATCTTTCCAGGGCAGTTTTCTTATCTGTTTACAAAATGAGGATATTGAAGCCATGCTCTCTAAGGTCCTTCCTTAACCATCTATTACCCTTAACCATCTATTACTCTTCTCTAGGTATTCATAAGCTCACAGGATCACAGATTTAGAACAGGAAGGGACCTCATATTTTTATAGATGAGGAAACAGGCACAGGGTGAAGTGACTTGCCCAGGGTCATGCAGCGAGTATGTGTCTAAGGAAGGATTTGAACTCAGGTCTTCCTCACTCCAAATCCAGCTCTCTGACCACTGCCTCACCTAGCTGGGTTTTCATTGTCATTGTTGTTTGTTTGCTTGCTTGCTTTTATCCCAAGAAGGTTACTCTTTCTGACTTTTCAGATGATTCAATGGAGAGGTAGGAACACAAGCCTCAACAAAATGGACAATATATCAGGCAAAAGCTGCGATACTTATCAGAGGTTTGAATGGGTCTCCCTAGTGGCAAAAAAGCAGAAGCCCAGGACTAAGCCTTGCCTCATCCCCCTGTCTCTGAAAAGGATAGCCCCATCCCCCAGCTCAGACAGAGGGGGTTACTCCCTTGTGGCAAGGTTTCCAGGGAAGAAGGGGATTCCAGGGCCTCCTTCTGTTAGCCCACTCCAGGCGAGATATCTAACTCCACTCCAGCCCGGTCGGAGAACATGTTACCTTTTTTATGATGACCCTACAGAGATCCAAAACACCTCTCTCCACCTCCCCACCTCTCACCCCAATGAAGCATCAAATATGCCTCCATTTCCAGACCTTCCACCATCTCTCCTCTAACCACATACACACACACACACACACACACACACACACACACACACACACACACACACACACACACACCCCATTCTCTAGTTATAGACCTCAAACTTTGATCAGGATTCCAGTTAGGCTCTGCCTATAAGAATAATTGTAACTGCTGCTCTCTATCCCCACACTTCCCCTTAAGACCAGAAACATCAAGTCTGAAGGCATGAAAGGACAGGGAGGTTTCACAGGCCTCAGCAGATAGAAAGGGGTACCAAAGGGTATAGAGGTACAAAGGACCTTAGAAATCATCTGCTCCAACCCCCTAATTTTGGAGACGAAGAAGTTAAATCCAAAAGAAGTTAAATGACTCCCCCAAGAGCAATCCTGTCTAGTAAGATTTGAGATGAGATTTGAACCTGGGTCTGACTCCCAATCCAGGGTCCTTTCCATATAGCATTAGGGTTGTATTTACCCACCCCAGTAGAGAGAGAGAAGACACTGGGGCATTCCGTATGAAACCTCCAGAGGGGTCTTTCTCCCCACCCCACCCCAATTCCAAAGAACTCGAGAGTGGAAAGGATTCCCAGAGAGTCGGTCAGTGTGCTTGCTATCCAGGAAGAGATCTCAGAGAAATGAGAACAGGATCCCAGCCCTTGTCTGGGGGTTTGGGGATGGGGCAGAGCATAGGGATTAGAGAGAGAAGCCATTGGATTTAGGAGACACACAGTGTGCCCTCTGTCCATTCCCCAGGCCCCTCCCCAAGCCCAGTGTTCCCAGCTTTGTCTGTAAGGGACAAAGGCAGCTCCTGTCCGAGAAGTTTCACTCAGGGATCTGATCAGGAGGCTCCAGTTCCTGCTTTCACACCCTGAGAGAGATGAACAGAGAGCCTCACTCCCCAGGGACCTTGCCGCCCTTTCTTTTCCCATCTGATGGGGACAGATCCCGTCCGGCCCCAGACTCCCTGCTCAGCCCCTCTGCTTTCTCACAAGGACAGGTTGAATTTCACCCCCCCTTTCCCTCCAGGCAACAATTCCTCCTGCATTTCTCTAGAAGGCTCTTGCCCCAGTCCCACTTCCCAGTCTGGGTTTCCTGGGTCCTTGCCTCCTTCCCAAAGAGGTAAAAGCTTTCTAGCAAGATACCACGGTGATGGAGCAAACCAATGTCCAGGCTCCCATCTCATACATCCTTCTACTACTCCAGGCTGGTTAGACTCCTCCACCAGCCTTTACAAACAGTAATTTGGGGGTATGTCAGAGCTGGAATAGACCCTCCCTGAAGCAGATGAGACCCAAAGGAGAAATGGCTCATCCTAGGTCACACAGGGGCACAATTTTCATTCCAAAGCTCCCTGAGGGGTGTCTGATTCTAACCCCTCCCTGCCCCACTTCAGAAAGGAGAGGTACCTCTCCTAGATTCTGGAACAACAGTGTTTCCCAGTTCCCAACTCCCACCTATCCAGTATCCCAAAGAGCTTTGTGACTAGGGCAGGCACATAAGTCATATAATTAGCCAGGACTTTAGAAATCAGCAATAATCTACCAAACATGCATTAAGCACCTACTGCACACCAAGGATACTGGTGACAAAGACGATCTTATCTAATCCAATGGAATCATCTATCATTTTACATCTGGGGAAGTTGAGGCCAGAGAAAGAAGCAATACAGCTAGACAGTTCTAGAACCATCATCCTTCCTTTGGTATCACAGTCTTTACAATATACAATTTTGCAGATTCTTGGGGCTGGGGGCAAGGGTAAGGGAGATAGTAGTCACTTAAACTTTCAGACCTCAGAGAAAGCTATCCCACACTATCATAGATTAAAAAGCTGGAAAGGTCATTTAATCCACCATCCTCTCCATTTTACAGATGAGGAAACAGACCCAGAAAGAAAAATCCCAAGGTCAGATGTATAGTAAGTAGCAAAGCAGAATTCAAACTCAGGTCCTGTGACACACACACCCCCCCCCCCCCAAGTTCAGTGCTGTTTCTGCCATGCAGTACTGTCTCTTCTCTGTCCTAAAATCTCCCATCCTAAAGATTCAGGTAGTTTGTCCTGTTGTCCAACTTCCCTGCCCACACCCCCCATGCCCCCCACACCCCTGCCCCAGCTTCTGTAACTTGGAATTCTTTATTCTTTATTTCACAAGGATGAAGAATAGCTAGGTGACCCTCCTCTGCATCATAAATCCCTGCAGACACTAAAAGCTCATTATTCAGATTTTCTCCCCTACTCCACTCTGGAAAGCTTTTTATTTTCACGACTGAAAAGTCTAGGCCCTCTTTTGGGTCACTTTCAAATGGTTTCTATCCTCTCCATGTTGCATACTGAGAGTGAGGAAGAAAGGGGGGAATGTGTGGAATAAGCATGAAGTTATGCTGCATATTGGTTAGGAAAACTCCTTTGCTCTGTTCCTGAATATAGGAAAAAGAGAGAGAGGAGGTACCACCTTTACAGTAGCATCTCTGGAAAGGTAGTGAGAGGGGCTCTGGATTGGTCTGTCCATCTCTCTGCCTCTCCTTGTCTGTCTGAATCTGCAGGGAGCCTGCAGAAGCCAGGGAGTTGAGCCCAGGCCCCTTTAAATGAGATTAAAGCTAGGGCTGCCTAATTGATGCTGATGGAAGCAGGGAGAGAGTGAGATGAATGGAGAGTGGAGAGGGGGAGGGGAGATCTCAGAGATGAAGGGGGGAGCCAGGATGAATTAGAACTGGCTAATACCATTAGCTCCCCCCACCCGGCCTCTTCACTGCAACCCTCTCCTCTCTCCTGGGAAACCAGACCACTGACTGATGCCCGGGTGGATTGGCGGGGGGGGGGGGGGGGGGGGTTAAAGAAAAGGATGACTGGGGTGGAAGGAGGGGGTCGGGTTGTGGAACTGAGGTAAAGTCCCTGTCTGTGAGACTTCAATGATGGGAAGAGAGAAAGGCAGAGATGGTAATAGAGACAAAGAGACAGACAGAGAGATAAACACACCTATAGGGACAAATGGAAAAAAAAGAACAAAGAGAGGTAGACAGAGGCAAAGATAGAGACAGAGCTAATTTAAAAGATTCTCTCTCTCTCTCTCTCTCTCTCTCTCTCTCTCTCTCTCTCTCTCTCTCTCTCCCTGTCTCTCTCTCTCTCTTTCTGGGTGTGTGTGTCTCTGTCTCTGTCTCTCTGTCTCTTTCTGTCTCTCTCTTTTCAATTGCTCAGTTGCTCTTCTTCCAAAGTCTCCCCTACTCTCCCTATTCCTCTCTCTACCCTCTATGGCCCTCTGGTTCCCACATCTCCCTTACCACCCCCACCCCTGACAGTCTACAGGTTCTCTAGCTGGACACCTTCCCTGTGGCTCTGTGGTTCTCCCAGCAACCTGGCCACGAGTCTCAGCTCATTTCATTATTAAGTTTGGCATCGTGAAGAGATAAGCAAAAGCACAGGACAGCCAGAGAAACCAAACCCCTGTGCCTCTCCCCACACATCTCCATCCCTGCCCCTGCATCACAAGCCTAAGTCATAGAGAACCGTGAAGAGCATAAAGGAAGATGTGGGTCTGGGGGATTGTGAGAAACAGTTGGGAGAAACCAAGAAAGAGGGAGAGATAGAGAGAGAAACAGACAACGATGGAAGGGGGGGGGAGGGAGGAGAATCTGGGCAGAGAAAACCAGAGCTCCAAAGAGAGACAGAGAAGGGAATGAGGCAGAGAAGGAGAACCAAAGAGGGGAAGAGACAAAGGCCACCCAAGGCAAAAAGAGAGGGAAGGGGATAGAGAAGAAATGGAAGAAGAGGAGGAAGTGAGAAGAAATAGAGGCAGGAGTGAGGAGGAAGAGGGTGAAGAGTCCATAGCTAACCCCTCACCTCTTAAAAAGCAGCCGGAGGCAAGGAAAGTCAGCAGAGAAAGCTTGGGGGAGTAATCATCGGAGCCATCGAGGAAAGGCCAGAGGCTGTTTAGGACAACCACCCAGAGAAAACAAAGCTTAAAAAGTCAATACCTAACTCCCACCCCTGAGCACAAAAGGGTAAAGTTAGAGACCCTCCTGCCCCTCCCCCACTACTCTTTCCAGTCTTCCTCTAAATGGGAGGATCTGAAGGAAACGGCACCTTTTTGAACTCATGACCTTAAGGATCCCCAAGTCCACTCCTAGTGAAGAACTAAGTACCTTTGACCCAAGACCTTTAAGTAATTAACCTTTACCATCCAAGAGCAAGGGTGCAGATGGAGAAAATGTGATGGAAAGAGAAAAAGGGTCATACACATATATAATCAGCCACAGACTTGGGCCTGAGGTTTTCAAGGTAGAACAAAGTTAAGGGGCCAGTCCACACCAGGGATGAATGGGGGCTTTAGCTGGGGCCAAAGTTCTCATTACAGTGAATCCTAATGGGAATTCTGCAGACCAGTTCTACATCCTTTTTTTTCTAATTAATAAAACTTTATTTTCTCTCCCTCTCACTCCATTGGAAAACAAAACCAAACCCCTGTAAAAATATGCATACCAAGCAAAACAAATTGCTGCATTTGCCATGTCCAAAAATATGTATCTCATTCTGCATCTTGAGGCAATCACCTCTCTGTCGGGGAGGTGAACAGTGTGCTTCATCATCAGTCCTTTGAAATCATGGTTGGTCATTGCATTGATCAGAGTTCAACTTTCAAAGTTGTCCTACAGCCATCATGGAAAACGTGGGATATCACAAAGACTTTGCAATACAGTAGGCCTGCACTGACTTCTGGATGGACTATGTGGTGGATGGAGCATAAACCCACCTACAACCTCAGCAAAAACAGGCTGGTATAGGTTAAAAAATGCTGGATTTGGAGTCAGACTCAGGCAAGTGGCATTTACTAAGTAGGCTTAATAAATGTGCCGGGCTCTGTGCTACATGCTAGGGATAAAAAAGAAAGTCAAAAGACAATCCTTGCTCATACATGGTCTAATGGAGAAGACAACATGCAAAGTAAGATGAACAAACGATATATGCTGGACTGGGGGTAGTCTCAGAAAGAAGGCACTCAAATGAAGGACTGGAGAAAGCTTCTTGGGGTTTTAGCTGAGACTTGAAGGAAGCCAGAGAAGTGAGGAAGTGGAGATGAGGAGGGAGAACATTCCAGACATGGGAATAAATATGGCGCTCAGTTACAGAAAATGCTCAGAGTCGGGAGATGGAACAGCAAGGAGGTCAGTACCGCTGGATGGCTGAGTAGTGGAGGGGAGGAAGATATAAGATGGGAAATGTAGAAAGGGCTTCAAAAGCCAAATGGAGAATTTGAGATTTGATCCTGGAGGTGAGAGGGAAGGACTGGAGTTTATTGTGTAGGGGTGGTGGGTCGGGGTGGCGTGGTCAAACCTGTGCTTCAGGATGATTGGATGAGTAAAAGATGGATTGGAGTAAGGAAAAACTTAAAACTTTAGGCAGGGAGACCAACCAAACAACCCCTACAGTAGTCAAGGCATGAGGTGATAAGAGCCTTCTTTACACTTACTCCCAGGTTTGACCTTAGACAAGTCACTATTCTGGGCCTGTTTCATCATCTATAAAATAAAGGGGTGGATTAGACAATCTCAAAGGTCTCTTCCAATTCCTGTTCCTATCTAAGGTTCTAAGACCAGGGTTGACTCCCAGATTTTCAATCCTCTGCCTCTGACAGCAAGACACTTTGGAATCTCCCTCCCTCCAACTCCTGCTTGCTGATACACCTCTCCTTCCCTCTTACCTCAGAGCCTGCCTAATGAAAGAGACCCCAAGCAAGAAGGGGACTAGTTCTCAAAGACCCTGTTCAGTCCAGTGGTACCCTGGGTTTGTTTTATTACATGAGGTGCTTGGGATTGGGATCAAAGCCAGGTTGGCCTTCCAGAGAACCTACAACTGAAACTCAGCTGAGGCTGGTACGCAGGCAGATTCCAAAGAGTTCATATAGCACCTGGTGAAGTGGGGGGAGGGGAAGGATGGTTTGAAGGGCAAAGCAAAATGGAAACATCACACTGGGGCTGGACAGCCAGAGACAGCAACACTGACCACCCAAGCAAGAAAACTCCAGACACAACCAGAGAGATCTGAATTCTGTTTCATTCCGCTAACCTGAGTGTAATCCATCCATCCCTCCCCATCCATCCCTCTGCCATTAATCAAGTCAACCCTTCCCTTGATCCAACAGAAGGCTGTAGGATGGAGCAGAGAAGGGAGTTATTTTGTTCTTATAGACCTCAAGGAAAGGGAAAGTTCAGTCTCCTTAGTCACTGAGGGCTTATGTTCTAGTCTCATGCCCCTCAAAGGACCTTAGGTTAGATATGGGAAAGGGATCCTATAGTAGCCTCCGAACATGTAATTCCTAGGATGCCAGGACAGAGTTTCCAGGTATTCCTGTTATTGCCTCTTAAATGAATGAAATCACATTTTTAAAGCACTCAAGGGAGGCCAGAGCATAGAAATTCACGGACCAAGTCGAGGGCAGGACAAGATAAGTGAAATCCAACTGGGTTGAATAAAAGAAGCATGAGGATGGAATTAATGGGAAATAATCTAGATACAAATAGAAAAGTAAGACAGTTCCTGCTCTCAAGATGCTCACGTTCTAATGGGAAAGACAATACCTATGGAAAGTTTCAGCTCCAAGTCGGATGGGAAAAGTCCCATGGTTCTTAGGACAGACACAGACACAGATAGACAGACACAGAGGCAGAGAGACAGAGACAGATACAGAAAGACAGAAACAGAGAGAAAGGCAAAGAGACAGAGATAGACACAGAGGGAGAGACAAAGACAGAGGGGGGATAGGTAGATATGTATATATGTATATGTGTGCATGTATGTATGTATATGTACATATGTGCAGATATATATATACACACACACACACACACCACCTCTTCTTTAATGGCATTTCCATTGATAAAAACCCATCTGTTTCTGATGTCAAACCACTTGAAAGGACCAAGGACTCTGGTGACAAGAATCTTCCTTTCTGGGTCTTCAGGAGCTGTGGAGGAGCAGTGGCCAGGTGGCCTCCCCATAGAGGTTGCTTCCCAGGATGATGCCGATTGGTTGGAAGCCTTGCTGTTCCCAAGGCTTGTAGGTTCGGGGGCCTGGGTTGTCTCCACCAAGGTCTGAGATGGTGGTGGCAGTGGTCTGCCCTGCCTGGTACAAACTGGCCCCTGTTTCTCCCCCAGGTTGCTTCATCTAGCCCAGCTTGCCTGTCCTCCTGTTTCTTAGAACCTTCAGACATTGCGAGTTTTCAATTCCCACTTTCTCTTCATGTGTTAAATGAACAGTCCATAGCTCTTCCTTAGCCGTGCCTTACCCTCAACTGCCAAATGGGGTGACAACATTTGTACAGAACTCTGCAAATCTTAAAGTGCTATAAAAATACTATCTCTTATTATGATTATGATTATGACACCAACAACATCATAAAAAGTAGAGGTTGCCACACAGACTACCTGCCCATCATTTGGGGTGATACCTTGGCCTGACCATGGAGATGACTGAAAAAATACCAAGTATCCCCCAAAGCTTTTATTGCTTAGAGGCTGTATCTTTCCAATGAACTTACACATTCTCCCACCAGGACATTTCTGCCTTCCCATCCCCAAAGCCCAGAAAACAGAGCAGGTTCTGTCTGGTACAAACTGTTCACTCTCCCAATTCAGGTGTTTCTGGAGAAACCACAGGAAAAGGTGCCAGGAGTCCCAGGGAGCCAAAGTAATATTATTAAGAGAACTTGGAGATTGGCCAGAAGAGGAGATCTAAGGGAACAGAAGGGCAGGGGAAGAAGGCCTGAAAGGAGCAGGGGAAGGGGATGGGGATTAATCGTCTGAAGAAGGGAAGGTTGAGGGAAAACATGATGATGGTTTTCAATCCTGAGAAAGATTCAGTCTTCAACAAATACATGCAAGAAATGGTGCTATGTGCTGGGGCAGACCTTTTTATAAATTACCTGGGCCCCATTTTCAAAGAACTTAGTTTAGTTCTTTAGTCGATTTTCAGTTATGTCTGACTCTCAGATAGCAGAATGATTAAATTGCTACTGATTAAATTGCTACTGTTGCCCTCCCCACCTCCTCTCCCACTTACTGTATCAATGCAAAGCTTCTCTTCTTGGGTATATTGATCCTTGACTCCCCACTGTGGTGCCACAAGGGAAGTCTCTTTGCCTCCTGTGAGAACAGGAGCCTGGTTATGGGTTATGACCCCATTTAGGGTTTTCTGGAGTGGTTTGTCATTTCCTTCTCCAGCTCATTTTACAGATGGGGAAACCGAGGCAAACAGGGTTAAGTGACTTGCCTAGGGTCACACAGCTAGTAAGTGCCTGAGGGCAGATTTGAACTTGGGTCTTTCTGACTCCAAGCCCAATGTTCTATCCACTGCTCCACCTGACTGCCCTAGCTACTAGGATTGTCATGATACAAATGAGCATGTTATCAGCTCATAGGAGAAATCAAAGAGGTGAAAGATCAAGAAGGGTTATAGGACTACAAATTCAAATTATGAAATGTGTACAGCGCCCCGCAGGCTGCCTGACCACCCTCTAGGATGACATTATGGCCTGACCATGGAGAAAATTGGGGGGGAAACCCACAAATATCCCATCTGGCCTCATCATTTCATAGATGGGTGAAATGACTTGCCAAAGGTCACATAGGAAGTAAGTGGCAAAACTGGGATTGCAGCCCCTGTCTCCCATCTTGAAGCTCCTTCCATTGGACCAAACAAGAAAGGACCAGTTCTAGCTGGGCTATCAGGGAAGGTTTCTCTCTATAACCTTCTCAGCTCTGGGTTGAGTCTTGAAAAAAGAGGATTTCAACAAGAGATCCATGAGAAGGGCATCTAATGGACATCTAGGGCGGCCAGAGCATGCAAATTCACGGGCCAAGTTGAGGGCAGGACAAGATAAGTGAAATCCAACTGGGCTGAATAATGGAAGTGTAAGCATGGAATTAATGGGAAATAAGGCCAGGCCTCAATGGGTAGGTGTCCCCAAATGTCAGAGGGCTCTGAACAGGAGAAGGAGCTGGAATTTTATTCAGTAGGCAATGGGGAGCCACTGAAGGTCTTTATGTAAAACAGTGAGTGACCTGATCAGACCCATGCATTAGGAAGATTATTCTGGCAGCTGTGTGAAGAAGAGATTGGAGAGGAAAGACAGGGGGCAGGGAGATCATTTAAAGCTTAATAACGTAGTGAAAGCAAAAGGTACAATGGGTAACATTAGCTGTTCTTCATTCTCATAGAAGGTGAATAAGAAGTACTGGGCCATGACAACAAGAACCAAGTTAGACATCAGGAAGAATTTTCTGACCATACGCTCCATTTTTCTGCTCTTCCCTCATCTTTTGACTCCTTGACCCAGAGTAGGGGGCTGACATTCAAATCCTTCTATGGCTTAGCCCAAAATATAAACAATGATGTCCTCTACTGCTCTCCCAATCCAACCCAATCATTAAGTACCTACTATGGGCCAGGCACTGTGCTAAACTCTGGGTATACAAGTAATGACAATAAATTTTTAAAAGACAACCCCTGCCCTCAAAGAGTTTCTAATCTAAACTCCTCATCCTTACTCCAGTTCGGAAATACCTGTTCCTTTGCTGGTCTACTTTTTCAGATCACATACTCATGCTATTTCTGGTCCCTGGACAGTAACCTACTTGAAAACAGGGGTCATGTTCTATCTATCTTTATGTCTCCAGCATATGTAATGTCTTGCTCATAGTAGGTGCTTTGAGACATAGGAATTGCAGGAATGAATGACGTCCCTTGCCCTTCGTGAGGCTCTCCACTTCCTCCTTTAGAAGCCCTAGTTAGGTTCAAAGCAACAGGTCTTAGCCCTTTCCTCAATCTCCATCACCTTTTCACCCACATATTTCTGATCTTGAACCCCCCCACTCCCCAAAAGACTACCTTCCCCAGGTCCTCATCCTTTCAGAGCAGCACCTCAGTATTCTTTGGGCTGTTCTATGGTTTTTCTCCTTTATTCTTTCTGTCTGTGGGAAGGAAGGGGCTGAAGGGAAGGGCCTGCATTTAGAGGCAGAGAAAAAGCAAGAGGGAGGGGGGGTGAAGGGACAG
The DNA here is from genome assembly GCA_028646515.1 of Pseudochirops corinnae. NCBI lineage: Eukaryota > Metazoa > Chordata > Mammalia > Diprotodontia > Pseudocheiridae > Pseudochirops > Pseudochirops corinnae. The sequence goes on along the minus strand of CM053591.1, from coordinate 149,085,859 downwards.
GTCTAATGGGGTCCTGTTACATCTCCCCAAAGGTGGGTTTGAAATGGGATGTGATTTGTTCAGAAGAGCCATGCTAAAGAAGGAAGTTCCAAATCTGATGATAGAACACAGAGACAGAGATTGAGAAGGAGACCAGGAGAGACACAGAAGGAGACAGAGAGACATGAAACCCAAGTATCCACCACTTTTCTTCTCATGCTTTATCATTCAATCACATCCGCATATATATACATATAAAACATGTACCAGACCAGAGGAACTGAGGGCCAACCAAGGTCTAAGGCTGGAGAGAGTCTAGAGCACCAGTGGAGAAAGGAACAAGACCCTTGAAGGGAGAAGGGCTAAAGATATCAGGAGGAAAGAATTAGGTGTTCAGGAGCTCGCTGTGCATTCTGACCCAAAATTACTGCCCTGGCAAACAAATTAACTACAAAATACTACGGAAATGAACTTGCACAGGGGATTTTTTTTAAACGCCTAGTTTGGGATTAATGAGGCAGCCGTGTGGAGCCTTCCCATGAATCAAAGTTCCCACAAGCCTGTCCCCTGAGTTCCCTCTATCTCTGTTCTAACATTTTTCCAGGAATGGGCTTTCTGGCCCCAGGGCTGGCAATCTCAGCAGAACTGCCTGTGCCTCCCTCCTGTCCCCCATCTTTCTCTTTCCCACATCAGCTCTGCAGAGAAGAGCTTCTAGACTGAGAACAGCAGGTGAAGAGGAAGAGAAGAGGGAAGCAAAAAGCTTTCTGCCTTTTGCTCCTGGCCCTGAGAATCACCACCAACCCTGCCTGATGCCCTGGTACTTCAGCTGCCTCCTCAGGGCTTTTGGATATATATCCCATCACCAAAGGAAACCCTGGCTCCAGCCTTCTCTGCACCTCTGGCCCATCTCTCTGCTCATTTCCTCCTTCCTCCCTTGGCTCCTGTTCTCACAGGAGGCAAAGAGACTTCCCTTGTGGCACCACAGTGGGGAGTCAAGGATCAATATACCCAAGAAGAGAAGCTTTGCATTGATACAGTAAGTGGGAGAGGAGGTGGAGAGGGCAGCAGTAGCAATTTAATCAGTAGCAATTTAATCATTCTGCTATCTGAGGAAAAACTCTCCAGAGGCCATTTCAGCCGTCCTCCTGCCTTCAGGAAGCTGGATGTTCCCCAGCCAAGAGTCACTAGCGTCTCTTCCATACTAAAAGTTCTTGGGGTTGGGGGTGGGGGAGAAGGAAATTCCCACAGCCCCTCCCCCAAATCACCATATTTTCTGGTCTCTTACAGCTGGCTGGTGGAAGTCTTTCTTAATGTCTAACCTCCCTCCCTGCTGCTTTTCTCAATCTGGGCCAACCCCAGGCCTGCACACTGACCCTTCAAACTGACCTCGCAGTCTCAACCAAGATAAATGATAGAAAAGGAAGAAAAAAGCTTCTTCTTCTTCTTTTTTTGGAGGGGCAATTGGGGTTAAGTGACTTGCCCAAGGTCACTGGTAAGTCTTAAGTGTCTGAGGCCAGATTTGAACTCAGGTTTTCCTGATTCCAGGGCCAGTGCTCTATTCACTGCACCACCTAGGCACCCCTGGAAAAGCTTCTTTTTTGACTTCACTTCTGGATCACAGAGGATAAACAGAAGGGTGGACAGAAGGGGTCTTGCCTTCAGGAAAACCCAAACAGTTCATATCACAGTGGAAGAAAACTGATTTCTTTTCCCCCTTTCTTCTCTTCCCTTCTCAGAAGTCATGAAGATCCCAGGCATTACCACTAGAGATACAGGAGAGAGATGGAGGGAGCAGAGGAGAAACCCATAAGGTGGGTAAGGGTGGTTGTGCAGACTCTAACAGGGACCAGAACAAAGTCATTCCTAGCTCCACTTGAATATCACAAAAGATTGGTTACAAGGGAATTGGAAGAACAATAATAGTAATATCTAACATTTATATAATGCTTTATGATTCATAAAGTCCTTTACTTGTTTTGTCTCATCTGATCCTCACAATGATTCTGTGAGGTAGGTGCTATAATCCTTATCATCAGTTTATGGAAGGGGAAACTGAGGCTAAGAGACGTCCAGTGACCAGCCCAGGCTCGTTAAGTGTCTGAGGCAAGATTTGAGCTTAAGTCTTCCTAACTCCAAGTCCCATAGTCTAACCCAGCAGTTCTTAACCTTCCTAAGGCCGTGATCCTTTAATAGTCGTATGTGGGCGTGTCTGCATGTGGGTGGACCCACCTGGAGACTGATAGAGGAGGTTCCTAAGACCATCGGAAATATGTGTTTTCCGATGGTCTTAGGCAACCCCTGTGACCCCTGTGAAAGGGTCGTTCGACCCCCAAAGGGGTCGCAACCCACAGGTTGAGAACTGCTGATTTAACCACTATGATCCCTAGAAGCATAATTGGGGTGAGAAGTTGGTGGTGAAGAGAAATTTAGAATCAAGCTGAGGATAATGGAAGGACCATTCAGCCAAACATCAGATGACCTGGGTTTAAATCCAGTCTTAGGATTTTCCCTCTCCCGGACCTCAGTTTTTTTCATCTGAGAAATGAAGGAGACTAGACCTCGGCGATGACATGGGAGGAAGGAGGAAATGCAGAGGGAGATGGGTCAGAGGTGCAGAGAGGGATGGAGCTGGGGTTTCCTTTAATGATAGAATATTTATCCAAATGCTCTGAGGGTGGAGCTGTGGAAGGACCGAGAACTAGAACATCTAATGCCTTCTGGCTCTAAAGCCTCAGAGAAGATTGCCGTCCTATAATCCTGTTTCCAACCACTTTCACATCAATGACTTGCCTTCACAACGGACTAGAACTGTTATGTCCTGACTCAGCTCCCAGTTCTATCTAATGGTCCATGCATTTCCTGACCCTCTGCTCTCAATCCCCACCTACCTATACTACTTTGGGGACTCTCTGACTCCTTCCCATGCACCAGGAACCACTTTCTGCAAGATTGAATCAGCCTTGGGACTCTACCTCATCCCTACCCTCTACTCCTCGGATTGAAGGGCAGCACCGTGAACTCTAAAACTTCCATTTATGGAAGGGGCCAGGAACAATCATCTCATTCCCACTCAGCTGAACAACTTTATGACCTCTCTGACTTTTCCGTTGTGTTCTCTCATCAGATACATTCAACACACACACATACACACACACACACACACACACACACACACACACACTCTTTCAGCTTCCTTTTGTATATTGTCTTCCCCTGTTAGACTGTAAGCTCCCTGAGGGCAGGAACTGTCTTTCTTTCTCATATTTGTATTCCTAACACTTAGCACACTGTCTGGCACATAGTAGATATTTTATAAACACCAATTAAGTACTTGATCACTGAGCTGCTGAATAACTGCTCTTCCCCATCTATAGACTGGAAAGAGTGAAAAAAAGAGAGGGACCCGCATCCTTTGTCTAAAACTCCAGTCTCCAAGAGTGGATTGAATGAATCCACTGATTCCCTGGTACTTCCATAGCACCATCCTCAGGACTTCCAGGTTTTCTAACAGGTATTCATTCAGCGAATTAGTGGATTTAATGCTGGACCTGGAGATAGGAAGGATGCTGAGTTCAAATCAAGCATCACGTATTTGTTAGCTGTGTGACCCTGGGTAAGTCACTTATCCTACATCTGTCTCAGTTTTCTCAACCATAAAATGGGGGTAAAAATAGCACGTCCCACCAGGGCTGGTTTTGAGGATCAAAAGAGATAACATTTGTAAAGCATTTAGCACAGGTTCTGGTACATCATGGGTACTTAGTAAATGTTTGTTTCCTGCCTTCCTTCCTCCCCGCTCACCTCCCTTAGCATGAGACATGCCTGGCTTAGCTTGACACTGGTGTCAAGTTTCCTTTGCCAAATTTCCTATCTCCCTCAGACTGGTGGATTAGGTGTCAGGATTTCAGGGGATGAGATCAAAAGAATATATAGCAGGGGAGGACCTGGGGAGGAGGTGATGGAGAAGAGCACTGACAAGACCCTTCCCTCTCTGCTGCCCCAGAATGCCCTGAAGCCAGAACTAAATACCTCTGTGTTTAGTCCCAAATGCCACCTCTATGTTATTCTAGACCTCCGAGGTCTCGGGGCCAGATCAGGGTGGAGAGGAGCAATAAGAGGGAGGCAAGAGCTCTGGGGAATAAAAAGTCTGAGATTGATGAGCTGGCTGGAGCTGGAGAGATGGGGGCAGAACTGGGGAGGGAAGTAGAGGAGGACAAAACCCGAAGGAGAAACAGAGATATAAAGACATGAGTTAGGAACTGGGCCAGGAGGACAGAAAAAGGACTGAGGTGATTGCAGGTGAGAACAATCAGAGTGAGAACCATGGCACTGTCCAAAGGAGGCAGGGATGTTAGATCGTAGGACTGGAGCTGGATGGGACCATTGACCCAGCTCCTTCACTTCACAGACCCTGAGAGGTAAGTGATTCATCCCAGGACATAAAGATAGTACATTCTGACTCCAAATTCAGGTTTCTTCCATTTCAAATACTTGAAGACAGTCAATATATGGTCCCTAAGACTTCTCTTCTCCCTTGTTCCTTTTATATCTTTTTTGAGATGTGTAAATTTAGAGACATCTCCACTTCAATTGATCCTCTAGACCAGTGATTCTCAACCTTCCTAATGCCACGACCCTTTAATACTCGTATGTGGGCATATCTGCATGTGGGCAGACCCACCTGGAGACGAATGTCACCGAGCAGTGTCTCGGTTCCTAAGACCATCAGAAATATGTGTTTTCTGATGGTCTTAGGTGATCCCTGTGACCCCTGTGAAAGGGTCGTTCAATGCCCAAAGGGGTCGCAACCCACAGGTTGAGAACCACTGCTATAGACTATTCATGCCCAACCTGTGATACAGCCTTCTGAGTTCATATTGGTTTGATCAGCCACAGTTAGACACACTGTACCTTGACCCCAGCATACTGATGTCATTCTGGTCCTGTTCGAGCACCAGGGACAACAACCAACAGCTCCAAGGCCCATTCTTCTAGTCACCCAGGTGTGCAACCTTGAAGTCTCCCCACTGTTTCCTCTCATTCACCCCTTCCCATAATCACTGACTGCCAAGTCTCATCCATTCTATCTCCAAAGTCCTTCTTGGCTCCATCCCTTTCTCTCCTGTCACAAAGCCATACTAGCTAAATCTTCATCCTCTCTCACCTGGGCTAGTGCAAGATTCTCCTAACTGATTTCCCAGTCTCAAGTCTCTCCTCTCAACTGATCCATCCTCTGTGCATTTGCCAAACTGAGATTCCTAAGGCACAGGACTGACCATCTCACTGCCCTGCTCGGGAAGCTTCAGTGACTCCCTTTTGCCTCTGTTCAGCATTTGCAGCCTTTCACAATCCAGCTCCTATCTTTCCAGACTGATTATGCATTAGTGCCTCTCATGTGCACTATGTTCCAGCCAAAATGGCCTTTTTGCTGTTCCCAAGACTGGACATTCCTTTCTCTGTGCCTATGTACAAACTGTCCCTTATTTCTGGAGTGCTCTTTTTTGGGGCCTTTGTCTCAAGGCTCAGCTCAAGAGTCAACTCCTCCTCAAGGCCTAGCCTTACCCCCTAAGCTTCTAGAGCAGCAGTTCTCAACCTGTGGGTTATGTTCAATTTGTAACAATGAAAATACATCCTGCATATCAGATATTTCCATTATGATTCATAACAGTAGCAAAATTACAGTTATGAAGTAGCAACAAAAATAATTTTATGGTTGGGGGTCACACAACATGAAGAACTGTATTAAAGGGTCTCAGCATTAGGAAGGTTGAGAACCATTGTTCTAGAGCCTCTCCACAATAGGTGATAGATAGATAGATAGATAGATAGATAGATAGATAGATAGATAGATGGATAGATAGATGGATGGACAGGTGGATAGATGGATAGATAGACTGACAGAGACGGACAGAGACAGATAGATAGATGGACAGATGGATGAATAGATGGATAGATGGATGGGTGGGTGGGTGGATAGATGGATTAGCTAATATGAGTAAATAATTAAATACATAGATAAATGAATAAATAAATAAAATGTATTTATTTGATATTTACTTATATTCATATATGTTTGTGTTTGCATGCTGTGTTTCCCATTAGAATGTAAGTTCCCTAATAGTAGGATCCGTTTCATTTTTATATTTGCACCCCCAACACCAAGTAGATTCCTGGTACAAAGTAGATGTGTAGCAAATGCTTCTTAAATTAAAGAGAATTGTATCCATCCTCCTGATCAGCCTTCTCAGGATGTTCTCTAAGTTACCAATGCTCTTCCTACAGAACTAACTACAATACTCCAGTACGGTCTCACGTAGGTACAGCACAGTGGTATTCTTGCTTCCCTAGGCCTGGATGTTAATGCCTCTCCCGATACGGTTTAAGATCACATTAACATTCTGGGCAGACATCTCCCACTCTTGCACTCTGCTTAGCTTCCGGGCCACTAAAATCTCCAGGTAGTTTCAGACAAACTGTTTTCTCGTCATGCCTCTCCCATATTGTCCTTGTAAGATTGACTTTTTTTAACCCAAGTGTAAGTCTAAATTTAATCCTAGTCACTGTTATCAATGTATTCAATTCAGCCCAAGCATCAGGCCTGTCAGAATCTTTGGAGATCCTGTCACGCAATGTGCTAGCTATGCCTCTGGCAAATCTTATAAGTATCCAATCTCTTCCTTGCCATTCAGTCATTCACCGGGACAAGAAGACCTAGTCAGCACAGGAATTTTGCCATTTGTCCTGCTCCTCCCATCTGCCACCCCCTACTTTTTACCTCTCCTTCAAGGAACAATTTAATAAATATTCACACTGTTAATAAAAAGGGATTGCCAATCTACTTACTGCATCATGGCTTCACTCACCATCTCTGTGACTACCTAGAACAAAACTCCCTTCCCTGTCCACCCCTCTCCATTTACACACTGCAACCCCCAGTAGAATGGAAGGTCGTTGAGGGCATAGATTGTCTCAGTTTTGTACTTTTATCTCCAACACTTAGCCCAGTTCCTGACATATAGTAGGCACTTAATAAATGCTTCTAAATTAATCTATGCCTCTATCCAAGTCATTGATTTTTTTTTTTAAGTATTAAACATCACAGCCAAGCATTGATTCCTGGAGCACACCACTAGTCACCTCATCCCAAGCCAACACACAACCATTAATGGGAACTCTCAAGGTCCAATCATTCACCCAGTTAAGAGTCTGCATACTTCTACCATCTTCTAGGCCACATTTCACCATCTTGTCTGAAAAAAAAAACCCAGCACAAAAGACTTTGTCAAATATTTGGCTGAAATAAAAAAAAAAAATAAAATCATGGCATTCTCTCAGATCCACTGGTCTGGTAACCTTGTCAAAAATTAAATTAGCCTGGCATGACTTGTTCTTGATGGAGCCATGCTGGCTCTTTGTGATCACTGCTTCCTTTTCTAGATGTTCACTAGCCAACCTTCCTTTTTTTAAAAATTGATTTGTTTATTTACTTTTAGTTTACAAGATTCAGTACCACAATCCCTTGAGTTTCACATTTCCTCCCCTACCTCTCCCTCCTTCCCGCCCATGGCAGCATGCGATCAAGTATAGGATCTGCAAATACTTTCACATTGAACATTAGTCTGGTTGTATAGAAGGGTTGTAACCAATGGAGTGAACAATTGGAAAGAAGAAAGAGAAGCAAACGTGAAAAAGAACAATAGCATGTAGATTGCTTCAGTCTCCATTTAAACTCTGTTCTTTCTGGATCTTTCTCTGAATGTAGATATCTCCTTCCATCCTGAGACTTGTAGAGTTGTCTCATAACTGTGCATTGCTGAGAAGGGTCCAGTTTATCAAAGCTGGTTGTCACACATATGATGTGTCTGTGAT
>CM053591.1:149056506-149077911 GCA_028646515.1 Pseudochirops corinnae | reverse complement strand
TAATACCACTTCTGGGGTTCTATCCCAAAGAGATCATAGAAGTGGGAAGAAGATCCATATGTACAAAAATATTTATTGCAGCTCTCTTTGTGGTGGCAAAGAACTAGAAATTAAGGGGATGCCCATCAATTGGGGAATGGCTAAACAAGCTGTGGTATATGGATGTAATGGAATATTATTGTGCTGTAAGAAATGGGGAGGAGACAGTCTTCATATTCACCGGGAGAGGCTTATGCAAACTGATGCTAAGTGAGAAGAACAGAAGCAGGAAAAAACTTGTACCGGACCTTCCTTTTAATGACACTGTCTAGATTTTTGCCAGGAACCAAAGTCAAGCTCTCTTACCTACAGTTTTTAGGCTCCACTTTTTGAAAATCAGGATGTTTGCCTTCTTTGATCCTGCAACATGTCACCCATTCTCGTGATCTTTCAAACATCACCAACATTGGCTCACCAATCACATCTGCCGGTTCTTTCAGGAACCTGGGATGATGGACATCTTGGCCTTGAAGTCATCAAGGGTAGCTGAGTTTATTTATTTTTTTTTACTACTTCCTTATTATTCTTGGGCATCAATTTCCTATCAGACATTTTTTATCTGTCCTTTCCAGTATCTCATATCATCTTCCCTGACAGGAGACAGAAACAAAACAATTAAGCTTTCTCTTGATTATCTAATGGTCCATTATCATTATCACATGGACTCCAAAGAGTTTTATCCTCCTCTCTCCCCCCACTAAAAAAAAAAAAAACAACCTGGGGCAACTAGGTGGCACAGGAAATAGAGTACTGACCCTGGAGTCAGGAGGACCTGAGTTCAAATTCAGCCTCAGACACTTAACACTTACTAGCTGTGTGACCTTGGGCAAGTCACTTAACCCCAATTGCCTTGCCTTCCCCCCTCCAAAAAGAAAAAATGAATAAATTACTAAAAAATTATTTTTAAAAAACTCTTTTTTCTATGCTTTCTTCCTCAGCCCCAGATCACTGAGTTTTGATATTCCTTAAACTATTTTTATAGAATAATATAATAGAATAATATCACATTCTTGAATTCAGCCCTTGTTGAGTCCCTATGTAACCACATCAATCTCTTGCTGCAGCATCTCTTTTTCCTTATTAGAATCATGTCTCTTTGTGACTTAGAAATCCTATAATATTAATGAGATTTAAGATCTTCCCCAACCATTAACAAGCCTGAAGTGGAGCCCGCTAAGGGAAGTTTGCTTAGGGGAGATTTGCTTGTAGGAAGGTTTTCACACTTTTCACTAATTTCTAAGTAGGCACTGAGTTATAAGGGTTGTGATGCCCTCTGGTTCTGAGAAGTGTATGTACTTTGACTTGGTATTTTGCTTTGGGGGCTCATTTATAAGAAGGATCTTGTGATTCCTTGGTCAAGATTATGAGTGGCCACATGTTCAGAGCTCCCCAACTGCTCAGATGTAAAAGCTCTCTCCATCCTGGGATGTATGTAAAGTATATAGTTGATTTAGGCAGTCAGAGCCCTGTCTGTTGGTCTTTATTTCTCTGCTTGTATTTTCTCTGTTTGTATTTTCTCTGAAGTTCAGGGTGCTGACTTTTCCCCTGAACTAGTAAATGTAATTTAAAAAGATTGTTGACCCCTTGACTTTCCTGCTGTGCTTGCAGCCATCCTGGGTATGCCAGTGTGGTTGCCACTACACATCCCACCTGGGCTGACTTCCTAAGAAGAATTTTTGTCTATTTAGTTCTACCTAACTTTTCCCTGAACCCTTTGAAACCTGTTGTCACTAAATTTGGAGTGCATAACAAACTATGCCTTCTTGCCTTCCCTCTATTACAAATGATAGGATTGATTACCTGGAGAGGCTTATACAAATTGATGCTGAGTGAGAAGAGCAGAACCAGGAAAAATTTGTACACAATGACAGACACATCATATGTGTGATGACCAACCTTGATGAACTGGACTCTTCTCAGCAACGCACAGCTATAAGACAACTCTACAAGTCTCAGGATGGAAGGAGATATCTACATTCAGAGTAAGATCTAGAAAGACTAGAGTTTAAACGGAGACTGAAACAATGTATGCTATCGTTCTTTTTCAAAAAAAAAAAACCAAATGATAAGATTGCATTTTAAAGTCCTTCTCCCCCCCCCACACACACAGCCAAAGTTCCCACCATTTTAGGTGACAATTATGTCAAGAATAGACATTTCCCTCACTGTTTCTTTCACCCTTTGAAGGACAGTTATAATTACGATAAGTCAGAAATTATCAAATGTTCTGTTTTTTGAAGAGATGCAGACAGAGAGACACAGAGAGAAAGCACACTCCAGCAGAAGTCCAAGTAATTTAACTCCTTCAAAAGTATAACTTTGAGGAGCCCCTAGATGGCTCGGTGAATAGAGCACCGACCCTGAAGTCCGGAGGACCTGAGTTCAAATCCAACCTCACACTTGAAATTTAACTAGTTGTGTGACCTTGGGCAAGTCACTTAACCCCAATTGCTCTGCCTCCCCCCTCCAAAAAAAGAAAAAGGATAAAGTACATCTCTGACCATATTGTTCCCTTCAACGAACTCCAGTGGTTCCCTGCGACCTACAAGATCGCATATAAACTCTTCTGATTGACATTTAAAGCCTTTCACAGCATGGCCCCATCCTACCTTTCCATCCTTATTGTACATTATTCCCCTCCACACTGTATCATCCAGTCAAACTGGCCTCCATGATGTTCCTCAGACATGTCATTCAATCTCCCACTTCTATACCTTTGCACTGGCTGTGCCTCATGCCTGGAATGCACTCCCTCCTCACCTCTCTCTCTCTCAGGATCCCTAGTTTCCTTCAACGCTCAGCTCATGTACCACCTTATCCATGAGGGCTTTCTAGATTGCCCCCAGATGCTCTTTCCTGTACCTCAAAGTCACCTTCTATCTATTTTACATGTACCTCTACATGAATATGTTGTCTTCCCCAGCTAGACTATAAACTCCTTCAGGGCAGGAATTGTTTTAACTTTTATCATTATCTTCCCAGTAACTAGCACAGTGCCCTGCCCACAACAGTTGCTTAATAAATGCTCGTTGATTGGAGACATATTTATGACACTACTATCTAATAGTACAATTTCTATCGTACAGGAGGGATGTCAATTTTTTTAACATTTAAAAATATTTACTTAAGCTTTAAAATGTTGGGAACCACTGTTCCAGTCTAAAAGCTCCAGGAAGTCAGGAAACAAGTCTTATCTGAAGTTTTCATTCCTTCCAGGGTCTAGAACAGAGTTCTGTATGCCACAGACACTTAATAAATGTTTGTTGAATGAACACATCAATAAATATGTGAATGGGTAAATGTTACTGTAGAGTTACTCTTCAGTGATAGAATTCTAGGTCCTCATCTGGGAGCAAACATGTGGAGGAGGTAGAGAACCTGGGAAAAAGGCAGGGCTGGTATCATAGAACTCATAGAACAGAACCTGTTTATAGCTAGTGATCCACAAATGAACCAAGATTAACAGGTCTCTCCTACAGAAACCTTGGGCTCAGTGGGGCTCCAAGAGGGGCCAGAAACTCAATTTGGGCTGTTGGATGAAATCTCAGAAGGCAGTCCATCTGTACTAGATATGATGGTCCTCCAGCCAGCAAGGTCACATGGTCCACAAGGAGTGTAGGAGCTTCAAAGAAGAGAAAGGACTTCCACGAGCAATTATCCATAGAGACCCAGCTTCCAGTCAAGGTGAGAAGGAGGGGTCTAACCCTTTAAAAAATATGCCTGCCAAGTCAACTCCTAGATAGGCTTCAGTTAAGCAATCTATGTTCTGTTTAAAAACAAAACAGCGACAACAATTACCCCTATAGTTTTTTAAATTGTTTTTATTTTGTTTTTCTATAATTTTCTTTCGAAGGATTTTAATTTTTTCCTTTTTGTAAAAGGGTTTTGCCTACCCTTCTAGATCAGAAGCCAAGTGTCCTCAGGAGGAAAAAGATCCCAAGGGGAAGAGGAAATACTTGCCGATCCTTTCCATCCTGGAGTTTTCTGAAACAATGAGAGTAAGGATTTGGAAACATAGAGAGTAATTCAGAGATACCAGAGATCACCTAAGGAGCATCGCTCAAGGCTCTACCCCAGCCCATCTCTTCCTTCTTCTTCTTCTTCTTCTTCTTCTGCTGCTGCTGCTGCTTCCTTCTTCTTTTTCCTTCTTCTTCTCCCTCTCCTCCTCCTCCTCTACTTTCTCTCTCTCTCTCTCTCTCTCTCTCTCTGTCTCTGTCTCTCTCTCTCTGTCTCTGTCTCTCTCTCTCTGTCTCTCTCTCTCTCTGTCTCTCTGTCTCTCTCTCTCCCTCATTCACTCACCTCATCTCATCTTCTGCTATGACTTTGGTGATCACTGCTATGCAGGTGGCTTCCAAATCCCTATATCCAGCCCTGACCTCTCTTCAAATAGTTCAGTTTAGCTGAACTATAGAAAACAAAGGAAAGTCTTGTGAAATAAAGGTAGGACAGAGACAGATTACAGAAGTGTAAGGACAGTTGTATTTTCAAAAGCCAGGGGAGATTTTTGAGCAGGGGAATGACAAAGTCAGGTCTGCTACACACTAGGAAGACAAACTGGGCACCTACAAGGATGCAGGATTCCACAGAATCTTTATTTAGAAGCAAAGAAACGGGACGCCACAAAGTCCTACTCAGAAGTCTTATTGTAGCTCAAAAGTGATCCTGAGGTCTCAAAGGCAAGAGTCACAGAACACAAGCTGGATAGATTTTAACACAGTCTAGGCAACAGACCACAGTTGCTTTGTAAGGACTTACCTAGATGAGTATGGAGAATTTCATTGCCAAGAGGGTGGTCACTAGGTGATAAATCCTTTGGCTGAGGCAACCAAGTGGATAAAGGAAAATCTCCAACTGCCCTTGGTCCTAAATCCTTCTCTGGCTTTATGAGGAAAGTAGAAAAGGGGACAGAGAAGGCTAAGAATCCTAGTTTTTACATCTAGAAACATTAACTAACACTTGGTAATCCAAATGTGAAGTCCCTGTCCAGGGGCCAAGGAGTGCATTACGGAAGGAACTGAATCTTATTCATCTTGCCACTGTCAGAACAGATAAAACCATGAGACAAAGGGGAAATTATAACTAAATGAGTCTCCTCTTCTTGGCAAGGCAAATAGAGGAACTGGTAGAATTTATCATGCATGAAAAGGCAACAAGAAACTATTTTAAAGGATCTCATGTTGTTGTGCACAATGGGGTAGTTCAGTGGATAGAGCACTGAACCCAGAGTCAAGAAGTCCTGAGTTCAAATCCATCCTCAGACATTTACTAGCTTGTGTGATCCTGGGCAAGCCACTTAACCTCTGTATGCCTCCGTTTCCTCATCCCTAAAATGAGCATAATAAAATCATCTGCCTCCCAGAGTTGTTATGAGGATCAAATGAGATAATAGTGGTAAAGTACTCTGCAAACCTTAAAGTAATATGTAAATGCTCATTGTTATTATCTTCGGTGCCCATGATTAGGAAGATAACTGCAGTTTATCATTCACACATTCACATCTTTCAGAGGAAGAGGCAAAAAAAAAAATCTACAAAGAAATAAGATTCTCCAAATCAAATCCACATATACTTTAATTCTCATTGATTTCAATACAAAAGTAGTCATAGAATTTTTAAAAATATATTGAACACGGTGCAGGAATAAAGATTTCAAATGCTTAGCAAAAACAACTGTTATTATCCAGAGAGAGAGAGAGAGAGAGAGAGAGAGAGAGAGAGAGAGAGAGAGAATTGAGAAAATATTAACTACAAACCTATAGGTCTATTTTCCTATCTTTATAAAATCTTGATGAGAATAATCTAAATGCATATTTGTTTGTTTTCTCTCCCCATAGATTGTAAGCTCCTTGAGGGCAGGAGCTGTTTTTTGTCCCTTTTTGTCTCTCCAGTGCTTATCACAGTGTCTGACACATAGCAGACACTAAATAAATCTTTATTGATTGATATTGATTGATTTATCAAAACTGTTCTTGATAAAGGTGTGAGAAAGGAAAGGGAAGGCTTTAACAAGCAATATTCTACAACAGGCTACATATTTATGCAACTGACTGAAAGGATAGAAGATCTCACTGTGTTTATTAGTTGTTAACATTCTAAAAATATGACTTGATAAAGCAAAACGCCAGCATAAAATCTCTTCTCTAACAAGATGTCTCCCATGTATATGTTGACATCATAACAGTGCTTGAAAGAAGTAACAACAGAGATGAGTTTGTTCAATGACCCTGTGATTCAAGCAAAGCATAAAACAGGGAGACACATGCTCACCAAAAGATGTTCGCCAGTGTCAAGGATAGAGTCCAAATAAAAGAGGGGTTCCCTGTAGATGGTAAAATCTTCCAAATGGTCCTGTTTTCCAGTGACATTGTGCTGATTGTATCAGTCCTTGCACACTGCAAAGTCTCCTAAATGAGATCAATGATCTCTCAAAATAATTCAACCTAACACACAACACAGAGAACACCAAGTGGATGATTCTATAGATTACTATATGTTATTGAACGGAATACTCAAGAACTGGCCTTTCAGTTGGGAGACATTGTGAATGATATATAATTTGAATCTAGGATATAGACAAAAATTACACAAGATATGTGAGAAAGCATAGTGGGTTACAATCTACATTGGAGGGCATAACCACATTGATAATATCACAGATCAATGAAAGAACCAAAGAAATAAGGACTTGTTTTGAAAGGAGGAAAAGACTTAGAGGAAAATGAAATAATTCAGCCAGTATTGAGGTCTAGAACTGGGGTGGTAGCAGTGGGAAGCAGTAGAGAGAGAGACATTCTGGAGGTAGAATCAAAAGAACTCATAACTTGGCAATTTGACCAGATTTTGCATTTGTGTCCCTAGCATCTAGTACAGAGCTTGGCAAATAACAAATGCTTTTTCATTCATTCACAATTCATCCATCTTTCACCCATCACCACACTGTAAGCTTTTTGAAAGAAGAAGGGATTGTGTCATTATAAGAGTTTGGGGTTTTTTTTATCTTTGTATCCTTAAGACCTAGTTTGGTGCCTTGAGCATAGTGCTCACTTAGCAATTATTTACTGAACTGAATTGCACTGGATGGAAAAAGGGAGAAGGGAGCTCAGAGAGAAATCAAAATGGAGAAGAGGAGATACAAAGGAGAAATGCTAAGTAGGATAAAGGATTGAGGCTGAGAGACATGGGAAAATAGGAAAATGGAATGAGGGAAGAAAATATGGGGTGAGAGGCGAAATAAGAAAATCAGAAAACAGAAAAATGAATGAGGGGAGACTGAGAAGAAGGCAGGCAGTGGGGTGGGGGATAAAAACCACCAGCCAACTCCCTGCCTCCCACAAGAACCTCATTCTCAAACTTTACTCTCTCCAGTTCCCTTCAAAGGCAGCTTCCCTTCTCTCCATCAAGAGTAGCTCAATCTTGAGTCAAAGCTAGGGACCACTTTGTTTCTCTGGATCTCCTCCAATACACCCCTCCCTGCCCCAGAGTTACACATCAAAGGCCCCCAGGCTGGGAAAAAAAAAAAGATGCATACACATACACACACACACACACACACACACACACACAAATCCTCCTGGGTAAAAGAGAGGGAGAGAAAGGGAGGGGGAGAGAGAGAGAGGAGAAGGAGAGAGAGGGGTGTCCCCTCACCCTCCTACCCAGGCCCTGGGAGTTCAAAGTCACACAAAGCTCCACACAAAGAGACTCTCTCTTGCAGAGGGAGAGATAAATAGGGGAGAGAAAGGGAAGGAGAGGGAGGGAGATGCCCTGTCTGTGGGGCTGGGAAGGAAGATGGGGGTCGTTCTCACAGGCACAGATGCAGATAAAGAGCTTAGGGGCGAAAGCTGGAGGGGGGGTAGAGAGAATTACAGAGATTGGGGCCTTAGAGGGGAGAATTCATAGGGGTTAGGGATGAGTCGATGGCCAAAACAAAAGCATCCTGGAGAAGAGAGATGCCCTTGTCTGGGTTCAAAAAGACCAGCCCTTCCCAAAGCTCAACTGAGAAGCAAAAAAGGGAAAAAGGATCCTTACTTTTCCTAAATTTCAGTAGAGCCAGTGGGCCTGCCCCAAGCAGAATCGAGTTCAGGTACCAGGCACTGATTCTCATGTCCCACTTTCTTCCTGCAAGTAAGAGAACCTGAACCTCTCTTACCTATACCCTAGAATGTCTCAAGCCTGAGATGGCACAGGGTGGGTAAACCTCATAGCAAGACCCAATCACAGAACAAAGACTGGAATAAGGATGGAAGAGGAGGCCAGGTAAAATGTGGACCTCTCTTTCCTTAGAGATGTTTAAAAACAGGAGAGATACATCTTGCCACACGTCCTGCTCTGAGGCAGGGGGGTGGATGAGATGGCAGAAAAACCCAGTGAGTAGTCAAGAAGGTAAAAGACCTAGATTCTAGTACTAGATTAGTCTTTGTGGCCTGAGGTTTAATAATGCATGCATTGCCTGTTCATACTCAAAGGTCTTGTGAGACTCGGGTAAGAGACTGTGGAAACACTCTGGATGCTACAAAGAGCCATTCCGTGGGAAGCTGCTTTTATATATGCATAAGAAGTCTATGGCACTCTCCCTAAGCACCACAAGGGTTCTTCCCCAGGAGCAACATTTACATCTGAAACATTTACACAAATTTGGTGTAGGGGAAGGAGAGTCAGACAATTTGGATCTGAAGGCTCAATTGGCTGTGTGACCTTGGGAAAGTAACTTAGAATTCAAGATTTAGAGTCAGAAGAGAAATGAGAGATCCCCTAAACATTATCTCTCAATTTTCTCCTCTTGCAAGTAAAAAGGAAAGAGAGGGAGGGATGGAAGGAATTGGGCTAGAATTCCACTGTAACATTCTATGGTTCAGCGATTCTGATGAAATGAGAAAAAGATGTCCCTCCCTCTGTCCCCATGACCCACTTTTCATCTCTGGGGGCCCTTGCTTTGGAGAGAAGGAGGGGCAAGGGAGAGAAAGAGAGAATGTGTACAGAGGCCCAAGGACATGGGAGACAGAGTCTCTCTTCTCCACCCCATATCCACCCCAACCCCCACCCCTACTATCACCCTGAGCACACACCACCCACCCTAGGGGGCTGTGAATAATACAGGGCAGTTTGCTGTGGGGCCATGGAGACAGACCAAGGGATAAGGGAAAGAAGGAAAACCTCGCTGATGTATTACAGCCACCCCACGTGCAGGCATGTGGACACACAGACACACACCAATCCAGCTTCCTCTGTGGCAATTCAATTAAAAGTCAACGGAATAAATTAGCCCCGTTTATCATAATGAGTGGCTAGAGTTCAAGAGGCCAGCCTCATCCATCTCAATGCCGTCGGTACCCGTGGCAGCAGCAGCGGGGAGAGATTTTTTTTTGGGGGGGGGAGGGGAGACGTTGCTGGAGGGGGTTGCCAGGATGGGGGTGGGGGGTAGGGAGACAACCCAGCCATCCAGTTTGGACTTTCCCCCAAAGCATCCCCAACACAGTGCCCAGAAACAAGCCACCCACATCCAGTTTTCATTCCCTTAATGGTTTTGCAGCTTGGCAGCTTCCCCTCTCCCCGCTACATTCCCCACCCTCACCCCCAGCAGCACCAGAATTATCATCCTGCCCTGGCCCCTGCCAACCTCAGAGAACATGGCAAGATTAGGAGGCAGCTGTGAGAGAGGCCAGGGTGGGAAGGGAAGAGATGAAATGTGGGAGGCAAGCAATAATGCCATGGTGTGCCTGGATGGTGAAGGTGCCCATCTTCCCCTTGGGTTCTGAAAAAACCGAGAGGGAAGAGCTAGTGACCCAAGAGGAATCCATAGCTCCCCAGTGAGACCAAGATGGGAGAAGCCCTGGGCCGAAAGTCACAAATGGTTTCCCACCACCATCCCACAGCCACTAGTCCCTGTGGAAACAAGTGATGTCACATCCTGTGCCTCATTTTCCCTTTCAGCTCTAAGGAACTTCAAGCATCTGAAGGAAGGAAGAGGGGAGACATTGAGAGAGGTGTTCAGAGGCTGGGAAGGCTTTGGTTACAGGTAAAGACCCCTCATGGATGTGCAGATTGGAGATTCGCCCCTGGGGCTGTAACCAAGGAAAGTTAAAATCAATAACATCACCCGCTTTTCCTGTGGAAGAACTGTCTTCAGCAAAAGACCCCCTCTAGCCCTTCCTCCTCTGCAGCCTACAAACATGACCCCTTCAGCCTCCAGGTGACCAGAAGAGAGTTCTGTGGATCTCAAGGAGAGGGATGTGCTATTCAGTTACCAGAGGAGAGCTACCAATAAATCCAAAGATCCAGGAAAAGAGTGTGACGGGCCAGGGCTTAGCCTCCTGAGTTCTAACCTTCTCCTTGTGACCCCTTGGAGACACAAAGTTTTGACCCCTGTTTGTCTCAGCTTCCTTCTCTGTATGATAAAGAGGGAGCGGTCATCAACCCTGCTCCTTCCTTTCCTGGCACATAGGAGCTAAGGAATGCCAAGGTCAGAGAAGCGTGTTCTTGGCATTGTAGAAAGAGCACTGGTTGGGACAGCTGTGGCACAGTGAATAGAGTACTGGTCCTGGAGTCCGGAGGACCTGAGTTCAAATTCAGCCTAAGACACTTAACACTTACTAGCCGTGTGACCTTGAGCAAGTCACTTAACCCCAACTGCCCTACCTTCCCCCTCCAAAAAGCAAAAAAAAAAAAAAAGCATTGGTCTTGGAACCAGAGGAGCTGGATTCAAATACTGACTGAGCTACTTACTAGGGCTGGGTGACAGGGGACAAGAAGTCCCCTAACATCTCTGGGCCTTAGCTGGTCACCTACAAAATGGGAGTTAGAGCTGAGAATTTCTAAATTCCCTTCCAGTTCTAAATCTATGACATGTGAAAAGTAAAGATTCAGACAGACGCAGAGGAGGAAGATAAACAGAGGTGAAAGAAAAAAATACAGGGCAGAGAGAAGGAAGATCAAAAAGACAGAGAAAGAGGTGGAGAGATCGCCAGGACTCAGAGGGAAAATAGACTATTGATGCAGTGAGGAAAGGAATGGCCACCTTCTGCAGAGACTTACATGACTGCGTTATGTAGATTCGTTTTGATTAACAATGCCTATGTCTTACAAAGTGTGTTTCTTCTCCTTAGAGGGAAAAATAAAAAAGGAGTGCCAACCTTGTTACTTTATTCCTGGCCTGACTAGTTTGGGATTAGCAGTCCAGGGGAACTGGCTAATGAATAAAGAACAAGACTTTGGCGTGCTCTCTCTGTCTCTCTCTGTCTCTCTGCCTCCTTCTCTCTTTCTCTCTGTCTCTCTCCTTCTCTCTCTCTGTCTCTATCTCTCTCTGTCTCTCTTCCCTTCTCTCCTTTCTGTCTCTGTCTCTCTGTTTCTCTTCTCTCTCTGTCTTTCTCTCTGTCTCTGTCTCTCTCTGTGTCTCTGTCTGTCCCCTTCTCTCTGTCTGTCTCTCTCCTTCTCTCTCTCTCTCTCTCTCTCTCTCACACACACACACACACACACACACACACACACACACATTCCCCACCCCCAGCATACCCATGGTCAGGGGCATGTGACGGGGCGTGTGTTGGGAGACCTACGCCAAAAACAACACCTCCCTAAGTTCTAAGTTAACCTTTCACTCTGCGGCACCACTCTGGTCTCAAGGATCTCCATCCACACACAGGGCAGATTTGTTACCCCTCTCTCGACTCATCAACACCTCGAGAGAACAAAGACCTTTTCGTCCCAGAACCTAAAACCCACACCAATAGTCCTAAAACCCACACAAACCATAGGCCTATCCTCCCACTCCAGCCCACCCACCCCAAGGTCTAGCCCATCCGGCTCTGAGTGGGTTACACCTGGGGCTGGGGAAGGGCTCCTCTGAGTGCCAGTGGAGCAGAAAGGACATGGCAGAGAGCCAGCCCATTGCTCCAGTGGGTTGTTGGCTTAACTCCTTTGCTGCCAACCAAGAATTCTACAACAGTAGGTAGGGGCTGGGAGGAAGAAGAGAAGGATTTCTAAGAAAGAGAGACAAAGAGAGAGAGAGGTGAGGAAGGCACTCCTAGGTCAGTGTGAGAACCTAAGCTACCACCTCCAGCACCTTTGGTGCTCACTTAGGCATGCTATCCCTGTGGGCTAGCACATGTCAGCTGGGCTCCACCTAGATATACATCTGCCACACCAAGAGTACAGACACTAAAACCCAGGCTACTTATTGGAAAAGCAATGAAAGGCTTCACCAACAGAATGAGCCTAGGTTTCAACAGTGCCACCCTTGGCTACACCCTTGATTTAAGGAAAAAGAGAACTAGGCAGATTGGGAGTGGTAGGCCCTGATTTCCTCCCTTGCATTTCCTCCAGGTTGCAAGGGAAGGGTTTGGAGAAGAGACAAGGGAAGTGTAATAGGAGAGTGGTATGGAATTGGGCTGGGACAGGAGGAGGCAAATCATGGGTCCCATCTTGCCCTCCTTTGTCAAACACATGCTTGCTGCCTCAGTTCACATCATTGCTGGACCCATTCTGATATCCCACTAAAATCTCTCCATTGGGAAAGAACTTCCGGCCATCTAATCTGTTCATCACCTGCTGAAATTTTAGTGCATTTACCAAGAGGCTTGGGTATGTCTGAAACAAGTCAATCACCCTCTTCTCTGAGCCTCACTCAGGCCTGCTTCCTTAGCTCTATCCTATGCCCCCTCCTGCCCAGGCCCAGAGGAAACACCACTCACCAGCTCAGATTATTTGGGGGAAGAATGAGAAGACATGGAAAAAAAGATTTCATAAACCTAGTTCAAGCAAATTCTTCCCCACCACCTCCATCTCTGGAGCTTTCTTTCTGTTTCTTTATCTCTTTCCTTCCCTTCTTCTAGTCTCCAGAGACATCCCAGCACTCTCTTCTGCACCTTGTATCCACCTCTCTGCCTCCATACCCACTACCACCCTGAGCCCACACCACCCACCGTAGAGGGCTGTGAATAATACAGAGCAGGTTGCTTCGGGGCCATGGAGACAGACCAAAGGGTAAGGGAAAGAGGGAAAACCTCACTGATGTATATAATCTCTTACTTCCTGAAAAAGACAGGACCCTAAGGGCAGCTAGGTGGTGTAGTGCATTGAGCACCAGCCCTACAGTCAAGAGGACCCGAGTTCAAATACAGCCTCAGACACTTACTAGCCGTGTGACCTTGGGCAAGTCACTTAATCCCAATTGCCCTGACTTCCCCCCTCCAAAAAAAAAGAGACAGGACCCTAACTCCAAGTCACACAATGATACAGAGGAGAAACTCAGGCTGGAGTTAGAGAGAGGTGCCATGCCTGGGGTCTACTCCTAATCAGATTCTACTAGAGTCTTTGTCTCCAAAGTCCCTTAAAGGACAAATCCTCAGTTTGGGAAAATTGGATGTCCCCTTCATCTCCCTCCACATCTCTGGACTGAGAGGGTAGGGCAACCAGGAAAATAAAGCATCAGCTCTCCCATAAAAGTATGGGATGACAGATTTAGAGCCAGAAGGGACCTTAGAAAGTCATCAATTCTAACTCTTTAATTGCATAGATAAAGAAACAGGCATAGAGATATTAAGTAACTTATTCAAGGTCATACATTCTTCTACTCCCTCTGCATCCCACCCACTGGGCTCTGATGACAGTCTCATCAGACCTGGGGCCCTGTCTCCCAATTCTCCAGCAGCAGACCTTTCAAGATAGAGGTTTGTAAACTTATTTGTTTGTTTAACATTTTGATAACTGTATTTCAATATAATTGGTTTCTTTTGTCATTCTATGTATTTTACTTTATGCGTTTGAAAACACGATTCTCAGAAGGGGATTCCCTAGGTATCTCCAGATGACCAAAGGGAACCGTAACACAAAAGAGGTAGACTAAGCTTGTCTGCCCCTACCATGAGGACTCTATCCCTGATGACAAGAACTCTTGACATGCATGCCAACCAAACCAAAAGGAAACAGGCCTGCTTCAGGGTCTTCTTATTCAAAAATAGGGTTAGGAAGAAGGACAAGGGAAGAATGGAGGAGTATCAATCAATCAAGTTTTATCAAACTCCTACTTTGTATTGGGCACTAGAGATACAAAGAGAAAAAAAATGAAACAATCCCTGCCCTCGAGCAGCTTTCGTTCTATCCAGGAAGACACATCTATAAAAAAGAATATGCAAATTATATATAAAATGACTACAAGGTAATTTGGTGGGGAGGGTTGGGAGGAACAGGAAGAGCTTCAGTAGAAGGAGGAACTTGAGCTGAGCCTTGAAGATTCCAAGAGATGAAGAGGAAGCTCATTTCAAAGGTACTGAGATAGGGAGATGGATAGCAGGAAGTGATTTTGTCCAATAAATGTCTATGAAAATGGGAAAGGGAAGTTGGGATCAAGTTGTGAAAGGTTTTAAATGTCAAGTGGGGGGAGGCAATAGAGAGACACCCTCCCCTTGAACGCATCTCCACCTTTTCTAACTAGTAAATGCTAAATATCTCCACTGGGTATTTCTGCCTGAAGGACAAGGCCAGATCATCTCTGCTCCCTTCCTAATTCTACTCCCTCTTCCCATGTTCGCATTTTCTTATAAACACTAAATCTGAGAGATTCGAGCAGGACTGAAAGGTAGAGTAAGCGGCCTTAATCCTCTGCCGGGGCTTTTTGTTGTTGTTCAGTCACATCCGACTCTGTGACTCCATTTGGTGTTTTCTTGGCAAAGATACTAGAATGGTTTGCCATTTCCTTCTCCAGTTCATTTTACAGCTGAGGAAACTGAGGCAAACAGGGTTAAGTGATTTGCCCCAGGTCACACAGCTAGTAAGTATCTGAGGTCAAATTTGAACTCAGGTCCTTCTGACTCCAGGCCCAGAGCTCTATCCATTCCTCCACCCAGCCACTAGATGGGACTACTAGAGGCCTCCAAATAAACAAACAAAAAATTCCATCACCTAACATGGTACCTGAATTTCCACCATTTCTTTTCATTCCTGAATTAAAATAAAAATTTATTAAAGTGAAAATTTTATTAAAATTTTAAAACTTATTAAAATGAAAATTTTCCTAAGAGACATAACAGAGTAAGCCTTATTGCCTAATACTTCAGAGGCATAAAGCTGGAATTGGTAAGCTAATGCCTTTGAAGACCACATGACAATCCAAAAAGATTTTGTCGGTCATAGTGATTGCTGATTGGCACAATATTTCATTATTAGAATAAATGTCAAGTCCTTTACTTAGGTTCAAAAAATAAAATAAAATTCACCATATCAGTCTAAGAGAAAAAGAGATTTGGCTTCATCACAGTCCCTATGAGAATAACTCCGGAGTCTTGGTGGACAGAGATCTCAATGTGAGCCAACAGTCCAATGGAGCCACCGCCAAGAAAACTAATGAGATAAATGACAAGGTGCTCAAAGAAGCCCAACTCTAAGTCATTAAACAGATGATAAAACACATCTCTTCTGCACTAAGAAGTAGGCTTTCCTAAGAGGGCAGAAAATCGTATATGTTGTCAAATGCAGGAATTGTATGGGGTGTTTTTGCTTATTTCTTCTTTATTACAAGGGATCAGATGAATGAAGGAATGAATAAATTACTGAAAAGACTAAATAAACAATGACTGAGTAAATGAATGACTGAAGTAGGTACTATGTATGAAACACTGTCCTAAGCACTGAAGATACAAAGAGAAAAAGCAAGAGGTCCGAGCCTCAAGGAGTTCACACTCTGATTGGGGAAGACAATAAACATAAGAAAATTTAGCTGTAGGGCGAATGGAAAGGTCCAAGAGTTCTAGGGGCACAGGGGGCAGGGGTCTATAGGCTACACATCATGTAACAGTAGCAGAGGTAAGGCCAGACACAAAGTCAGAGGAAATAGGGAGCCCCAGAGGATCTTCAGGGATGGAATGGCAAGGCATCTGGAAAGGTCTTCTATTCCCCATATATCACCAGATGGACTAGAGCTGTTGATTCTTACCTCGCCCAAACCCCCCAGAAGCCAAGTTACAAAACCAGTAGATTGGCTTTGTCTCTGTTGCTCTCAGTCTCCTGCCTCCGTGGACTTGGTTCAAGCTGTCTGCCTTACTTGGAATACTCTCCCTTCTCCCCTGTTCTAACTCCTAGAATTCCTCACTTCCTTTAAGGCAAAGGTCAAGAACCACCTTTTACAGGAAACTTTTCTGGTCCAGAATGCCCTCCCATTCTAACAACTTGTATTTATTTTCTAAGTTTATTCTCCGTTCTATTTTCTATACTAATTCCATATTCTTATATATGCACATGTTGCTGCATTATAATATAAACTCCTGGAGAGCAGGGATTATTTCATTTTCCATCTTTGTATCCCCAGAGCCAACCTGGGACATAATAGACGCCTTATTAAGCCCATTAATAAGCAAGTTTTGATTGACAGATCTCAGAAATGCCAGTGACGTAAAAGCAACAGGCATCAACACCACTTGAAGTCAAAAATTATGACAATAAAAACTAATGCAACCTCCAGAATGAGGAAGCTAGTCTCACCATACTCTACCCTCGTCAGACCACATCTGGAACCAGGGTGAGATAGCAGAGAAAGTGCCGGACTTAGGGTCAGGAAGACCTGTGTCCAAACATCTCCTCCGATATTTACTAGCTATGTGACCCTGGGCAAATCCCTTAACCTTGGCCTCAGTTTTTTCATCTATAAAATGGAAATAACAGGGATAGCTAGGTGGTACAGTGAACAGAGCACCAGCCTTGGACTCAGGAGGACCCGAGTTCAAGTCCAGCCTGAGACACTTAACACTTAACTAGCTGTGTGACCTTGGGCAAGTCACTTAACCCCATTACCCTGCCTTCCCCCCCTACAAAAAGAAAAAAAAATGGAAATAATATTAATAATAATAGTAATAATACCTATCTCCCAGGGTTATGGTAGAGTTCAAATGTGTGTAAAAAGCTTTCAAAGTAATATATAAAAGTTAGTTATTATCATTGGCACCTAGCCCTAGGCACCAAATTTAATAAGAATACTGACAAACTGAAGCATTCATTTGTTAAACATTAATGAAGTACCTAATGCATGCAGAGCCCTGTGCCAGGTGATAGAGGAGATAAGAAACAGAGAGAAAATACCATCTCTGTTTTCCAGGAGCCTAAAGACCCAGTAGAAAAAATTGTATTGTTTCAAAAGTGGGCCACAAAACCACAGCTCCATTAGAGGACTAGATCTCCCAGCTGGGATTACTAATACTATGTAATAACGGCAGCTAGCGTTTACATAGCACTTGCAAAAAAGTTTACAAAGATTATCTCATTTTGTCATCACAACCGTGGGAGGTGGATGGTATCGTTAGCCCCATTTGACAGATGAGAAAACTGAGGCTGACCAAGTTGCCCAGGGTCACAGCTCGTAAGAATTTAATAATAATAATAATAATAATATTAGCTAACATTTACATGGTGCTTATATGTGCCAGACACCATGCTAAGCATTTTGCAATTATTATCTCAGATTATCTCTCAAACAAGCCTGAGACATAAGCGCTATTATCACTATCATTTTACAGATTAGGAAATTAAGACAAAGTTTAAATGACTTGCCCAGGATCACCTAGTTAGCAAGTATCTGAGGCAGGATTTGAATTCAGGTCTAAGACTCTATCCGCCATGCCACATATCTGCCTTCTAGGATGACACCTTAGACTATTCATCTGCACTTACACCTCTGGAGCACATACAGAAAAGCATGTCCAGGAAGGTAAAGTGTAATATGGATTTGGGGAACTTTTAATTTGGAGAAAAGATGACTTAGGAATCATGAATGATGCTTTCAAATATTCACATGGTCTTCCCATAAAATAATGACGTATTTTTAAAAAGCATTAACAAATGTGTTTTTAAAATGCACACACACACACACAAGGTGGGGTCAGCTAAAATGGAAGTAATAGATGCTAGAAGGAACTGTGGAATGCCAGGTACACTAATGTACTGTTGATGGAGCTGTGAATTTTCCCAACCTTTTGGAAAGCAATTTGGAATTATGCTAAGGAAGTGACTAAATTGCCTGTTCTGGGGTAGCTAAGTGGAGCAGTGAATAGAGCACTGACCCTGGAGTCAGGAAGAGGAGAGTTCAAATCCAGCCTCAGACACTTGACACTTAACTAACTGTGTGAACTTGGGCAAGTCACTTAACCTCAATTGCCTTGCTTTCCTCCCTCTAAAAAAAAAAAATTTGCCTGTGCCCCTTATCCCAGAGATCCCATTTCAGGCCATATACCTTTAAGGAAGTTAAATGAAGAAAGAAAGGACCCATAGACAGAAACATGTTTATGGCATCACTTTTTATAGTGGCAAAGTAGAATATAACAGAAACAAAATGCTGCTCATCGACTGGGGAATGGTTAAACAAATGGTAGTACATGAAGGTTAATGGCAGTTACTACACCAGAAGAAACAATGAATTAGAAAAGTAAAGAAAAGCAGGAAGATGATATGAACAGAGGCAAAGTGCAGTAAGAAGAACCAGGAAAACAAGATACATAATAACTGCAACAATGTAAATGGAAAGAACAATAAAAACTCTCTGATTGCTGTGCTAATTGTGACTCAACTTAGTCCCCCAAAAGAGGTGAGAAACTGAATGTCTGTCATATCTTTGTAGATATAGGGGGACTACGAGTACAGAATTTTACACATACTTTTGGACTTGGATTTGATGAATTGCTTTTTTTTCTGTCTTATTGTTTTTGCTCTCTGGGAATGGCTCTCTGGATAGAGGAGGAGGAGGGATATAGTTAGAAATGAAGCTGATATAAAAGTAAAAGATTTCAAAACACAAGATGCAATCACTTAACTATCCAGGCCAAAGCATAATAGAGTCCAAAGCTGACTCATCTGAGCTTCAGCCCGTGGTTAAGTCTCCCTCCCCAGGACAGCTGCCTCTGGATGTGTGATTCAGAAAATGACACTCTCCCAGTTCCCCACTCAACTCTGCACATCCTCCAGGAGCTACATGTAAATCACGGCAGTGGGAGATTCCACTGGCTTCACGCACACACTTGCATCCCACTAATAAATCTAGAGGAGAGAAGCGGCCCTGAGAATCAGGAGACCTGAGCCCCTAATTCCACATCTTGTTTATCAACTACTTTCCCATCATTTGGCAAGTCACTTACCCAATCTTGGAATCAGTTTCCTATTCTGTAAAATAAGGGGACTGACTAGATGACCTCTGAGGTCGAGTCTAAAATGTCATGATTGCCATGATTCTGTATAGCGGAGAACAGAACAAAAGAAAACAGGCCCAAAGTTCAGATTCAGGTTAAATAATCAAAAGAACTTCCTGACTCCAAGAGGTGAGAGCACCGAAGAGGAAAAGAGAGGAGTGAAGAAATATTCTTAGCTGGGGATCATTCAGAATAATATCCCCTATCTTAGATAGCAAACAAACAAAACCAAAAAAAAAAAGCTGCCAAGTCTAAAGTAGGAGAAGGGGGAGGGAAAGAATAGGGCTGGAACAGACACAATGACCTTGAGAGTAGGTGTGGAGAAATCCCTGGAACTGCCCCATATCTCCTTGTTCGTCTATACCTTTACCAGTCCTACAAGTGCCTGCTTGTCTCTGGAGGAGGGTAAGAGGGAGAGAGTTAAGGCTGGCACCTGGTGATGCCCCCCTTGGGGCCCCTTGGCATATACCCCTGGAAAAGTTTAGAGGGAATGATTCTGGGGAGGGCTTGCCAGGCACACTCTGAATGGGGCAGCCCCACCCTCCTTTCCACTGCCAACAAGGCAGGTTGGCACTGCCAGTGGAGTGAGTGAGAATTCACAGAGTGAGAAGGAAGAATTAACTAAATACAGTGGAGGGCTTCCTGTGCCCTCCTAGGAGATGGGAGGGGGTCCCTCTATCCACCAGCAGTAACCATGCAGATCCTAACACATAAACAAGTTTGGGATAACCAAGGTGTCTGGCTCTTTTTAAAGACCAAAAAAAAAAATTTCCAGGAGAGGACAGTGGAAAGAGAATTGTGATTTAGAGGAGAGAAAGGGAAATACTCCTATTAACAACGATACTAAGTAAAACATTTTATGTATTACAAAGTATTTTACATTCATTGCCTCAACACTTTCTTGAGATTGCCCTGAGTATAAAAGTTTATTTCCATTTCTCAGATGAGGAAATTAAGGTTAAGCCAAAACCCGCACAGTAAGAAAGGAGGACAATGTGTTTCTCCATAAGAATAGGCGGTATGGGCTAGAGGGGAGGGGAGAGAGGATTGTGTAGTCTGGGAGAAGAAGGAGAAGGCATTGTGGTCTGTGGGAAAAGAGAGGGGCAGCCTGGGCAGGAAAGGAGAGAGAGGATAGTGTGGTCAGAGGGAGGAAGAGGGGAGTGAGCCCCTCTCTGGAAGTCAGAGCTGAGAGAGCTGAATAGTGGAAGGAATAGTGGAAGGTAGTTAAAATAGAAGTTCAGGGTCCCACTTCACCTCCACCAGAAATGACAAGAACTGAAAACCCAGACTGTTGTTCTTCTGAATTCTCAAGGCTTTGTCATGATTTAGCCTCTTAAAATTTGGGTTTGGGGGCAAGGAAGTAGGAGCAGGCAGGCTTGGGGTGAAGGAAAAAAGCCTTAGGGCAAGGAAAGCAGCAGCTAGACCAAACTGAAAACAGCCATCCCAGAGGGTAGCAGAGGACATTGGACTGGGGTTTAGTTTAAGCAGATGAAAGCTAGGCATGAGTCATAGGGGAAGGAGCAGGGGTTCTCTCAGGAGACTTGCTCTGTAACCAGCTCATCCTCATGAACACAGACTTCATCTCAATCCTCCCTCCTCTCTCCTCTCCCCTCTCTGTCCTCTCCCCGTCCCTTCTCTCCTCTCCTCCCTCCTCTCCCCTTTCTCCTTACTCTTTCCCCTTTCCCCTCTCCTCTTTCTCTTCTCTAGCCTCTCCCCTTTCCCCTCTCTCCCCTCTCCTGTTTCTCTCCTCTCCTCCTCCTTCTCGTCGTCTTCTTCTTCTTCTTCTTCTTCTTCTTCTTCTTCTTCTTCTTCTTCTTCTTCTTCTCTGTCTCGCTCCCTCCCTCTTCTCTTTCCTCTCCCCTCTCCCTTCTCTCCCCTCCCCTCTTCTTCTTCTTCTTCTTCTTCTTCTTCTCTGTCTCGCTCCCTCCATCTTCTCTTTCCTCTCCCCTTTCCCTTCTCTCCCCTCCCCTCTTCTTCTTCTTCTTCTTCTTCTTCTTCTTCTTCTTCTCCATCTCGCTCCCTCCCTCTTCTCTTTCCTCTCCCCTCTCCCTCCTATCCCCTCCCCTCTTCTTCTTCTTCTTCTTCTTCTTCTTCTTCTTCTTCTGTGTCTCTCTACTCTCTTCTCTTTCCTCTCTCCTCCCCTTCCCTCTTCTTTTCTAACTCTTCTTCTTTCTCTTCCTCCTCCTCCTCCTCCTCTTCTCCTTCTCCTT
>CM053591.1:148980895-149056006 GCA_028646515.1 Pseudochirops corinnae | reverse complement strand
AATAGACTGGGGGAGGGGGAACACACTGGGATGGCTGTTTTGGGGTGGTGGGTGGGGGAAAGAGGGGGAGAAAATATGTAACTCAAAATCTTGTGGAAATGAATGATGCAAACTATAATAAAATTAAAAAAAAAAGAATAAAAGATTGAGGACACAGAAGTTACAGGTCACCCAGGTAATAAATAGGAGTGCTGGAATTTGAACTCGGGCCTTTCAATGCTAAATCTAGGAATCTTTTCACCATACTGTATTGCCTCCAGTGTTTCTTGGATATGAAGTACTTTGCAAACCCTCAAACACTGTGTAACTACCAGCTGTTATTATTACTGTTAATAATAATATCTGGCCTCAGTTTTTTTCATCTGTAGAATGATGAAGTTTGTCTAGGTCAGAGGTGGGGAACCAGTGGCCTTGAGGCCACATGTGGCCCTCTAGGTCCTCAAGTACAGCCCTTTGACTGTATCTAAACTTCACAAAACACATTCTTTTATTAAAGGAATGTGTTCTGTGAAGTTGGGATGCAGTCAAAGGCAGCACTTGAGGACCTAGAGGGCCACATGTGGTCTTGAGGCTGCAGGGTCCCCCCCTTGGTCTAGGTAACCTCTAAGATTCCTTTAAGCTCTAAATACTATAATATTATAGCTAGGGACTCATCTACTCATCAAGACATATCTTATAATTTAATTATCACTTTCCATAATCAACCCCTCCTCCCAGAACTGTTCTACTCCCTCCCTTCCCCCCTCTCCCTCTCTCTATCTTTCTCCCTCCTTCTCTCTCTCTCTCTCTCTCTCTCTCTCTCTCTCTCTCTCTTTCAAGTCTGTACCTCTTGGCTCTGATCAGATGTGGTCAAGACTCAAGGAGGACAGGGGAGTGCTGGAATTTGGCCTAGGAATTGGCTGATGGGGAAAGGACTGAGAAAATTTCAGAACCTTTGGAATTTGGGTTAGACATAGCTGATCTCAAAGATTTATGTCCACTGCTCTTGGGCAAGGGCATTCTTAAGCTGAGGGTCTGGGGAAAGGGACAAGTTAGTTGCATCAGCTTGACATCTGATACTCATTTTTCATCCCTGTTTTCTTCTCTGTTCAATGGTTGGTAGGAGGTTGAACATTCCCCCTGCCCTTAGTTCTAGCCCAGTCATCCTATGAGTAAATTAATAATAATAACTCACGTTTAGTTAGTGCCTTAAAATTTACTAAGCACTTTACTCCCAACAACCCTGTGAGCGAGGCTGTGCAAGGATTACTATTCTGTTTTACCAATGAGGCTATGAGAAATCTGGGCAATTGTCTTGTGTCACACAGTGTGCAAGTATCTGAACCAGGTTTCCAGCATGGGTCTTCCGATTAAGGCAGGGGTTCTTAATCTGAATTCTGTGAGCTTGTTAAAAAGTTTTTTTTGTTAACTATTTTAACATAACTGGTTTCCTTTGTTACCCTGTGTATTTTATTCATTTAAAAACATTTTTCTGAGAATGGGTCCTTAGGCTTCACCAAGCTGCCAGGGTCAGTGATACAAAAGTTTAAGATCACCTATTTTTAGGTATCTTCCATCTCTAGTATTTCATGGATTTGTGGTTATGTGGACTGTGGGCTAGAAATCTGGGACTAGATGGACCAGCATGTATTGACTGATCTGAGGAAGGTTATGAGATGAGCTTAGTCAGGGAAGGAATGGCCAGAATCTCCTCAGGTTTGTGCTTACATGTGGTTGCTGGAATGCCAGGACTCCAGGGTCCTTGGAGTGGGGTGAATCAGGGCTAATGCTTTCTTTAATCGTCTCTACCTTTACTCCAGAAGCTGTAAAGCTGAGCTCCAGAATCTTCCTCTGTCCTTTCACCCCGACTGCCCAATCTTCCCCCGCCTCCCCATACCATGCCAGTCCTTGAGTCTAGGCTACCTTTTGGAATGGACAGCTCTAGTGATGGAAGGAGAAGGGAGCAAGGCAAGGTCTATGCACTATGGCGCCACCTAGCTGTCTTTATGTATCATTATCATTATATATTATTCCTCAACTGTATTTCAATGCCCTGTCATGCCGTGAAGGTGATCTTGGGTTCTTGAAGGTGATGTCATTGGAGTGAAGTGTGATCTCACAGGTTCTACTAAGCTGGAAAGTTACAGGTACAGTGATGGACAATATGTCTGTTGTTTGGAGACCAGCCAAAGTCTAGAGAGGTCAGGCATGGCCCTTTAGGTGGCACTGGGATCACCTACATCACCCGACTCTGGAGTCCAGAAGAGCTGAGTTCAAATCCAGAAAAGACTTCCATAACTGTATGATCCTCTTCTATTTATTTCTCTCAGACTCAGTTTTCTCACCTGAAAAATGAGAATAATAGCATTGATCTCATAGGGTTGTTGTGAGGACTGAATGTGACAACACATGCAAACCACTTTGAAAACCTTACAACAGTACATTAATTAGACATTGTTATCTGTAGGGGGGGGATGAATTTTTTCCTTATCTGTAAAATGGAGATAATAAAAGCACCTATGTCCCAGGTAGTCATAAGAATCAAATGAGTTATTTGTAAAGCCCTTTGCAAATCTGAAAGTACTACATAAATGCTAGCTTTTATTTTATTTTTTTAAATAATATTTTATTTTTCCCCCAATTACATGTAAAACTTTTTTAACACTAAAAAAAAATTTTGAGTTCCAAATTCTCTCCCTCTCTTCCTTTCCCACTCTCCTAAGACAGTAAAATGCTAGTTATTATTGTTATTAACATTATTTAATCAATATTAATTAATTTTCATCTAATTTCTTTATTTTTATTTAATTTTTAAAAATTTCCTTAATATTAACTATTATTATAGTTACTGCAATTCTTGCAGACTGTCTGCTATTAATTTTTGAGTGGATTGTGATCTATGTGAATCCAGGGACTTTACACATACTGAAAGTATTGAAATGTTTAGTCACTTTTTCTCTGACTCTTATTTCCCTTTCCCTTTGCCTTTGTTTTTGCTAATTTTTCTCTGTTTGCTTCTCTTTGCCCTCCTTCTCTCTCTCTTTTTCTGACTTTCTTCCTTTTCTGGCTCTGTCTCTTACCCCCACCTTCCCCCTCCTCCCTTTTCTGTGTATCCACCCATCTCTGTGACTCAGTAGATTTTACCCAGGCTCTGGGCAGACAATCTTGGGAGATTAATCCCAAGTACACTCTGAGTTTATGAGACAGAGGGGTGGGTTGAAGCTGCACTGGACTCCACCCCTTCCCCAAAAGTCATAAGAAGTTTTCCTTTCTCCATCTGTGTTGGGATTTCCCTTTCATCTGGGGATGACCCACTGAGAGGAGCTAGACAGACCTCAGCAAACTTAAAGGGGGTGTGGAACCTAGCTAGATAAAAAAAAAAAAGGACTTAAAAGTGGTTGGAAAATCTCAATATGGAAGGGTGGTGGGACTGGGAGAGGAGATTTAGCTCTGAGTCAGTCTCCAGAAGTGTTGGGATAGTAGGCTGTGCTGGCCCCTACTGATGTGTCTGGGGAATGACTAGAAGAACCAGGGAAAGGGCCATTCCCCATTGGGGAAGAAGGGAGATGTAGGAAAGAGAGCCCAGAAATAGAGTTGGAAATGACCTTCCTGGCCTCTTGTCTTACAGATGAGGTTGTGACCTGGTTATGGTCGCTCAGGTAGCAAGGGTCAGAAGCAGGATTTGAATCCAGGACTAGGCCTGTAAGGCCATGGTTCTTTTTCCCTCTACCATACTGCTTTTCAAGGGAAGTTGTGAAATCTTGGAACTGGGGATCTCAGCAAAGAGAGATATCCATCTGTTTGCGCTGTGGGAGGGAGTCCAGAGTTTTTAGAGCAGGGCTTCTGATAGAAAGAGGGTTGGATTTAGAATTGGAAGGATTTTAGGACTTGAATTCTGATTCTGCCAACTGAGTAACTTTTGGGGCCTCACTTTTACAAAATAAAGGGGTGTACTTAATGTGTGATTGTTCTGGACCTCACTTTTATTGCACTCAGTGACCTCTGAGGTACCTTCTAAGTTTTAAATTCTACAAAACCTATGTCAATGGAACGAATCCTTTTTTACATCTGATGCTTCTCATCAATTAGGTGTCTATGTAGAGATAGCTGAGCCCTCTTCATGTAGGAACTTTCCTCTTTCCCTTGCTTCAAGAGGGAAACTGAGGGAAGATCTTCATGTATACTGGATTTGGAGTTAGGAGACCTGGTTGTAATCCTGGCTTCTGCCATATAATTATGGCACTATCATTTTCTGAGTTTGTAGTGGCAACCACACTGGCATACCCAGGATGGCCACTAGTGCAGGTTCTTTTATCTGCTTTACTAGGAAAAATAATCTATTAATTACATTCATTAGTTTGGACAAAAAGTCAGCAGCCTGAACTTCAGAGAAAATCCAAACAAAGAAAATGTAGAGAAAATACAAGCAGAGAAATAAAAACCAACAGACAGGGCTTCTAACATTATGAGAAATTAGCACAGATCAACAGACATATCCAACTGTCTGACCAAGGCAATACATACATAGCTATCAGAGAGAGAAGCACCAGCAGTTTGGGTTTTTCAAGGGGGAGGGGAGGGTTCCTTAATGGCTATCCAGAGTCTCATCTGATCAAATCACATGAACACTCTTCCAATGAGTGAGCCCCAAAGCAAAATGCTAACTTCAGAGTATATATATCCTTCTTCAGGGTCAGAGGGCATCACAACCCTGGTGACCCACTGCCTAATTACAGAGTAACTAAAGGTGTGGGACTTCCTGAAAAACAAGCCTCCCCTAGTCAAGCTTCCCTTAAAGGGCTCCACCTGAGACCTATTAATGGGTGGGAAGATCTTATATCCTATTGACATTACAGAGTCTCAATCTTCTTATCTGTCCAATGAGAATGATAATACTGCAACTAGGTGGTGCTGGGTGGGCAGAATACTAGGCCTAGTGTCAGGAAGACCTTATTTCAAGTATGGCCACAGATACTTATTAGCTGTGTGACCATGGGCAGGTCACTTTACCTGTCTTCCTCAACTGTGAAATGAGGATCATCACAGCATCTACCTCCCAGGATTGTTGTGAGGTTCAAATGGAATATTTGTAAAGTGCATGCCTGGAACATACTAGATAATATATATTAATTATTGTCATTCTTATCGTTATTATGCTGGTACAGCCTACCTTACAGGGTTTTTGTAAGCTTCAAGATGCTACAGAAATGTGAGTTGTAGCTTCATTTTTTTAACCATCCGTTATTTTTTACTTTTGGGAAGTGTTTGTAATAGATACCATCATTAATAGTTTCCATCTAAAAAATCAAACAAATAAACAAAAAAAATCCTTGTTCTTATTCCAAAGCCTGCTAAGACTGAATAGTCAGGTCATAGGCTAAAGGGACCTTAGAGTCCAAACACCTTATTTTCATAGTGATGAAAAGGGGGTTGAGACAAGTTAAGTGACTGGCCCCCAGTCACACAGGAAGTAGAAGCAGCATTTGAACCTAGATCCTCTGATAGGAAGTAAATTCAGTCTTCTTCACCACCCAGTGACTGTCTGCTCTACTGGGTCTGAGAGTGGGTTTGTTTTCAGAACAGCCAGGCAGGAGAATGGGTAAGGACAGTTCTTTTCCACCATTTTTTCCCATTGCTCCCAGCACCAACCCTTTCTTCTCTATCCCAGGTGTCTCTTTGGTCTTTCTCCTATGTGCTGCAATCCCTATTCTTTGCCTGGACCTAAGAACTCTGCCCCTTTCTTTGCTACAGCCTGAAGACCTGGAAGCACCCACTACTCACACCTTCAAAGTAAAGAGCTTCAAAAAAGTGAAGCCCTGCGGTATCTGCCGGCAAGTGATCACTCGAGAGGGGAGCGTCTGTAAAGGTGAGTGGGGAACTGGACATAGAAGGGCTGGGGAGGAGGGGGCAAGACTGGGTGGGACAGACTCCTCTGTAAAGGACTGGTGGCTCGTGGGTGGTTTGGGCAGACCCTGGGCTGACAAAGGTAAATCCTCCCCTTCAGGGAATTGGGTCCCGCTTCCCCCACTTCACCTACTATTACCCAAAGGTGTTGGGTCACTGTTCTGTGCTGGGTCTACTATGCATTGCCCATTAAGGTGGGGTGGGAGGGCAGGACACCTGGGTAGGATTGGGCAATGGTTTGGTTTGGTTTTAGCAGAAAGAACATCCGACAGAATACTTGGTTTGGACAGTTAGCTTTGTAACAGGGGGCAGATCTCAAGCTCTCTAAACCACTTTCCTCATCTGCAAAGTGGAGATAAATACTTGTAAGACAAAAAACTCTGTAAATTGTAAAGTGCTATGCATATCCAAATTATTATTAGGGAAGAATATTTGAACAGTTCAAGAGAGGTGGGAATTTTAGGGTCAAAGTCAATCCATAAGATTGACAGACACCTACCCTATGATAAGATCTCATTCTCAATTTAAGGTTTTCACAGTACTTTGCCAATATTATCTTATTTGAACCTCACAATAACATGGTGACTACAGGGGCTACTATTGCCTCCACTTTATAGATGAAGAAACCAGCTCAGAGAGGTCAAGAGATTTGTTATGAGTTACGCTGCTATAAAGCATCTGAAGCAAGATTCAAATCCAGATCTTCAAGTACTCTATCTATGACTTGTTCAGTCGTGTCCAATTTTTCATGACCTGATTTGGGGTTTTCTTGACAGAGATGTTGGAATAATTTGTTATTTCCTTCTCCAGCTCATTTTTCAGATAGGAAACTGAGAAAAGCAGGGTTAAGTGACTTGCCTAGGGTAACACAGCTAGTAAGTATCTGAGGCCAGATTTGAACTCAGGTCTTCCTGACTCCAACCACGATACTTCTCATATTTTAACTCCATTGTATAACTTGTGGTGTGTTTGTCCCCACTCGATAGTACACTCCTTGAGGTCACAGGCTGTTTTTGGTATAATCTTTGTCCCCCCCCCCCCCATTCCAGAATGGGAATACAGATTTGTATTCTGCAGATACATATATCTGCATATCTTCAGATAGTATGCACTTAATATATTTTTGTTGAGATAAATTGGAAGCAAAAAGATCATTGTCCCCATCAGGATACAACGGAAAGAAGACCTGCTCCGTGTTTGTGTATATCTTCAGTACCTAATCGTGGCCACATGGTGGTGGTGTCCTTCCACAAAGCCTGGGTGGGGAGGCTGGAAGTATTGGAGCCCTAAGAATGATGTCACAATTGTAAAGAGGTTGCTACTCTCTTGCATTATTTACCCCTTGAATTACTTTAATGTGAAACTGTATAGATATGAGACCACCAGCCCCTGCCCCTTTCCATCAGGGTCCCTTTCCTGCCCTTCTCCCAGTGCCCTCTCTAGCCCCCAGCCCCTCCCCACTCCCTTCGTTGTCTCATCAGCCTCCTATTAAGATACCTCTGGGTGGAAAGTACTTTAAGCCTGGCAAAGAAAGTAGTTGGGTAGTAGAGGGGGATGATAAGTCCTGGGCGAATGCCCCTGAGGCTCTAGCTTTTGCCCCAGGAGTCACCTTGTACAGAGCCTGGTGTATAGCTGGCGTGAACTGGAAATCACCAGGAAGCTGGTGGCCAAGCTGGTTTGGCCACTCCTGGATGGGCTGTGGGAGAAGTGGTGGCGGTGGGAGGTGGGAGATGGGGAGACTGGTACTCCTCCCTCAAAGGCCTTGCTCAATATGGGCCCCCCCCCAATGTTAAAAGGAAGGTGGAGAAGGAGCCTTGAACTCTGTCTTCGATAGCTCCATTCAGTCAACTCCAAGGAAGCTCTAACTTAAAACAACCACCACCAAACAAACAAATGAATAAACAAGCAAAAAGCCTAGCTGGGGGTTAAGGGTAGGGGTCAGGGAGGTGGCTCTTCAAGGGGTAGGAGAACTGTGTGCAGATTTCCCAGGCTGGCAATTAAAGATTCAAAGAATGTTAGAGGTGGAAGGGCTAACAGAGGTCATTCACTCCGACAGCCTCCAGACCTGGAGGATTTGCTGGAAGCTCAGTCTTTGGCTTTGGGGCAGAGATCACGGGATTATTTAGGCAACCACTGGCTCAGAAGGTTGTAGTTTGAAGAGACTTTAGAGGTCATCTAGTTCAAATCCTTCTCTCGGGATGAAGAAATTAAGGCATGGGTAGTCACACAGGTAGTAAGGAGCAATCCAACAGTCTTAATAGTCTGAGTGGAGTCCACCAAGTCGCCTCTCTAAGCCCCTTCTAGTGATTCGGGTTTTATTAATAATGGCAAACGTGTTACCTTTTGGTCTTCTTACATTTCTCTGTACCATTTACCAAACACTTACAGTTCCGTTCTCTCCTCTGATTTAGTAGACAGGGCAGATAGTTTACAAAGAAGGAACACTGGCAGGATTGGTGATTTGATCAAGGTTATGTGACTAGAAAGTAAAGAAGTCCTACAGATAAGGAGCCAGCACCCTGAATCCCAGTGAAGATAGGTTTCCTGCTTCTCTCCCTTCTAGTCCTATCTGTCACAGGATGTTTCTGTGAGCCTGCAGAAGTGAAAACTGAAGCATGAAATGCAGAAAAGAATCACTCAGCAGGCTGAATGCATTCTTACAAAATAGCAGCTCATTGGGCTGACTCACTTAAGATGGTTGGTCATTATGCCTGGTGTCACCATCCCCTACCATGACAGGTGGGGTAATGGCCACTTGTCCTTTAGTTAAGTCCACTGGCAGCCAGTGTAGAGAAATATAGTTGGATGCAGAACCTGGTCATTCTGACTCTAAGTCTTTACTGTTTCCAATAAGGCTGCTTCCTAGAGAAAACACTAGGAGAGTGACCAGCCAACCAACTCTGAGGTCCAAGACTTGCCCCTCTTAGAGCCTCTCCCTTCCCACACTTTCCTGACTAGCCAGCAGACCTCTCCCCAGGGAGGATATATCTACCCTTAAAGGGACAGGGACCTCCCTCATAGCTTCTGCATGGAGGAATGGGAAAAATGAGTGAGATTTCTCTTTGCTTCCTTGTCACCATCCCAGGTTCCCAGGGGTGCCTAGTCCATGCCTGAAGGACTCCTAAAGTGGGTGGCTCAGAGACATCTCTGTGACTGCTCTCCCCTCCCCACTGTGGTGGGCAGCACATCTGGGCTGGTTCACCTTTTGCCCTGTTCCATTTTGTACTCAGTGGTTTCCTTCCTCTTTGTGTCCTTGCTGGCCAAGTCAGATTTAGAGCTCTTCCTACTTGAAGACTTTCAGGGGCTACTCAGCACTCCTGAGGTCATTGTGCATTTGGGTGTAGTGGAAGAAGGTTGGCCTTAACAGCTGAAGATGCCAGCTTAAATTCCTACCCCTTTTCTTTTTCAATCTTGCAAAAAATAGCTGTCTCTCTCTGGGACTCAGTTTCCTCAAATGTAAAAAGAGATTAGGCTGGACCAGATTATCTCTAAGGACCCTTTCAACTCAAATTCTTATGGTCTCCCCCTCTATTTTCTAGGTTTGTTGGTAGGTGCTGACTCTGCCCCAGACAGATGGGGGTTTTCCCTATTTCTAAGGCACTAAGTATAATGATATTTCACAGCCTCCCTGCAACTTACAACCTTCAGAGTAGGAAAAGCATGAGCCCTTCTGCACTCCCTTCAGCAGCAGTTTCAGCTCATTTGGGTCCTATTCTCCTCGTAAGTGAAAACAGCCAACCCAGTCTTTGGTTGGATTGCTGTAAAATTGGTATTTGCATTAAATATTGACTTTAAAGTAATGAAAAATTTAAAATTTAAAAATTAAATTAAAAAATTTTAAATAATAAATCCACCCCCCCCCTCAAAAAAAGTAAGTCAGAGATATGAAGACCCATGCCTGAATTAAAGCTCAATTTTCTCTACCAACTGAGTCAGCCCAGATCCTTGACTTTTTTCTTTGAAAGATAAAAAAGGGACCAGAAATAGACTGGTCATCTTAACAAGCTCTTCTGTCACCTTCTTTAACTTATTAAGGAGAGGAAAGGGGAGAAATCTCAAACACAAAATATTCTGGAATTGGGAGGGGGGGGGTGGTAGAAAATAAAGGACACATTTCTACAAGGATCTCCAAGTATATGACAGGTTGTGTTTCCTTGATTTCAGCTCTCTCTCCCTCTCTCCCTCCCTGTCTCTCCCTCTCCCTCCTCCCTCCCCCCCCCCCCCCCCGTCTCTCCTCTTCTTTCTGATTTTTCTACCTTCCTTGTCCCCTTCCTCTCCTTTTCTCTTTCCACTTTCTTCCTCTCTCTTCATCTCCCTTTTCTCTGTCTCTAACTCATTCTCTCCTTCACCATCTCTCTTCTTTTTGTTTCTCTCCTCCATATCTCTTCTTTCCGTTTCTATCCCTCTTCATCTCTTTCTCTCTCTCTTCCCTCCTCTTTCTGATTTTTCTACCTTCCTTTTCCTCTTCCACTCCCTCTCTTTCCATTTTCTTCTTCTCTCTCCATCCCCTTTTTTCTCTGTCTCTAACTCATTCTCTCCTTTACTATCTCTCTCTTCTTCTGTCTCTCTCCCTTTCCATATTTCCTTTCTGTTTCTCTCCCTTTTCCCTCCCTCTTGGTCTTTCTCTTTATCTGTTTCTCTCTCTGTATCTTCCTCTCCCTCTTTTGGTCCCTCTCCTCTCTTCTATTTCTCTCTCCAAGTCCTCCTCCCCTCTCTCTAATTTCTCTGTCTCTCTCCCTCTCTCTTTTCATCTCTCTCCCCCTTTGTCTCTTTTTCTCTCCCCTCTCCCCCTCTCTTTCTCTCCCTGTTTCTCTGTTTTTCTCCCTCTCCCTTCATATCTCTCTCCCCTTCTCTCCTCTCTCTCCCCCCCTTCTCTCCCTTTCTCCTT
This sequence comes from Pseudochirops corinnae, assembly GCA_028646515.1. Classification (NCBI taxonomy): domain Eukaryota; kingdom Metazoa; phylum Chordata; class Mammalia; order Diprotodontia; family Pseudocheiridae; genus Pseudochirops; species Pseudochirops corinnae. Next base: position 149,045,235 of record CM053591.1, on the reverse strand, counting down.
GCCTTTCTGTCTGTCCATCTCTCTGTCTCTCTCCTTTCTTCATCTTTTTTTCCCCTCTCTTTCTCTCTGTCTCCTCTCTTCATCTCTCCCTCTCTCCTTTCTTGCTCTCTTTCTCTCCCTCTCTCTGTTTTTCTCTTTGTCTCTTTCTCTGGTCTCCTTTAAGTCCAAGCTGAAGGGGATAGCTGCCTTTGTTTTGAAACCTTTCTGATCTTCACAGCTGCTTGTGCCTTCCCACTAACTGCTACATATTTATTTCTTTGTTATCTTGTATTTGTTTTTATTTTGGCTTGAACCTCCACTACCTAGATGACCCTAGACAAGTCCCTTCCACCTCCTGGGGCCCATGCTGCTTTCTAAAAGTTGCAGGTTGCAGGGCAAGTCCTAATCCATATCAGCACAGGGGATGATGAAATTTGTTGCAGGCCTGACCAAAAACAAAAATAAAAGGCAAATTTGCTTTGAACTCTGAACCTGGAATTACTGGAATTTAGGATTTGGAAATAGAAGGAATCTAGAAATTGTATTCAATCCCTTCATTTTAGAGACCAAGCCCAGAGAAGTTAAAGCATGACTATAAGGTCACCCAGCTGGTCAGTAGAAAAGCCAGGACTTAACTACGTGTCTTGCCTGCCTCCAAAGCCACTGTGGGTCCCCCCTCCCACTGCACTTTTGTTGACTACTTTTCTCTGAGCTGGAATCCTGGCTTTGCACCCTGCTCTCTGAGTGACGTTGGGTAAGGTATTTAACCTTGGTGGGGCCCCCATTATCTCTAAAATGCTGAGGTTGGATTGTTTCACTGGCTTGTTTTTCATTTTTGTTCCACTCTCTGTGACCCCTTTTTGGGATTTTCTTGACCAAGATACTGGAGTGATTTGCTATTTCCTTCTCCAGCTCATTTTACAGATGGGGAAACTGAGGCCAACAGGGTTAAGTGACTTGCCCAGGATCATACAGCTAAGCAGTGTCTGAGACTGGATTTGAACTTGGATCTTCCTGACTCCAGGCCCAATACTCTATCTACCGTGCCTTCTAGCTGCCTCCCTTTTAATAATAATAGCTAGTGTTTTTATAGCAACTACTGTATATATACCAGGCACTGTGGGGGATGCTTAATAAATATTACAGGATCCAGAATTGGAACAACCTCTGAGATCACTTAGTCCAATACCCCCCTTATTTTTATAAATGGGGAAACTGAGGTCCAGGATCACCCAGGTTATAAGAGACTGAACTGAGACTGGAACCCAACTCCTGATTCCTAACCTGTCACTCTTTCCACTAGCCCAATCCCATCTTTTTATAAATGAGCCCACAGAGGCTCAAAGAAATGATTTGACTTGACCAGGGTCATACAGATAGCCACAGTCAAGATTTGGATCCAAGTCTTTTGACTGCAGATACAGTGTTTTTCCCAGTCTATCACCTTGCTTCTCCCTCCTTAGATATTTCTAGAGCCCTTTGGACCTTTCCTTTGCCCCGAAAACATCTTGCCTTGTATTGTACTTACTGATGTGCCTGCTGAATCATATGAAACATCTGCTCCAACCCGTCCCTCTCCTCCATCCGGAGGCTCTCCAAAGGCAGGACATCACGTCCTGTATTGGTGTCTCCAGATCCTCGCTCATAGGAGCTTCTTAATAAATGTTTGGTTTACTCCGAATTCCTCAATTAGTCACAGCCCATGGGTCACTTAGCATACACTCCCTCACACTTATTGATCCTTATCTAAGTGTTTTTGTCCTGCACCTCCCAAGTGCACTTAGGGGTGGGGTGGTAGATTCTAGGCTTCGTCATCCTTCTCACTTCCAGCTCCTGGAGGCCAGGGGCCATGGCAGTGGGCTCTCAACTTTGTATCTTTCCCATTCCCCCTGATGTGCACACTGTATGTACTGAATGTTTAAGGAAGGAAGGAGGAAGGAAGGAAAGGAGGAAAGGAAGGAAGGGAAGGAGGGAGAAAGAAATGGGGAGGAAAGGAAAGAGGAAAGAAGAAGGGGAGGGAGGGAGAAAGGAGAAAAGGAAGACGGAAAGAAGGCAGGAAGGATGGGAGTGAGAAAAGAAGAAAGGCAGGGAGGGATGGAAGGGAGGAAGTAAGGAAAGAAGGAAGGAGGCAGATAGGAAGGAAGGAGAGAAAGGAGGGAAGAAGGGAGGGAGAAAGACGGAAGGAAAGACAGAAGGAAGGAAGGGAGGGATTAGCATAAATGACTTATAGTTGTTTGGAGTTCAGGGTCAGGACTTTAGACTTGTCACCTGGCCTAGACGTCCTTACATTCTCAGGGAATAAGTGACAAGAGTTGCGACTGAATTCTGTGTTTCTTGGCTCATGCCTGGTGGCTCAGTGGATAAAATGTTGGACCTGGAGTCAGAAAGATCTGAGTTCAAATTCACTCTCAGAGACTTCTTAGCTGTGTGGCCTTGGTCAAGTCACTTACCCACCATCTCCCTCAGTTTCCCCATCTGTAAAATGGCAGTAATAATAATAGCCACTACCTCCCAGAGTTGTTGTGAGGATAAAATGAGTTAATATTTTGTTTGTAAAGCTCTTTGTGAAGTTTGAAGCACCATTTAAATTGCTGTTTGTTACTGTTGTTACTGTTATTGGTGCTAGCTGTGTGACCCTGAATAAGTCACTTAAACTTTCTCAGTCTCTTCCATAAAATGAGGATTATAATAGTACCCTTTTTGCAGGGTTATTGTGAGGATCAAATGAGACAACATACATCAACTGTTTCATAAACCTTAAAACACTATTTAGATGTAGCTCTTATTATTAACTCAGATTTGAACCCCAGCTCTATCCATCAGTAACTATGTGACCTTGGGCAAGTCACTTAACTCTGTTTCCCCATCTATGAAGGTTGGATTAGACCTCTGAGGATCCTTCTAGCTTGGGGAGTATGATTTTTATCTTCTGATTGCAGATTCAAAGCCATTCTAGTTAACAGCTACTGGTCCTTGTTGGATAGTGAAGATGCTTGGACATCCCTGCGGGCACATGAGCCTCAGTTTCCCCCTTGCTTTGGCTTTCATCCTATGGAAACCCCCTTAGAAAGGGGACTTATCCCCTGTTCTTTGAGTCCAAGTCTGGTGCTGGGTTTAGGTGCAGCATGAAATTCATTTTCCCCTTCCCTTTCCTTTCCCTTCCTTCTAGTTCACACTGTAGTAACCCAAAATACCAGGACTGGATAATAATTAAAAAAACAAAAATAATATTATTTCACATTTTTATAAGCTTTAAAGTTCTGCAAAATGCTTTACATTTATTGTCTTATTTTATTCTTGCAAATCTTGTGAGGTAGGTTACCATTCCTATTTTATAGGTGAGGAAACTCTGTCTCAGAGAGATAAGTGATTTGACTAGGGCCATACAGCTACTAGGTTTCTAAGGTGGGATTCAAACTCCAAAATCTAGACTTCCAAACATGAATGATTTTGCATCAGTTGGGCATCGGTCCAGTCTGGTTACCTTTGCAACATCTTCCTTTTATTTGAAGGAGGGGATCATCTGATTGCCTAATAGGGAAATCCTGGCATGGGGCTGGATGCTCCTAAGGATTCTACACATTATTGGAAGTCTGACTTAAGCCCAGGGTTTTTAGACATTAGACATCCTTTCCCCCACCCCACCTCACGCACACAGTGTGGTATCTTATTCAGGATAGGGGCTGGACCTGTGATTCATTTATGTAGGGGAGGAAAAAGCTTCCCAAATAAGGAAATTCCTTCTGCTAATATAGGTCAGTGTCTTCTCTTCAGCTTCTAGTCTTAGCAAGTCACCTAGAGCATTGAGAGGTTAAGTGAATTGACCAGGATCACACAACCAGTATTTGTTGGAGGAGGGTCTTAAACCTGGGTCCTCTTGGCCCCAAAGCCCCCTGTCCATTAGGACACACTCCTCTATTGTATCATCCATTAATGGAAAAATGCATAATAACAAAAGAAAACCTACTCTGAATTTAACAGTGTTTTCAAGTGATTTTGTATTTTATCAATCAGTAGTACCTACAGACATTTGAACAATAATCATATGCATGTGTGTGAGATATATTGATCTATGCATTCTATATGGAAGAGAGAGTCTCTTTTTTATTCACTTGACAGAAGGTATGCTTGGTTATTTGTTATACTGAGTCACTTGTGTCCTATTTATTTAGGCAACACGCTCAGTTTACATGGGGACTTTTAGAACCTCTGTCTCACCTTCCTTCCCTTTCCCCTTGGGTTTATAGGGTGAGCTGCCTCTGGAATAGTTTACAGAATGTGGGAGCTAGAGGGGACCAGAGGGATCATTTAGACCAGCCTCCATTTCCCTACAGGCTGAGAGGGGCCAGAATTTTACACTCCAGGAGGGACAGTGAGTGAGGGCCTCCCAACAAGGCTGGGTTGGAGTTAAGCCACAAAGTGTCCATATGTGTTTTTAGTCAATGACAGTATTGAGCCTTTTGGAAGCCAGTATCCACTCCCAGCCTCCTTCCCCAAATGGCTAACCATAGACAAGTTAGTGGGACTCTGTTTCCCAGGAGTGACAGGAGCCTTGGAGAGGATGGGTCAAGACCAAAGAAGGAGGGAGGGGGAGAGAAGCTGTGTCTTTCCATGCTCTGGGACAGTGAGACCCTAGGGAAAGGACAGGGTTGAGCCAAGCCTCCTGTTATCAGTGGAATCAGGTGCAAGCCAGCTATTTGCTCATTTTCCGATGGTTGAACTGAGGAGGAAAGAGCCATTTAGGTTCCAACAATGCAGGCTTCCTGTGTTCCCAGGAGGCAGGAAATCACCCCCGCCCCCCCAATACCCCAACCTCCAACACCAGAGACAAAACATGTGGCAGCCCAGCTGATGACTGAACTAAGCGCTGTGAAGTTGCAGTATTACCTGAGAGTATATGCTTGGGAGGTCATTTCGGGCGGAGTCCCAAGGGAAGGGGAGGAGAGAAGTGAGGAAAGAAAAGGAGAGGGAAGGAGAAGTAGAGAGGAGAGAAGGGGAAAAGAGGAGAGGTGGAAGGAGAGATGAGAATAGAGGAGGAAAGGACAGGGGAGAGGAGGAGAAAGAGGAGAAGGAAGAAAGGAAGAGAGAAGGAAGAAAGGAGGAGGAGAGAAGGGAGGGGACAAGAGGGAGGGAGAGGACTGATCTGAGGTTCCCCTCCCTGTCTTTTTTTTCTTTGTTCTCCAGCATTCCAAGGGTCTTGTTCATTTACTGTTGAATGCTTTATTATGGTAGAGCATCCTGATTTACCAATTATTCTGGATGTCTGGATTAGAATTTTGTAGGATAAGAACTTTGTTTTATTCTTGGCTTAAAGAACTCTGGATCTGAAATTGGAGAATCTGAACTTGAACATGGGGTCTCATCCTTCCTTACTAGCTAGGTAGCTGTGGACAAGTTCCTTCTCCTCTCTGGGTTCTAGTTTCTTCGTTTGTATAAAGAAACTTGCAGCCCAAGCCCTGGGATCTTCTGAACGTGCTTGAGTTCATGCTATGCGCCTGGCATGTTGTCATGGGGATGGTGAACTTGTGCAACCCAGTGGTTGGTTTGAGAAGAGCCTTCCGGAGGTCCTTCTCAAAATGGGTATTCCCTAGATCTCTGAGGTTCATAAAGGGAATACCATTGAACCTCTTTCCCCTTTTTTAAGCCACATCCTTGAAAGGAAGAAGAATCTCAATGCAATTCACCCAACATTTATTAAATGTCTATGTCTTAAGCCTGAAAGTACAAAGGCACAATATTGCCTAGTTTTCCATTTAATAAAGGGGCTGTGTACACAAATAAGGGACAGTTAGGTGGTCAGTGGATACAGCTTCAGGTCAGGAGGCAGGGAAAAACTAAGTTCAAATGTGGACTCACTTATTAGCTGTGTGACCCTGGGCAAGTCATTTAACCCAGTATGCCTTCTTTTCCTCATCTGTAAAATGAGCTGGAGAGGGAAATGGCAAACTACTCCAGGATATCTGCCAAGAAAATCCCATGAAGAGTCAGACATGACTGAAATGACTGAACATCAACATAGGCAAATGAAAACTATGACATGGAGATGGGTGATGGAGTGTAAAGGAGAGGTCCAGACAAAGTATTATGAGAAATATAAGGAGGGAAAAGGTCAGTTTCACATTGGGGTAGGGAAAAAGGCAGGAGAGGATTCATGTTGGGGGTGGCTCCCGGATTGAACCTTGGATGAAGGGAGAGACTTCAATAGATCATAGAATCACAGAATTTGAGATTTGGAAGAGACTCACCTCTTCGGCCATGTAATCCAGTCCCTACTGGAAAGGAATCACCACCGTCATAAATGGTGTTCCAGCCTCTGCTTGAAGACCTCAAGGGAAGGGGAACTCAGGCAGATGATTGAGAAGAACCCACTCCAGGCTCAGAGGTCTGGGCAGGAGCAGATTGGGAAAGTTTGGGGTGAGAGCAGAGAATGGAGAGGGAACTTGTTTGGCAGGCACATGAATGGGAATGCTATGAGATGGGACAGCCAAAGTAGATGGAAACCAGATAATGACAGGCCTTAAGGGCCTGCATCAACACTTTATCCTATGGTCAGAGCAAGGAAAGATCTTTGAATACAAGAGTAATGTGAACAGGGTATTAACTTAGGGATGGTGATTCAGGCAGTAGGAAATGATGGGTGGAAGAGAACAGATGAATTATAACTGATAGGTAGGTGTACATAATGCCTTCAGGTTTGCAAAGCCTTTTGTGTGTATTATTCTCATTGGATCTTCACCATGATCCTTCTGAGACAGGGAGGATGTGGAGGCTTAGGGGGTTAAAGGAATTTCTCAGGGTCATTTCAGCTGGTAAATAGCAGGTACAGGATTCAAATTCAGGCTTTGCTTATTAATAAAGGGGCTGTGTACACAAATTAGGTGGTCAGTGGCTACAGCTTCAGGTCAGGAGGCAGGAAAAACTAAGTTCAAATGTGGACTCACTTACTAGCTGTGTGACCCTGGGCAAGTCATTTAACCCAGTATGCCTTCTTTTCCTCATCTGTAAAATGAGCTTGTACTCTTTCTACACTGTGCTGCCACTCAGAAAGAACAATTAGAAGGCTATTTTAACAGTCTGGACGAGAGGCGAGGGTGGAGGGAAGTGCACCTACTATGTAATGACATTGTTCTAAGCACTTTGCAAATACTATCTCATTTAATCTTCTCAACTCTGGGAGGAGGGTGCCATAATAATCTCCATTTCATAGTTGAAGAAATTGAAGCAGAGGTTACATGACTTTGCCAAGGGTCACGCAGCTAGTAAGTGTCTGAGGGTAGATTTGAACTCGTCTTCCTCACTCTGTCCTGTGCTCTATCCACCTTACCACCTAGCAGATGGGAACAAGCATTAGGGTCCTCCTCTGGTTCTCTCTCCTTTGCAGTTGAGAGTGGACAAGAAGGAACAGATTCTACCTCTATCAGAGAGGTAGAATCCACAGGGTTTGTCAGCTGATTCAATGGGTGAAGAGAAGGGAATCAGAGATGATTTAGAGGTGATAAGCCTTGGGAATTGAAAGGATGAGTCATCAAAACGGCTGCTGAAGTTAGAGGGAGGGCAGTTCTGCTCTGTATTTCTTTATTGGTCTCTATGGTTTTTTTTTTTAAGTGTTTTACCATGGTTCTCAACCTTCTTAATGCTGTGACCCTTTAATACTCGTATGTGGGTGTATTCGCATGTGGGCAGACTTGCTTGGAGACAGATAGAGGAACAGTGTCTTGGTCCCTAAGACCACTGGAAATATGTGTTTTCTGATCATCTTAGGCGACCCCTGTGACCCCTGTGAAAGGGTTGCTTGACCCCCAAAAGGGTGGCAACCCACAGGTTGAGAACCACTGGTTTAGAAGGTTGTGGTTAGCATAGTGCCTAGCATGTAGTTTTATTGTTGTTCAGTCATGTCCTATTCTTCCTGATCCTATGGACCTTAGCATGCCAGACCCCTCTATCCTCCACTATCTCTCAAAATCTGTCCAGGCTAATGTTCGTTATTTCCACGACACTATCTATCCATCTCGTCCTCTGCCAGTCCCCTTCTCCTTTAGCCTTCAATCTTTCCCAATATCAGAGTCTTTTCCACTGAGTCCTGTCTTATCATTGTGTGGCCAAAGTATTTAAGCTTCAGTTTCAGTATCTGTCCTTCCAGTGAATAGTAGTGAGCACTTAATAAACGCTCGATGATGATGGTGGCGGAGGTGGTGTCAGGACACTCTGGGCTTTCTCTATTCTTGAAAGAGACGGAGGTGGTAGTGATTCTGCTGGAGAAAGGAGGGGGAAGTAAGAACAGCTGGTGTGTGGTTGTGGTGCAAATGGGCGTGAAGAGTAATGGGGCCAGTGAATGAATGGGCAGAGGGCAGCTAGATTCACAGCTTCCTCTATTAGGCTGAGTGTCTTAATCAAGAGTTTCCAGGATCCTCCCAGGCCCACACTCCTTGGGTGGAGTGCTGGAGATGCAGGGGCCCCAAGGCTGGATGACTGACGTGTGTACTTTGGGGCTGGCTCTAGAGGAATGAGTAGGAGGAACTGAGGAACTTGTGATCTGGGGGTGGCTGGCTGGCTTCTATCCCTATTTCTGATTTCTACTACTAACTCTAGGTAGGTAGGTAGGGAATAAGTATTTACATAGTGCCTACTACTTGCCAGACATTGTGCTAAATATATATTTTTTAAACAAAGATGATCTCATTTGATCTTCACAATAGCTGCTCTAATTATCCCCATTTTACAGATGAGAAAACTGAAGCAAACAGGATTAAGTGACTTGCCCAGGGCCATACAGCTAGTAAGTATCTGAGGCTGGATTTGAACTCAGGTCTTCCTGACTCTAGGGCCATCACTCTATGCACTTTGATACCTGCTACTGCCATGTTCCAGGCACTGTGCTAATTGCTTCAGATACAAAGAAAGGTAAAAGATAATCACTGATCTCAAGTGGTTCCCAGTCTAATGGAAGAGATAATATGCAGACAACTATGTGTGAACAAGTTACATACAAGATAAACTGGAAATAATCAATGTAGGGATGATCCAAGAAATAAGGGGGATAAATTATGCTGAGCTAAGATATGCTGGCCCTCATTTCAGCATCCAGCACAGTGATCCATAAACAGTAGTTGTTTATAACTGATTGTTGAATAAATGACTGGTTGGATGCCTGGTCATGCTTCTCATCCCTGGAATCTGAAACCCAGAGTCCAATTAATTTGGCCCCCCAGGGTCCCAGGTGGTTGGTTCCCTGCAGAGCAACTGGCCAGTTGGAAGCAGGCAGCTTGTGTTCTCTGTGATGGATCACTGGTGGTGCTGACTTCACCTTTGGTGTTTGAGGTCTTTCAGGACAGGCTTCTAGATACCCTCATATTGTTCTGCTGGCTCAACACTGTCCAGTGGTTCTCAACCTTCCTAATGCCTCCATCCTTGTAATACTTGTATGTGGGCATATCTGCATGTGGGTGGATCTGCCTGGAGATGGATAGAGGAGCGGTGTCTTGGTTCCTAAGACCATTGGAAATACGTGTTTTCCAATGGTCTTAGAACCGCTGCTGTAGATGTTTGCTTCGAATGGTGCCCTGGATGCTGTGGCCAGCCTAGGGCAGCAGAGTGGAACAGGAAGCAGGAGTCACTGTTGTAGTGGAATCAGACAGAGGTTTGGGGTTCAATTTTCAGCTCTGCTAGGGTAAATTAGCCAAGTCCTTTACTCGGACTACACCTCGGTTTCTACATCTGTTACATGAGGGAATTGGGCTAAAATGGTGTCTGAGATGTTTTCAAGCTCTAAATTCTATTCTATATTTGCAAATCAGACATCAGAGAGAACCTCCTTGCTCTCAGGGATGTGAAAAAATAGAAGACTGAAAGAAAATAAAGCAGCTACCACTTCTCTGGCGACCTCCCAGGATAGGCAAGCCCTCCTTCTTGATCTAGGCTAGGAGAAGGCATCCTGTTTGAAGGCAAGGGGAGGGACAAGATGGTCTGCCTGTCTAGAAGGACTCCAAGAGCCTTTTTATTTCCTTTACTCCACACCCAGAAAGAGGGACTCCGTACTAAGCCTGCCAGTCTCAGAAAGGGAAGTTCAAGCTATGGGAATGGGGGAGGGGTGGTACAGGGAAGGGAGTTCTGAGGCATGCTCTGGACTGTGGAGGGGATGGAGAAGAACCAAGTGGTAGGCAGGGCAAGGGTGGTGCAATGGGGTCAGGAAAACCTTGCTCAGCAGTATAGAACCTTGGCCAGCTGCAGAGCTGAGTCACAGAAACTGGACATTGGCTGGAAAATTGTTGTTGGAGGACAGGGACCGGGGCCAGGGTTAGGACCTGGTTACACCCTTCCAGGTTACACCCAATCCCAGCCTTTCTTCTCTCCCTTCTCTTCCTCTGGACAATACAGAGAAACAAAGCCCTAGTGCTGACCCCTGAAGAAGGGGAGAGAGGGACATTGATATAGAAGACCAAAAGGCATTCCCCAATACATAAAATGGGTAAAGAACCTGAAAAAGACATGAAACTCTCAAGAGAAGAAATGTATCTGTGGGGCAGCTAGGTGGTGCAATGGATAGAGTACCATGCCTGAGTTCAAATCCAGTCTCAGACTTTTACTAGCTGTGTGACCCTGGGCAAGTCACTTCACCCTATTTGTCTCAGTTTTCTCATCTGTAAAATGAGCTGGAGAAGGAAATGCCAAACCACTACAGTATCTTTTGTCAAGAAAACCTCAAATAGGGTCACGAAGGGTAGGACATGACTGAAAAAACTACTCAACAACAAACTATCTGTAACTATATAGGAAAGTAACTCCAAATCATTCATAACATGCAAATTAAAATAACTCTGAGGCTTCACGTTATCCCCATTAAATTGGCCAAGATGCTAAAAAAAAAAAAATGGAAATAAATAGTCAATGCTCAAGAGTGTGAGAAATCAGGCACACTAATAAGTTATTGTTGGGGTTGTGACTTGACCCAATTATTCTGAAAAATAATTTGGAATTAGTTGAGAAAAATTTCTGAACTGTTCAAATCCTTTGACTTATTACTGGGTATTAACCCTACAGAAATCAAAGACAAAAAGAAACCAAACTATCCACAAAACACTTTTTTTGGGGGGGGGGAATGAAACCTCAAGAGAAATAAATGAAAGACTTGAAGTAGGTCTTTGGGGTCTAGAGTACTTTGCATTTACATATTATTTCATTTGATCCTCCCAATCACCCATGAAGTATAGACTTTTATTCTCTACATTTTAAAGATGAGAAAAAGAGAAGTGAGTTGGACCAGGTCACAAAGCTAGTAATAGGAATGTAGCTAATGTGTCATAAAAAGATGAATTTGAAGAATTCTGGAGAAAAAAAAACATAGGAAAACTTGCATAAACAGGGAAGATGAGCAGAACTAGGTGAACAGTATACACAGTAACTGCAAAATTGTAAACTAACAACACCACAGAAAAACCACTTAATTCAAAATAAGTGTAATGATCAGTAGGGTATTCAGAGGTCAGGTGACTGACTCCAGCTGTCAAATGACTCCAGATGTCATATGTGAACAGACAATTGCTGTATTGGTTAGTTTTGCTGGACTGTTTTATTTGTTAATGGAGAGGGTTATAGGATGGAGTTGGGGGGATGGAGGGAGGAAGGGTATACATAGAAATAATTGTGATGTACCAAGATGAAAATTTTAAAGAGAAGTGAAGTGAGCTTTCCCCAGAAAGGTTTTGATAAGCCAAATTGTGATTGAGGGGTAGACCCACAGTGGGGGCTTAGGAATTTTCACCAAGCTTCTGGGCAGAGGACTGGGGATTGATTGGTTTCTGAGGGTTCACCTTAGCTAGGACAGCAGTCTCTCATCCCACAATGTTCCCCTGTTTCCATCTCTCTTGGATTCTAGCTCCACCAACACCAAACAACCAAGCAGGAAACCTCACCTCTCCATTCCTGAGTCTATAAGGAGAGGAAGAATGACAAAATGCCTTTGCTGAGCAACTGGGCTGTGGGGCTGGGCCCTTGAGGAACCAGGGGTGGAGGCTGGGGGCCCAGGGTGGGCTGGGGACATTCCAGGCAGAGGGGAACCCGCTAGGAAATTTGATTCCTGCTTCTGGCAGTGGGAGGATGGAAAGAAACCTGTGTGTGTACGAGTGTTCTGTGGGGCAGCGGCCCTGCGTGCATGTGCCTCTCAGTCTGTGTCCAGGTGCCTACCTATGGGTATCTTGTGTGACTGTGTGTGGCGAGTGTCTCCCAGGTCTGTCCTTGGGTCCCTTGGAGTGGACTGGCTGGGTAGAAGTGCTGGGTGCCCCTCGAACTTGTGAGTTTCTCTGCTCTGCCTGTATTTTCTCCCAGCCAAGTCGAGCCCCTAGAGGAGATGGAGGAGGGGAGAGGGAGAACGGAGAGAGGAGTGGGATCCCGGGGCAGTTCTGGGCCGGCGGGCGGGCCGGGGTCTAGTCAGAACCCGAGATGGTGGACTGGCTGGGAGGTGGGCAGCTGCAGGCGGTCTGTGGTCCGGGCAGCGGGGTGGGTAGGGGACGGGCCCCATACCTGAGGCCCTCGGCCACCTCTGCTTCTGGCCCCCGGCCAGCGTGGGAAGCTGGGCCCCCTCCCCCAGCAGCAGCAGCCGCCGCCGCTGCCAGGGCGCTCTCGGCTCCCTAGGCTGCGCCCAGCATGAGGCTCGTCTACCTGCAGAGACCCTGATTGTCCCCACGGTCCTGGGCTCTTCTGGGGTGAGCTCCGACAAACCCCCTTCATTCATTCTTCCCGGGGCCCCCTCCCCATTCCGCGCTCCCCGCTCCCCTCCCTCCTGCTTTCGGGATTGCGGGCGAGGGTGGGAGGAGATTTCTCTTGAGTTTCCATTTCATAGCTCGCGGCTACAAACTTTCTTTCTGTGTCTCGCTCTCTTGCAGTCTGCAGCTTCTCCTGTCATCGGAAATGCGAGGCCAAGGTAAGGGGGCCGGGCGGGCCGGAGGCGAATTCTTGGGGAGAGGGCTGGGCTGGGTTCTTCTGGACTCTGGGGGGAGACGGAGGCAGACGCCGGGGGCGGTGCCCAGGCCATTCCCCCCCTCCTTCCTTTGTTTATGCTAAGAGGCCCGGGGCTGAGCGGGGGAGTGAGGGCCAGGAGGTCAAGGTGAAGGCCACTGGCACTGGAGGCTGGCAGCGGCCCAGAGGCTGGGGGACTTCCTAGCTGCGCCTGGCGTTCGGCCGGGGCTGGGGGCCCGGTCGCCGGAGGCAGAGACTGGGGGGGAGGGAGAACGGTAACTACAGGCTGGGGGAGCAATGCCTGGGTTGTTTGCTACTGGGGGAGGGGGCGTCAAGGGAAGGGGAGATGGAAAGAGAGAGGCTCTTGAGGTGGTATTTCTCCACGTTTGCTAGTGGGGGGGTGGGGCTGGGGGAAAATGGTTAGAAAGTGAATGGCATCTCTTTTAAGCAGAAATGAATCCTGTTGAATGCCCCTCTTCCAGGTGGGAACCTAGCCTTCAGAAACTCAGTGTGAATTGGAGAGAGGGAGGAGGGTGGATGATGAGTGAACCGGCATTGTAAAACCCTTTGACTTTACTCAGCTCTGATTTGAACTCTGTTCCAGCCACTTTATCAAGGTCCTCGGTTTCCCTACAACAAGAGAGGTCTATTTTAGTGGGCTGTAGAGTGTGAGGCAGGAGAAGAGGGAAGGGGTTTGTTTTCCAGCTAGGTTGACAGCTTCCGTATTTGCCATCTCCTCAGGCCTGAGACAGGAGGGATTGATGGGCTGTTTGTCTCTCTGAGGTGATAGTGATGATACCGGCAAGGTGTTGACAGGGAGATAGATTATGGCATTTGGGGTAGCTTGGAAGGAAACCTTTCTGTAAGGTTTCACCACTCTCCCTTACCTTATCTTCTGATATAAGTTCAGTGTGTCCCCTCTTGCCTTCACCTGACCACCCCAAGCCAGGCGCAAGCTTGAGTTACTGTCCAAGTGGGAGTCTGCCCCCAAGAATATGGTGAATGGAGATTTATAGGAAGGGGGAAGTAATACAGCTTTTCAGAGAGCTGTGTTGGGCAGGTGTGGACTCAGTTGCAGGCACTTCTCATGCTCAGAGGAGAAAATGTGCCCCTCGGTTCTCAACTTTCACTGCCCAGCCCTTCTCATTCGGAAGTAGGAATGTGTCTCTCATTTCTCTTAACGTGTTCCTCTTTTCTCCTGTCCCTTCAGAACAGTCTTGCTGTCTTAGCTTCAGGATCTTCCTGTTTGTCTTATCTCTCCAAATTAATCACTCTTCATGAAGCTGGCTGCACCTGTTTCTCTTGACTTTATGATGATATCCAAGCCATTCCTAAGTCCTTGTCCTGCCACTCACCCTTTATCCTTCCCAACCACACCCCACTTTCCTTCTGCTACTCCTTAATCACAGGAAGTTTTTTTTTTCCTAATCTATCCCTACCTTTTCTTCTCCTCTCTCCCCACCTTTTTCCATCCCAGCTGTGGCATAGATGCAAGTGAAGCTAAAGGAAAAAAAAAAAAATCTTCTAGACAGTGAAGAGTATGAACATCCAGGAAAAGAACAGTCAGAATATATAAGTTATTGACTGGAGGAGGCACCTGGAGAGGGACAGACCAACAGATCAACAGTCACACAGACAGAGGGCATGTTTTAGAGGACCGTTCTCTCCTACGAAACCAGACCCAGTAGTTTTATGAACTCTACCCTGGCTGATAAATTTATTTCTGGAAACCATAGTTCTTCTAAGACACTCTAGCTTTTTTTCACTTTCAGAAGAGGAACCCTTTATGATCTGTGTGTTTGGGCCCTGCCTCTTAGAACCAGCATCTTAGAACTCTTAGAACTCCCTAGTCAGAGAAGACCCTCCATCTCCAAAGAGTTTAGGGGAAGTGAGTATCTCTTTTTGGGGGCCAAAGTGTCTCATTTTGAAAACTATATTTCCTTTTCTGAGGATTTTCTTGGTAAGGAGAGGATATACTGGGACATATGTACTGTGTTTATTTCTCCAACTTTATCCTCCTTCAAGCATTTCCACACCCTTTCTTCAAAAACCTTTTAAGAAGAATATTAAGAAAAGCATTTTTTCCAGTTCTTCCCCACCTTATTCATCCCTTACTTCGTTGCTAGTCATTTCTTCCCTATGACTTCTGCATGATGGAAAGAGTAGAGGGTCCAAGCTCCTGAGCCTGTTATGCTGTGACTGGACAAATCTTGTTGCCTCTCAGAACCTGTTTCCTCACTTGTAAAAGAGAGGTTTAATTATCATTGCCCTTTCTGTACCATAGGATTTGTGAGCAGAGTATTTTGTATAAAGGCATGTGAATATAAGTTAATATCATTATTGTTATTATTATCCATTATGCTATAATTTCAGCCCACTTTCATCACCTCTTCTAGGTCAATGTTTGCACCCCATCCCATGGAAATCCCCAAAATTGCATTCTGCCACATCTACCCCCTTCCACTACAAAGCTTTCTCTAGGATTCAGCCTCATGGCATCCAGAGGGAAACTGAGTCATAGAGCCTGGAAGTGTACAGAATTGGAAATGATCTTTATGCAGACTTACACCCTTTTCCTTCCTTTCGACTATGCTGCCTGGTCTAATTGTAGAAGACAGTCCATCTTTTAGGATTTTTTAAGAAGGCAAGAACTGGGACCCAACCTGGTACCACCAGCTAGGGTATGGAAATTTGAGCCTACACTTTAAGTGTATGCATATGTAAAGAGATGGGTCTTAGAAAGAATGACAGTGCATAAGAGAGAAATAAGCAATAGCAAAGACTCAGATCATAATTTCTAGAAGATTCTAGATCTCCGAATCTAGCTTCCGATAAGGAACTGATGTCCAGAGAGGGGAAGTATCATAACAGTTGGAAGGAACCTTGGAGAAGCTCTGGTCGAATCACTAAATCTCACACATGAGGAAACTGAGGCCCATAAGCAAAGTTTTGTCTAAGGGCACATAGATAATAAGTAGTAAAGCTGAGATTTGAACTCAGATTCTCTAGGCACCAAACCAGTAAGCTTTTGCTCAGGTTCACCCAATTTGTAATTAGCAGAGCTGGATTTAAACAGAGGTCTTCAGATTTCTAAGTCCTGGATGTGAGCAATTGTCTTTCTTCTCTCTGAATGATCCTCCATGCTCCTTCCCTCTCCCTCAGCTCTCACCTTTAACTCAGTCCCTGTTTGGGAAATGTCTCCTGCCCCCATCTTTAGAAATCTTAGGTAGGTCACATAATTTAGAATTGGAAAGGATCTCGGATCTCATCTCATCTAGTCACCTCATTTGACAGGGGAGGAAAGTGAGGCCGAGGCAGTTGAAGGATTCAAAGCCAAGACCTTGGATTCCAGTTTGGTCCCCCACAAATCTGCCTCTGAGTTTTTTTTTGCCTTCTATATCTTCCTGGTCCTGCCCTGGCAGAAATAATGGAGCGGGTGGGAGGCGGCCAAAGGAAGCTCGGGAAGGGCAATGGGTAGAGTCTTGTCTATCAGGATAGATGTGACTGAGAAACGATCAGAGAATCCCTGAGTCTTTAGGTTATTAGGGGTCTCCTGCACAGATCTTATCCCATTTCCCAGTCATTCATCTTCAGCAAAAGAGATTCCCCGACCTCCTTCCGTTACGTATTCTGGCATCTTGTCCTTGTCCTCATCTCCAAATCGCTTCGGCCTTTATTAGTATTTGATATGCATACCTAACTGGTTAAAGACTTAGCTTTTCCTGTTTCAGTGGACCATAGGAGTCAGAAAGCTTGGATTTGAGTCCTGACTCAGACACTTAAACTAAGTGCATTTGTGCCCGTGAGACTCTGAGACTCAGTTTCCTCCTCTGTAAAATGACTGTGAGAATAGGGATTCTAATTATATACTTATTCTGAGGAAAGCACACTGTAAACCTTGAAGTGCTATGCAAATAGGGTCGATTATAATTTTTTATTTGTATAAGACTTTTTTTGTTTGTTTTGACCTATTATTTAATTAACAAGGAGAATTATAAAATAATTTTTAGTCTTAGGGAGTTGCCTGGGGGCATTGAGAGGTTAAGTAACCTGCCCAGGGGTCTTATAGGCTGAATAAGAGTCGAGATTTGAACCCAAGCCTGTCTTCTTCCTCTGCCAGTCTGTTAAACCAGTATGCTACATTGTCCCTCGTGTCTGACATATGTACTGTGTTTATTTCTCCAACTTTATCTATCTTCCTTCAAGCATTTCCACACCCTTTCTTCAAAAGCATTTTAAGAAGAATATTAAGAAAAACATTTTTTCCAATTCTTTCCCACCCTTTCTTTTTCTCCTCCTATCTTAAAACAACAGCCGTGACTGTCAGCTAAGCTTTGTGAAGTGGAATATCCCCTCTTCATTCCAGGGCAGACTGAAAGTTACATGAAAGGCTCCAACAGCTGCTTGTCCCAGGCAGGAGTGGGGAGTGAGGAAAGGGAAGACATAATCGGTCCTTACACCTTTATCCCTGCTCAACTCCCTGTTCTCTCACTTTGCTTTTTCATTGGCTTCTCTCTTCCACTGCTCTTGGGCTGGGGCTGCTCATCCCTAGGAAAGACAAGCGATAATAAAGGGACTATAGCAGCTGCCTGTTCATTCTTTTCCAGACTGGAGGTATTTTGGTCCTGAGTCTTGAAAAGAAAAGATATATGTAAACTCTTGTCTTTCATCACTCTAATGTCATCTCCTTATTTGCCTTTCCCTGTGTCTCAGACATGTATTCAATTTTGCCTTAGCCTTTTCTTTCCTCTTTATTTTCAAATAGTCTTTAAATCTATGCATTGAGGAATAGTAAAGGAAGAAGAAAATTTAGTTGTGGATTCCAGGGAACTTTGCCACTGATTGCTGTGTAATTAGGTACCGGTCATGGCCTCCTTCTGAATAAAAGGGGATGATCAACCTCATGGCAAAGGTTGCCTAAGGCAGTATGGATCAAGCTCTGATGCTTGCACAAATTCCCTGCCTCTGCACCCTAATGTTCCATCCTAAAATAGAAAAGAGCAAACCAAAACCAAAACTCAAGACGAAATGAAATTGTATCTTTATTTCTCAGCATCATGACAAAGCTTTTAGAGGACAGGGATCGTGTCTGTCATTTTCTTTGTCAAGACCAAGTACGGTGGCTGGCCCATAGCAGGTACTTAAGAAATACTTATGATTGGCCGACTGCCGCAGCCTTATAGTAACTCACATTTATGTCTCAATTTGTGGTTGTAGAGCACTTTGTAGAATGTGATGCTTTTAAAATAAGGAAGGATTTCCTCACTGTTAGGATGTTCTTCCTCGTGCCTGAACTGTGCTGCTGTGGCTTAAGATTGTCTTTGTTCTATCATCATTGGAATTGAAAAACAGCTAGTGTAACTGTCCCCTTATAAATATATCCTAATATTCCCTAAAATCCTCCTAATAAATGGAGCCTGGAAGTCCCTTATTCACTTCTTCCTCTAACCCTTTTTTTCTCTGAGCAGAATCAAGCTAGTTTCCTTAACTTGGCAGATAGATAAAGAAAGATAATGCTAGAGATAAAGAGTTCGTTAGCTAGGAGAGAAAAGAGATGCAAGATAAAGAGGGTAATGAAAATTGTATCCATATGGGTACCTGCGATTAATGATGATGCCTCATGTCTTTCAAGCTGCTTGTGTCTTTTTTGGGGGTCCTGTTTTCATTGCAGTTGGTGGGGTGGTAGTGGTGTAGATTGGGGACCCCCAAGATGAAATTATTTCCTGTCTAGTGGGGAGGGAAAAAAAACTCTAAGAGGCTTGGGCGAAGCCATAAACTCTACCAGTGGGGCCTGAGATTTCTCCCTCCCCTAACTTTTCCTCTCCTCCTCCATCAGAGAAAGAAAAATGGTCCCTCGGGTATTGGGGAGTAAAGCAGGACCTCTAGGGGCTGTAAGGTTGGAAGATGAACGTATCATATAATCTGTATTTGTGCACGCACCTCCCTTGCTCCTGCTGTTCCGCCCCACTTCTGGAGGAGAGAGTGACGTCTGAGCTGTGAGTGGCTTCTCATTCCCAAGGAATGCAGCTCGAAAAGGTCTCATATTTTTCAGCATTTCTGACTCTGGGGCTGTGTAAACATCACATGGGGGTTTTGCTGTATCTGAAAGACCCGCTGGAGTTTTAAAAAAAGGGGGAGGTGGGAGGCAGGAAGAGAAAACAGGGAGAAGACAGAGCAATGGCAAGCAAAACCAAGGCAGAAAGGGAAAGTGTAGAGGAAGGAAAGAAGGAAGACAAATCTCAAGATCATGTTGAAACACGAAACATGGTGAAATATGTTTGAGGAAACAAAGGTCCCAGAATTCTCACTGAGAAGTGTGAGGGAGCGTATGAGAGGCTGTGGGGCTGTCTGGGCGGGGAAGAGCAGGGGACTGTGGTAGGGGTAGGGCTCTCTATGGCCACAAGGCAGCCTGGGTAGAGTGGCACATGGTTGGTGGCATTCTTCTGGGCCCTAGTTCAAGCAGAATCAAGCTGGCTTAGTGGAAAGAACACAGAATTTGGCATCGGAGGACAGGGGTTCACTGAAACCCCCTCACAGCCCAAACTTCACCCTCTCCTCCAGAAGGACGGTGGAGTGGCAGAGACAAGGAGTGTATATGCACAAATTCAAATATATTATATACTTACCTTCCTACTTTATAACCTCTTAGGATCTTGCTTTGCTCCCCAACACCTGAGGGACCATTTTCCTTTCTCTGATGGAGGAGAGGGAGTTTTGGGGAGGGGAAGCCTCAGCCCCATGACAGCTTCTCTCAAGCCTGTTTGTTTGTTTTTTGATTCCCACTAGACAAGAAAGAGTTGGGGGTATGATCAAAGGCAAGGCACTTAACATCTCTGGACGTCAGTTTTCTCATCTGTAAAATGAGGCAGTTGGACTATATAATTTCTAACCTCTAGCCCTTCCAGCCCTAAATCCTGCAGTCGTACCATTTGAGGCATAGCCAGACCAAGGTCTCTAAGAATCCTCTGACCTGAAAGAGAGCACATGAACAAACATTGCTTTACTTGAATATCTTTTCACACCAATCTCGTGGGGCTCAGGTTTGTGTGGGGGGCACAAGAGTAGATTTTTTAGTGTGGTATCTCATAAGTGCACATATTCTTAATGCCAGAAAAATCACATTCCCCATGTGTTTATTTTGTGATAAATCAATTCCCAGGTGTTGTGGTGAAGGCTGGGAGCCTTAGGCAGACTGACGCACCATGACATATACCACATGATGCTTAATCTCTCCAACCTTGCCTGAGGTGCCCAGATGCTTTGTTCCTACTCGACTTCAGCTATGAGTTTGGGGCATATGGGTCTGTGGCTAGGGCAGCAAATCCCACTCCCTTGTGGAGCTGGTTGCTGGGGTCATACTGGTGGCCACTGCCCCTTTTGGTCTGGTAATAGTTTTGGATATCTTTAATGAGCAATTGTACCTCTCCCTCCCCTGCCAGCAACTCTTGAGGGAAGACATTGCTTGTCCTAGAAGGGACCCTCTTTGTACCCTGTGTATCTGTGTGTTAGGGAGGTGAAGAGGAAGAATAACATTTACCAAGTGCTTGGCTCATAACTACTTGGTAAGCTAGGCAGTGCAAATATTGCTTTATTTTATCCCCATTTTATAGATGAGAAAACTTAGACTGAGAGGTTGAGTGACTTGGCTAAGGGGAGGTAAAGATAGCTTCCCTGTCTGGGTGTGGGAGCATAGCCTTCTCTCCTGTCCTGGAACTTGGCTACTCTAGGAGATGAAGGAACCACAGTCATCCTTATAAATTTCCCATTACTCCCTCCGTAACAATCTAGCCCTGGGACGGCTCTGGTGTACCCCACTTTCTCCAATAAACTGGCCTTCAGAGACTCTGCGATAATAAATAAAGTTCAGTGCTGAGAGGTTTCACGGGTGCTGGTCTCCATTTGCCTTTCCTGTAGAGACCAGCATGATGGTGGGTGCCCGTACACCTCACCCCTCACTTATAGAGCTATGGCTGCCTCACCCACCCTGCGCTCACATTTCTAAATGCTTTTCCCCATCTCCTCCTGAGCTGGGCACACTGTTTTTCCCATTCCCGGACTTTTGCTGCCTCTGTGAATTTTTTCCTTCCTTTGTCCTCCCTACCTGGCTGATCATTGACTCTGCTCTGGGTGGCTTGAGGTGGGGCTATGAAGCCTGAGGGATGTTAGCAGGGGGTCATTAGGAGTGGAGGGGTGTGTGTCCTTGGGGTGCAGTCAAGCAGAGAGCCAGTCACCGATTAACCCCCCTGGCCTGCTTCCTCCAGAGCTGATCCAGGCGTTAAAGTGGAAGGTGTCAGACCTGTGCACTGAGTGAGTGTTTGAGCTCCCGGGCTAGCCTTGCACTGAGAAGGTAGAAGTCTGTTAAGATGTCCTCTAAGGGGCATGATGAAAGCTCCTCCCTAAAAAAAAAAAAATTGCATCTACTCTCTAGAGTCTACACTGTCTCAATCCTGTTCCAATAAGAATCCCATACATGTATATACTTATAGACCTGGAGTTGGAAGATACTTTTGAGAAGATCTTGTCCAAGCTTATTTTACGTATGGAGAAACTGATGCCAGCCCAGAGAGGGTGAATGACTTACCCGTGATATGGTAGTAAATGACAGAGCTGGTGATTTGAAATTAAGTAAACACTTGCACAGAACTGTAGAATCTCAGTTGGAAGGGACTTCAGTGAGCATTCAGTCCAACCTATACCTAACCTAGAATCCCCAGCCCCAGCCCCAGCAAGTGGCCATCCACTTTGAAGACCTTCAGTGACAGAAACCCATTACTTCTTGAGGCAACTCATTCCACTGTTGGATAACTCCAATTAGGAGGAGGTTTTCTCCTATACCAAACTTTAATTTACCTTCCCTCCTTTCCTTCCTTCCTTCCTTCCTTCCTTCCTTCCTTCCTTCCTTCCTTCCCTCCTTTTCTCTTCCTTCCTTTCTTCCTTCCTTCTTCCTTTCCTTCTTTCCCTCCCTCTCTTCCTTCTTCCCTTCCTTTCCCAAATTTTCTACACCAAGCTTCCCCTATCAGACTCATGAATTTCCAAAAAGATGAATGCCTTCTTTATGTACATACAGTGCTATCTTACTACCCCTTTTATCTTATTAGCTGTTCTTTTTGAATTATCTCCACCCCCTCCTTTGCAATTTCTCTCCCTTGTTCTTAGTTCTGTCTCCTAGCATCAAGCAGAACAGGCTAAATCTCTCTTCCCTATGACCATTTTTCAAATGCTTACTTTTCTGCCTTCCTTATCATTTGAGTCTTATAGCAGAATTGGCTAGTGCAAAAATTTATCCCTATTTCCAGGTGAAGAAATGGAGTATCAGAGAGGACTGAATTATTCCCAGGAAAAAGTACTATACCAGTACTCTGGGGAATTCTGATTTAATTGATATAGTTTTCCCTTCCATGGATACAGATTGGAATCCATCCATACTTGGTCAAGTGTAATGTTTATGTCTTGCCACAATCTCTCCAAATCAAGATCTATGTAATGTTCTACTGCAGGAACATAGTAAGTTTCCCGTCATTGTGGTCTTCAAGTAAGGGTGGAAGATCACTTGTTGGATGTGGTGAAGAGGGAATTCTTGTCTAGGCGTGGTTTGGATGGGATGGTCCCTGAGATTCCAACTGAGATTCTAATGAGTCTGATTTCAAATCCTTCAGCTGTCATTTAGTACCTGTATCGCCTTGGGCAAATCACATAACCTCTCTAGGTCTGCCTCAGTTTCCTGGTCTGTAAAATGGGGGAGGTCTTTCTTTACTCTTGCTCTTTTAATGTCCCATGGGTCCAAGCAACATTGAGGCTGTCTATATGTTATCTTTCACTCTCTACATGACCAGTCCACCACCTTTTCTGACCATACAGTTGCTGGATGATGTCCTTTGTGTCAATTCTTGTAGGCTCCTTATGTCCACCGTAGATCTATCCATTGCTCTCTGGGTGAGCCATGATTTTGATTCTTTGACTGTTGTGGCATTCCATGACTTGCACCACTGAGAAAGCGTTGATATTAAAATGATGTTTTTTTTTTGTCAGAGAGCAGCTTGGGATTGTTGAAATCAGTGTGCAATTTCCCACATGCACATGGTACAGCCCCACTCTCTTCCTCCTATTCAATTCTAGTCCCAGTTCATTGTCCATCTGCAATAATAATTTGCATGTAATAATAGGTTATATTTATATAACCTTTTATTTTTACAAAGTACTTTTACGTTTACTATCTTATTTGAGTCCCCCTTGAAGGAGGCTTTGAGCTGTCCCAGTAGTGGAATGGGGAGGTTGGGGGGGGGGGGTAGGGAAGGGAGCTCTCTGATTACAGGGTCAAACCCAAGATGGATTTTAGAGTCATCTAAAGAGAAGCTAGTGTGACTCCTACTCCTCAGGTTAGAAATGGAATGTCTGGAACTGCCCAGGGAGTTGGAAAAGAGGCCTTGAGCTCCCCTCTCCTCTTGATATAGCTCTGGGGCTTCCTTTCCTTCCCCTCTGTGGTGTGTGGAAGGGGGAAGAAGGGAGGGCAGGGAGAAGAGTGCTAGTTATGCCTCTTTCAGACCTTGATTACTTCTGGAGTGATCAATCAGAATAATAGTACTCAAGCCCAAGGAGGAAGTGGGACTCTGAGGTGGGATGAGGAAGGGGGAAGATTGGAAGATCAAGGCCACTCCAAAGTGATGGAGCAGCCAGGATGAGGGAGAACCTTCTCAGCTTTTCCCAGAGAGCTGAAGGAGCTACAGGTTTCTTAATTTTTCTGAGTCTCAAGATCCTCAACTGTTAAATATAAATGATCTCTAACGCTACCTTCTAGCCTTTGATTGTGAGGATCAAAGATCCTATAAAATTTGGGGTCTGAGCATATGGATTGTGTTTTAGTTTCTCACAGAGGGAAATTGAGGCACTCACAGGGACAGGGACTTGCCTGAAAGGACATGTATTCATTCAACAAACATTTACAAAGAACACTATGATAGGGGATGAAGGGCACATAGAATTTAGAAAAGACACAGTCCTTGCCTTCATGAAGCTTCAAGTCTTTGGTGTTTTATGCATAGAAGATTACAAGAACCTTTTCAGCTCCAACGAGAATAACTCAAGAGCCTTTAGATTTAAAACTTCAACAGGAGTGAGTTTGGCAAGCTCTCAGGATATCGGCTTCCCGGTGATAAGCTGCAGGGAACTTTGGAACAGGTGCCCAAGAGAAGTCCAATCGTCTCCTCTGGAGATCCTTTAAGAACAGATGAGCTTTGTTTGGCCAGGGGCAGGGCCAGTCCTTTCTGGGCACGAAGGGATAGATGAGATGGCCCCTGATGGCGTGTTGAGACACAGAGAATGGGAAAGAGAACCCCACTTTGTGGCATGGTAGTTCCGCTCCCTGCTGGTCTGCCTTCTAGTAAGAGGTAGCCTTTACTCTTCTGTGTAACAACAAACACATCTGTTCCCCTCTCCGCCCTTCCTCCCCCGGTATCTCACACTCGTGAACCCCAGAAAAAAGCTCTCATTCTATTTCTACCTGTGGGTAGAATGCAGAATTTGTGTGTGTGTGTGGGGGAGGGGTAGTAGAGGACAAGGGATATAAGCATCAACTCTGTGTTTGAGAACTGAGTTGGTAGAGGGGTTCCCAGCTTCATAGTGAGAAATGAAGCGTAGCCCACCTTTGGGGTCTCTCCTCTGCATTTGCTTCTGCTCTTGCTGCTGTCTCTAGCCTCCTTACAGTGGCCCTGGTTTGCCTGCAACCTCTGCCCGCCTCCACGTGAGGATGATAAATAGTCAACCCCCTAGTTCTTGGGAGCCTGGCGACCACTGCTTACATTAGCAATGCCCAGGCGGCTGGGGCTAGGAATAGGGCATGACCTCAGCGGCTAGGCATCTCCCCCTCTACAATATCCCCTACCTCTCTCCCCTCCCCCTTGCATTCCTAGAGAGGAAGATGTTGAAACCCTTCTACTTACCCCCTCTCTGCCTCTGAGGCTCCTGTTGTCCTGTTCCATTCCCTGGGTCCACCCCCTATTTCCTTCAGTCAGGCTGGCTTGGCGATGATCGCTGAAATTTCTGACCTCTGCTCAGCTGGACAGTGGTTCTAATCTCCCTCTCCCTCTCCCTCCCTCTCTCTTTCTCTCTCTCTCTTTCTCTCAGACTCTCTCTAGTTTAGGTCTTGAGAATGAGGAACACAGCTGGGGGAGGGAAAAGCAAGGTGAGGAGAGCAGAAATCTTGGGAGAACAGAATTCTTGGGCTGACTGAACACTCCAGGGGTTATCCCTTTTCTCTGCCTAAACAGCCCTGGTCCAAAAAAAGATGGTGGGGGTCAGGGGAGGAGGAGGTGGAATGCTCCAATTTCCCTTTTTCATTCCTTTCTTTGACTCATAACCTCCAGTAGGGGATGTTTCTGTGTTCTAAGAATCGTAAAATTAGAATCCTCAGATGAGCAGTGCTCTCCAAACATCATCCTACCAATCCCTGCCTTCTGGCTCCAGAAAGGACATGTCTAAGTCTTCTTTGGTCATTTTTCAGACTAGGGACCTGTGGGCCTAAGATTATTCGCATTGTTAGTACATAAAGTTTCATCTCTTGCTGCTGTCATTTTTCATCTTTTACTGTCTTCTGTGGAATAATGCTGCAGAGACTTTAAATCCATATTTGGTAACAGCCCTTCCCCTCATTTCCCTCCCACAACCTTCTCTTCTTGGGCTGAATCATCCCCAGTCCTCCCAGGGTTTAGTCTCCAACCTTTTCCTTGTTTTTGTTCTTTTTTGGAAACGATTCAAGTTTTCTATGTAGCCTTACCTATCTGTCTTTGTTTCTACCTATGTAGCTATTGTTGCTCGGCTATTATTAATCTCTTCCGTCACCCTCCAGCCTCTGTCTTCTGGGTCTATTTTTTCTATCTAATCTATATTTCTAGCTTTAAATCATGTCTCATATCCCTCCCTTAGCACCATTCTTGGCACATAGTAGGCCCTTAATAAATGTTTATTGATTGATTGGTTTCCTATATTCTGCCCCCCCATCTTCTGTCTGTCTGTCTCCCTCTCTGTCTCCCTCTCTTCCACTTTGTTCTTCTCGTCTTATCTGTTTATTTATTTATTCTTCTAACAGCTGCAGCTGGGGGCTTGGTCTGATGAGAATGTGAAGGACTATGTGTTGTCAGTCTCCTGCATCCTACACTGTGCCTTCTCTTATTTCCTTCCCCTTTCTCAATCTTTTTCTCCCAAACTGCTCCTCTGCATACTCAGTATGTTGCCCCTCCCAGCCCCTGACTTTGCTCTGTGACCCTCACAAGGAGGTGGAGTCCAGGAGGGGTCCTGATATGGGAAGATGACCCTTTTTCTGAGAACTGTGGGATGGGGCATGGAAGGCATGTGGGAAGGAGCAAGCAGAGTGGAAAAGAGCAGCCTGTTCTATCCTCTTCCTTGCTGTCTCATCTTAGAAATATCATGTCCCTGAAATGTCCATGTAAGGCTCTTCTGCTTGCCCAGAGCTAGGGACTGCTCAGTAGCTCCAGAGTCCACCACGGGGTTATAGCAGCTATGGGAATCCCAGCCAGCTGACCAAGCCAGGGTCAAGCAGGCAGGACACAGGGGGAGTGAAGGTCCTGGTGCAAACAGACTCTTTCTCTCTTCTCACTGTGCTCCCCTCAGTGCCCAATCCTCCCATGTCTCCTAGTGCTTTCATGGCCAGCCAAGGTCCTGTCCCCTTCTTTGCCTTACTAGCTAGGCCAGGGCCCCTCTGAAGTCTCTTTGATGCTGTAGCCTTCTGCCTTGGAAATTGCCATCCTATCCCAGCCCCTCTCCCCTCCCTTCCATTGTCTCCATTACTCTCTTAGGGGTAGGTTCATAACCCTTTCTCTTGCTTGCTGCAATGTGGGCTTGTGTTTTTCCTTCTGTGTTTTGCGTGAAGGACCTGAAAATGTATAGAGTTAAATGTTTCCTCTCTGACCCTCAACATTATGGTCTGTGAAATGGATTGCATAGATTTTAATCCCATCTTCAGAATAAGAGGATCTGAGAGTTGGAAGCAACTATCTAATTTAGCCCAATACTCAGAGGGGGTCTCAACCAAAACATATTTGATGAGCGATTGCCCATCCTCGGCTTGAAGCCCTCCGAGGAGGGGGATTCCATCATCTCTCAAAGCAGCCAGTCCTACTTTGTTAGGAAGTTTCTCCTGATGTCAATCAAGATTGATCTTTTAGCCACTTCTACTCATTGCTCCTGGTTCTGCCTTCTGGCTCCAGAAAGGACAAGTCCAATGCACATGACTGCCCGGCAGATGATTTAAGACAGCTGGCACATCATTCTGTCCCCTTCCACCTCTTTGTCCCTCAGTCTTTTCTGCTCCAGGCCAATGTTCTCAGTTCCTTCACTGATCCTCGGGCGGTATTACCAAATTCATTGTTGTTAAACCCAGGAAAGTATCTTTGATTGGGGGTTGGAGGAGCCTCTAGAAGGTAGGATGGTATAGGGGAAAGGCCAGTGGCTTAGGAGTTAGGAGGCTTCGAAGTTGTGGCTCCAGGTCAGTAAGTCACTGACTATGTGACTGTGGGCACATTGACTTGCTTTTCTGGGGTCTCAGTTTCCTCAGCTATAAAACAAAGGTAATATCTTCAGGGTTGTTGTGAGGAACAACTCCCTTCATCTTACAAATGAAGTAGACACAAGGAAAAGAATTGACCTGCTTGAGGTCACACAATTGCTAAGTGTGTGTGTGTGTGTGTGTGTGTGTGTGTGTGCATGTGTGTGCACGTATGTACGTGATCGTGGATGGACTGAGGGTCCATGTGCCCACTCATTCCCCACTGGGGGTATAATCTTTCCAAATATAAGTAGGTTCCCGGAGGGCAGCAGCTTTGTAGGGCAAAGGGGGTAGGAGCTTTAAATATAGTTGATGGGATAGTAATGATGTGGATTGTCATTTGTTTTTCTGTCCGTCTCCCCAGATCTACACAGAAGAAACAATATAGACCAATGAGGTTTTGGGACTCATCAGTAATGTGAAGCAGGGGGGAAGGGGGAGTAGAATTCAGTCTGGCTGGGTCTTCTCTGGTGCCTGCATCTGGTTCTCTTCTTCACCTCAAGGCCCTCCCCTCCCTCTGCCCCCCAGCCAGCTCTGCGGGTGGGTGAAGTCACAGGGGTGAGACATTGTGTCCAGGAGCGTGCCGGGGATGTTTGGGTGCCGCTTATCTCCTCCCCAGGAATGTGTTATTACTAGCTGGATGCCTCATGGCACTCGAAATAAATACTTAAATACTTACCGGGTCCCTGCCAGGCACTGTTGGGAACATGGGGTTTTTGTGGACCCACTCTCACCTTTAGACAGGTCCAGCGCCAACTGTGAGAGCTGGGGTTGTGGGGTGAGGTGGTGGTGGGGGGAGGATTCTAGTTAATGGGAGATGGGACATTACCTGGAAGTCTGGCAGTGGTTAAGAGAAACCCTTTTGGCAACAATGGGTGTAGAAGAAGGATTTGAAGTAGGGAGGGAAGGAGGGAGAGAGAAAAAGGCAATTGGCCCTGTCTGGGACTGATGGGAGGGTGCTTAATAGAGACTGGATGGTGGAGAAGAAGGTGCCGAGGAGGGAAGAGTCAGGAGGATAAAAGAGAGAGAGCAGAAAAGGTGAGGAGAGCTTATTGTATGTGAAGTAGAGGGAAGAAAAGTCAAAGAACAGGTGATAAACACAGAGAGAAGGGGCTGCTCACATACACAGCTAGGGACTGGATACCTTTTGTCTGTTCCATTTTGAACCTTGGGGTAATATCTCAGAGAAAATGACTAGTGTGGAGATTAAAGGAGAAAAACCAATTAGCAAGGATGCCCGAATCTTTAAGGACCCAGGAGTTCAAGTCTTCCTGGAAATTTCTCCAAATAAGGGAGGCAGAGAGGAACACTGTAAACTCCAATGAATTTTTAAAAATAGAGCCATAAACTCCTTGAACTGAAGCTGTTTCGCCCAACTTCCTGTTTACAGATAACTAACAATCTGGGGGTAGGAGTGCTTAGAGATCTTCAAGGAAGGAGGCTACCCTGCCTAGAAGAGAACTGTAGAATGTTGTCGATAGAAGCTTAGAGTGGGGGATTTTAGGACACAGAATTATAGAGTGTTCACAGCATCATAGAGTATAGAGGAAAGAGATTGTTCACTTAGAAGAGACAGATGGAAGTTTAGAATGGAGAATTTTAGGAGACTGAATAATAGAATGTTCATAGAATCATAGAGTGTAGAGGAAGGAGACTGCTCATTTAGAAGAGACAGATGGAACCTTAGGATAGAGGAGTTTAGAATGCAAATTCATAGAATGTTCACAGAATCATGGAACGTAAGGGAAGGAGATTGCTCCACCTAGAAGAGAATCCTAGAATGTTGGAGCTAGAAGGAAGCTTGGAATGGAGAATTTGAGGGCACAGGATCAATAGAGTGTTTGCGGAATCATAGAGTATAGGGAAAAGAGATTGATCTACTTAGAAGAGAATTGTAGAATATTAGAGACAGATTAGAATGGAGAATTTTAGGAAATAGAATAATGGGAAGTTCACAGAATTGTATAGAGGAAGGGGACTACTCTGCCTACAAGAGAACCATAGAACGTTGGTGGTAGAAGGAAGCTTTGGATAGGAAATAGAATGAGTTGGAAGGGTCTTTAGAGATCATCTTGTTCCACCCTCTCATTTAACAGATGAGAAAAGTAAAGTTGGAGAAGGCTAGTGATCCTCACAAGGTCTTAGAATTAGTGGCAGAAGCTAGCCAAGACTCTAGACCCTCTATCTTGTGTTCTTTCCAGTACATACTTCCTGTGCAAACCTTTAGCTCAAAAGTTTCTCGTGATGACAAATTCACTGTTTCCATTCCACTTTGGGACAACTCTAATTGTTAGGAAATTTGTCTCTTACTTCTAGACTAAATAAGCCTCTCTGAAATCTCTACTGGTTACTCTTGATTTTGTTTTTTGGGACCAAGTAGAATAAGTCTAAATCTTCTACATGGAAGGAGATAGTTATGTCCTAACACTCATCTCTGGTTTCATTAAGGGAGGCTATTGTAAAAAGAGTGCCCACGTCCTAGTTCCCTTTTCTCACCTACTTCTTGTTTCATTGTCTTGGTGGTAGTTTTAAAGTTATTGGAAAGTCAGGCCACTACCTAGGAGATCCAGGCTCAGGGAGCAGAACCATTGGGTATCCATCTCAGTCCTACATGCTTACTTGGCCGTCATTTTACTTCTCCTGACTTTTTCTGTAGACTCTGGTACCAGGTGCTTGAGCTAGACTGGGGGAATTGTTTTTCCCATCTCAGACTTATCTAATTGTTTCTACAGGAGCAGATTTCCAGGGAGGCACTGGGTTTGGGGGAAGGGTATCATTTCGAAGCACCATAGAGGTGAGATGGAAGAGGCTCCTGTCACTGGTCTCTGGTCTGTTTTCTCCCTGGGCTGAGCAGTTTAGCTCATTCCACATTCTGGTCCTCTATTCTCCCATACCTCCCCAGACCTTCTAACTGGTTAGGGCTGCTGGTTTCCCTAGTTAGGGATCCAATAGTGTCCCAGGAGGAAGGATAGCATGACAGCGCTAGATTAGTATGTTGGTGGGGGGACAACTTCTAGGCTTTCTTATTAATGGCAGGCTATTATTGGGCTGGACAGGAGCCAGATAAAACTTGTTTTTTTCAGTCACCAACAACTACAGACACACAAAAAAATCCAACTTTTTTTTTGAAATCTGCAGTTAATGGCCAATTGGTTGTACATTATTAAACAGGCAGCTGGAGAGCAGCCAGAATGGGGAGGCAGGGGAACAGCTGAACCAAGATTCATGGTGAGAACACAATGTTCCTAAGAAAACAATTGACCCTTGGAGTTCTTGGGGGGCAGAACTGAAGAAAAGAGGGGTGGGATTGGATTAAAGCAGGCTCCGTAACTCTACTCCCCTTATGTCTGAGGTCTGTCCTGCTCATCCCTGAAGCACCGCAATACCCTTGGGGTAACACACTAACATGAAGACGTGAGCTTTGTAACAGAACACCAAGAGGAAAGCTCAGGCATCTCTCTCTTCCCTCTTACAGCCTCTGTCGATTCATGGTGACACGTCTGACTGGGAGACTAGAACAATAACAATAAAGCATGTTACTATAGCACTTTAAAGTTTTCAGAACATTTTCTTCACAACAAGGGGAGAATAAGGGAAATAAGAATTTATATAATGTCTGTTATGTGCCAGGCATTGTGTTAAATACTTTTACAAATATTGCTGCATTTGATCCTCACAACAACCCTGAGGTAGTTGCCGTTATTATCCCCATTTCATAGTTGAGTAAACTGAGGCAGATAGATGTCAGATGACTTACCCAGGGTCTCACAAGTAATAAATGTCTGAGATTTAAATTCATCTCCCTTCTTGACTCCAGGTTCTGCTCTGTCCGCTGCATTACCTGGTTGAGGAAACTAAAGCAAATTGAATGATTTGCCCAGGGTCACACAGCTAGTAAATTCTGAGGCCCTGACTCCAGTCCTACTACTCTTTTATAACCCTAGGAGATAGGTAGTAAAAATTTTATTATTATTTCACTGGTGTAGAAACTAAGACTCAGAGACTCACTCAAGGTTACACGCTTAATGAACATTGGCTTGGAATTCGAACTCAGGTCTCTTTACTCCAAGAGTAGTGATGTTGAAATTTTCCCATACTTCCTCACGTGCATGGCCAGAGATGGAGATGGATGCAGATGTAGAAATGAATCCAGATGTGTGGATCCATCTCCATACCTCCATGGCTCTTAGAAATGGCCATTTCCCCATAGTTGGATTGCTCTCTGGGGTTGAGCATCATAGACCTTGTAACCCTCCTAAAAACATGGCCCTTACCCAAATCCACCATGTAATCTCTGGCCTTACTGGAGTACTTACAGTGCCCAAGCAGGAAGCTTTGGTTACTGAACCTCACCATCCAGCCCAGTGCATTTCCATGCGCATGAACATGTATTCTCTCTGTTTCCTGAAGATCTTCCATTAAGGTAAAGGCACCTTAATCCTACCAGAAAGACTGCTACTGCACCTATTGCTTCATATGCTTTCAATCAGTTAATTAATCAATAAACAAACCTTTATAAAACAAACAAAAAAACAACAACGTGGCCCTTAGTCGTCATCTGGAGGCCCAGAAAGAACCCTCTGCCTGCAATAGTCACATCTTCTGTCTTTAGAACTGAACCACCCTTATGATCCTGACCATTCCACCTTATCCCACCCTTCTCCTTGAATGAAATAAACAAGATGGTATTTAACAGGCTGGAATGCAAAGATTCATCTTTGGGTTCAAAACCTCAATTGCAGCATGAGAAAATTTGGAGAGGATTTGTTTACTGGCGTTTTACATGAAAAATGGATTTTAGTAGACTAAAAACCTGAACAAAAGTTTATAGGGTATTATGTGATGATGAAAAAAACTAATATGAGTTTGGGCTACATTAATAGAAATAGTGTTGAGTATCCATATTATGGGAAGTAAGAACACTGTTTTACAGGGTGATCAGGCCACATCTGGAATGTTGTATTCAATTTGGAGGTTCACCTTCAGAAACCACAGCCTCATCTTTTTTGGGCTCCAGCCTCTCTCCTCCATTTGGTGCTCTCCCATTCACAAGGGTAGTAAAAAGATCAACAAAAATGAAAACCAAATCTGAGAACTAGAAAATTAATTATCAAACTAGAAGTGAAAGGTCTTTATATAAAGCAATATTGAGGGAACTGAGGTTTGTTTGGGTTGTTGGAACTTATGACCCACTAGGGCAACTGTGTAGAAAAGAGATTAAGTATGTTTGATACAGTATGAAATTGGGAACTGTGACCAGTGGGTAGGAATTAGAGTAAAATAGATTTCAGTTCACTTATAAGGAAAAGACTTTCTAACAATTTGAGTTGCTTCCCAATGTAATAAGCTCCTTCTAAGGCAATGAGCAGGAAATGTGTAAACAGTCAGTCAGTTGATAAGAATTTATTAGACACAGGTCAGGCATTGTGGGACTACAAAGGCAAAGCACATGTCCTGCCCTCAAGGAGCATACAGTCCAATGGAGGAACCAACATGCCAACAAATATGTGCAAACAAGGTATATACAGAATAAATTGGAAATCACCCCAGAAGAGGGATGAAGAAAGATTTCTCATAGAAGGGGGCATTTTAGTTAGGACTTGAAGGAAGCAAAAGAAATAAGAGGGCAGAGAGAGATGAGGAGAGAGAACATTTTAGGTATGGGGGAGAGTCAGTGAAAATGTCAGGAATCCAGAGATGGGATATCTTGGGTGAATAACAGTAAGGAGGGCAAGATCACAGGATTACAAGAGTATGCTGGGGGCAGGGTGTAAAAAAACTGGAAAGATAAAAAGGGGCCAGATAATGGAGGACTTTGAATGCCAAACAGGATTTTTTAAAATTCAGTCTTGGAGGTGAGAGGGAGCTTCTGGGTTTCACCGAATAGGGGGAAGAAATGGTATACTTTAGGAAGATCAGTTTGATAGCTGAGTGAAGGATGGACTGGAAAGGGAAGACACTTGGGGAAGGGAGACCACCAGCAGGTAACTGCAACAGTACAGGCATGAGGTGAGAGCCTGCACCAGGGTGCTAGCAACGTCAAGGGGGAATATACAAAGGGGAGTCATGTAGGTAAAATCAGTAGGACTTGGCAACAGATTGGATATGGAGGGTGAAGGAGTGAGAAATTAAGGGCAGCATTTAGATTTTGATTGTGAGTAAGCAGGAGGATGGTGGTACCCTCAGCAGTGATAGGGAAGATGGTAGAGTTTATGGGGAAAGATAATGAGTTCAGTAGCCTTGTTGAATTTAAGATGTCTGTAAGATATCCAGGTAAATATATCCCATAGGCAATTGTACGTGCAAGTCTGGCTATTAGGAAAGAGGTTAGGGTTGTAGAAGTAGAGCTGAGAATTATCAACATAGAGATGATAGTTGAATCCATAGAAACTGATGAGATTACAATCACCATGTCTGTATCCCAAAGAGATTAAAGAAAAAAAGAAAGGAAGAAGGACCTATTTGTGCAAAAATATTGATAGCAGCTCTTTTTGTGGTGGCAGAGAATTGGAAATTGAGGTGATATCCATCTATTGGAGAATGGCTGAACAAGCTGTGGTATATGATTGTAATGGAATACTATTGTGCTATAAGAAAAGATGGTTAGGTAGATATCAAAGAAACCTGCAAAGACTTATATGAACTGATGCTGAATGAAGTGAGGAGAACCAGAAGAACACTGTACACTGACTGTAATAGCAATATTGTAAGATGATCAACTATGAACGACTTAGCTATTCCCAGCAATACAGTGATCCAAGACAATTCCAAAGGACTCAAGATGAAAAAGAGAAAGAATTGATGGAATCTGAATGTAGATCAAAGTATACTAGTTTTCATTTTATTTTTTGTGGTTTTTTTTTTTTTGGTCTGTGCATTTTTTCAAAACATGACTAATAGGGAAATATGTTCTACATGATTGCACATGTATAACTTATATCAAATTGCTTACTGTCACAGAGAGGGAGAAGGAGAGAGAGAGGGCGAGAATTTGGAACTCAAACTTTTAAAAAAAATGTTAAAAATGGTTTTTACATGTGATTGGGAAAAAATAAAATATTACTTTAAAAAGAAGAGACTGGCAAGAACAATAAAGGGCTGAGGATCTTTCCAGTGGGGAGTGTAAGCTGGGAGATTGTGTTGATGTTAGTCTTTGTGCCATAGTCAAGTAATGGTCAGCTCTGTTCAAAGGGTAGGCTGGTATATCTTCTAAAAGAGGAGACAAGGAAGAATTGAAGCATTCCTTAAAAAGCCAAAACAAATAAAATCAGGAGGATGGCTTTCATGTGAAAATGAAGAAGACAGATCTGTAGAGGTGGAAGGAAATCCTGACCTTTTTCAAGCTGGAGGATAGATGAATATGCTACAGAGAAGAATAGGAAAGAGAGGGTCTATCAAATACTGGAGGCTAAGCTGGATATGAAGTCATTCTCAGAGAGGAGGAAGATGGACCCTTTGAGGAAGAAGCAGCTGCTTTTTCTTTGAGAAGAGATGCTGTGAATTCTTCATTATCCAGTGAAGGTCAGAAGAAGATGTACTGGCTGTTGCCAAAGGGGAAACCAAGGCAGAGAGTTGTTGACCTGATGATGATGATGATAGAAAAGTCTTCTATCTTCCCTGGGAAATATCAGAACGTGACAGAGACCCTCTGAAGATATGTCAACCTGCTAGGGCTTACATTGGATTATTCCTAGAGACACAGTTTATACAGTCAAGAGAAATCGAGAAACCATTGCTATAGATTATGAGATTTTAGGTTAGGAGCTGAAGATTTTAGGGATCCAGGTAGAATTTTAGCCATGATTTTCTGCTGAAAGTGAGAGGTTCAGAAGATAAAGGTGGATTTGGGAAGTAAACAGCCATCTAGGCAAGCGATGGCTGAGAGTGGGATTTGAATAATAATCATTAGCTTTTATGGGCTTGAAGGTTTGCACATCACGATATATAGGTTATCTCATTTCAGTTGTCACAATAGCCTGTGAGGTTGGTGGTATCATTGTCCCCATTTTGCAGATGAGGGAATTGGGGAAGATAGAGGGTAAACAGCTAGGAAGTATCTGAGGCAGGATTTGAACTCAGGTCTTCCTAATTCTCAAGTCCAGTGCTCTATCTACTGTGCCACTTAGATGCCACCACAAAATATAGAAGTGATAGGCTTCTGGCTCACAGGTTGTTGTTGTTGTCTTTGTCCTTTGTTCTTGAAGAGGACCAAGACATCGGGAAATGATGACATGACTTGGAGTTGACTTGGATTTGACTGAGGGAGGGCTATTCGAGGTCACCAGTCTCACTTTCTAGAGCTAGTAATAATGTATTGCCTTCCAAAAGGCTTTAAACAGAAAAGGAAGGGGGATGGAAAGGTGAGGAATTGGGAGGGGGCACAAAGAAGATCCTTAGGTGTACCCTGCAAGCTAGATACCATAGAGAATGGTCTCATTGTAGGAAAACAGCAGCAGGGACAAAACCCAAGAAAAGAACCAGCTCTAAAATTTATGGGCTCAAATAATCTCCATGTAAGCACACAAGTTATGGATGAATAGGGATCCTAAGTCAGGGAGGCAAGTTTGACATCACTTATAATAGATTTTGTGGGATAGAACCCATGACTCTACTATGGCCTTGGGGGAGGCATAACTTATGTAAAAAAAGAAAAGGTGAAAGAGGGGAAAACGTCTGTTTCTTAAGAAGACCTACTTGGGTGAGGAAATCTGTGAACCAGGGAAAAGAAGGAACATTTGCGTGAAGATGAATTTTGGAAGGAAAAGCAGTGATGTTCTCTTTGGAGCGTATTATAGACCACCTGGATAGAAAGAAGAATGAATGAAGTATTTGAGAAACAGATCACAGCCTTAGCACAAAGATTGGATATGATGGTGATGAGGCACATCAGTTTTCCTGTCCCTGTCTGGAGCTGGCTTTCTTCTCCACAAGTAGAGCATCTATTAGCTTCTTGGCTTGCCTTCATAACAATTTCATCCTTCAAAAGGAGGTGGAGTCAATGAGGGGGATTTCTACTCTGAGCCTCATTCTCCTCCACGAGGAAGAAGTGAAAGCTGGGGGTAGAAAAGCACTTCATCTTAAATTTGTGAAAGAGAAAAGGAAATCCAGGCATAGGCTGATACGCTCCCTAGATTTTGGGAGGGTAGGTTTCATAGGGTTCCCAGAAAGAATAGGTAGGATTTTATGGATTAAAATTTTCCAGGTGGAGTCATCCCAGAGGAATCTGAAACTCTTAGGAATGAAATGATTCCAGTGAGGAGGAGAGGGGGGAATAATCCAAAGAGACAGATGAATTAATTGACTAACATTTTAGAAAGCCATAACCAGAAGATGGGAGCAAAGATAGGTAATGGAGAATGAATATAAAAGCATGGTGTATATTATCCTGTCAGAATAGTGTTGAGGAAGACATCAAAGACCAGAGTGAACTGACAATCATCTACTTAGAACTGGAAGGGATCTTAGGGGTCCTCTCCTACAACCCTTTCATTTTACAGATAAGGAAACTGAAAACTAGAGACATTAAGTGATTTACCCAAGGCCATCCGGGTAGTGAGTAGAAGGTCTGGGGTGGAATAATAAAGCTATTTTCAAAACAGTTTTTTTTAAAGCTATATTAGAAAAAAGAGGAGACTCAAAGAAGGGATAGGACTGAGTCTCTACATGATGACAGATAACAAAAGGAAGGCAGAGAGAGAGAGAGAGAGAGATGCTCAGCTAGGTTTTTTTCTTCTCTTTCTTTTGCCAAGGAGAATAATCTCAGGACTGGAAAAGACGACAAAAATGGCCAATTAGATGTTAATACCCATGATAATTAGAGAGATAGTAAGAAAGTCCTTCTTACCAGTAATTTGGAAACCAAACCCAGAGGAATTACCTTCCTTGGTGCTGGAAAAATTAGGAGATGTGATTATAGAACCCTTGCCAGTGTTTTTTGGAAGATCATGGAGATGCTGTCCACCTCTGGGCAGATAGCAAAGTAGAGGTCTGCAAAGAGGCAGTTCCAGGCATGACCAATATATTGATTTGTTTTGCTTGACTACTTATTTGTTACAAGGGGGAGGGGAGTGCTCCACTGGTGAGAGGAAGTCATTGGGAAATAGTAGTGATATATAAAAAAAGCGTTAATAAATCATTAATTTTTTTAAAAGAAAGATCTTGGAGAATGGGAGAGGTGCAGTAGAATTGGAGGAGAAGGATAAAATGCTTTGGTTTTCATTTTAAAAAATGCAAGAGAGTATATAGTCTGAAACTATAGACTAGGGAGCTTGACTTCCATTCCTGTCAAGTTTCCAAAACATATCATTAAAAGATGTGACTATATTGAACGTTGACAAAAGGAGGCATCAGAGCCCGCATATGTTTTATTGGTAACAGGTCATGGGGATTAACCTCACTTCCCTTTCTGATGGGGTTCCTAGAATGGTAGGAGGGAAATGTGATAGCCCTAGTTTATTTATATTTTAGCAAAACATTTGAGAGTCTCTAGTGCTATTCTTATAAACAAGATTGAGAGGTGTGGGTTAGATGATAGCATGGTGAAGTGGATTCACAACTGGTTGAATGGCTGGCCTCAAAGAAGAATCTGTCATTTTTCTAGGTCAGCTTGTAAGCATGTCTCTACTGAAGTGTCCCTGGGATCTGTGTTTGGCCATGTGCTATTTAGTATACTTACTAGTAATCTGGATAAGTTCCATAACTTTATAGATGACACAGAGCAAAGAACAAGGATCTAAAAAAATCGACAGGTTAAACCATTGGGTTAAATTGAGTAAGTACTGATACGAAAAAATCAAGGCACTTTACATGTGTTATCTCATTTCAGTCTCATGACAAAGCCTACTTTGGGAGGTAGGGAGTAGAGGTATTATTATTATTCTTCCCCTTTTTTTGTTTTTGGAGGGAGGAAGGCAGGGTAATTGGGGTTAAGCAACTTGCCCAAGGTCACACGGGTAGCAAGTGTGTCAAGTGTCTGAGGCTGGATTTGAACTCAGGTCCTCCTGACTCCAGAGCTGGTGCTCTATTCACTGCACTGTCTAGCCTACCCATTCCTTTTTTTTTTTTTCAAAATAGACACAAACACTTAGGTTCAGAGAAGTGAATTTTCCATAGTCAAACAGGTCATCTTACTTTCCTAGCAATTAGAATGATTTGCCAGTGGAATGGGCAGCTTTGGTAGGTAGTAAGTGGTTTTCCTCTCACTGGAGGTCTATGAGAAAAGGTTAAGTGACTCCTTGTTGGTTATATTGTTTATTTTTATTCTTGTTCTGGCCTCTTTGGTCCCTTCCAACTCTGAGATTGTGGAATACAGTGCCTGTAGCCTCAAGAAGAGAAAGATGGGGAAGAAGAACTGTTTTCAAGAATTTGAAGGGTTATTACAGGGAGAAGGGTATGACCAATTACTCATCATCACCACTAATTAGCCACAGGAGGGATGAAATTAAAATATTTGTTCCGAAATTAAATGATCTGTTCCTCTCAAGTTGACTGGGGGATGGATTTCCATGTGAGGCATGGATGACTGGCTTGTGAGTTCAGGAATCTTAAAGCGACTCCCTGGACCTCTAGTTTATTGAGAATCTATTGAGATGCTAAGCTCTCACTGTCCTCAGCTTCCTTTCAGACAAACTCAGATCCATCAAGGTCTCCTGGCTACTCAATACTGAGCCTTAAAGGTCATAGCATTTACATAACACTTTAAGGTTTGCAAAGTACTTCACAAATATTATTTCATATTACCCACATGATAACCCTGGGAGGTGGGTGCTATCATCACCCTCATTTTCAATAGGAGGAATGGAGGCAGAGGTTAAATGACTTGCCCAAGGTCACATACCTAGAATTTGAGGCAGGATTTGAATCCAGTTCCAGCACTCTGTACACTGTCTAAAGTTGTTTCACAGACTGGGCCATTCCAGGAGGAACACAGATTAAGGACAAAAGGTTATGAGCCTTAGACTTATGGAATTAATTAGAGATGGATGGTATTTTAGTTAAGCAATGGTATTAGAGCAGGTGTTTTTAACCTTTTTCAGTGTTATGTCCCTTGTTAGCAGTCTGGTGAAACCTAGGAACCCCTTCTCAGAAAAAAACAATTTAAATAATTGAAGGAAATGCTCAATTTCACTTAGAGGTTAGTGAAAATAAAGATAAACCTTTCTGGGTCCCATTTCTTCATTTCTAAGGTAAGGGATTACATGGCCTTTAAAAGGTTCCTATTAGATTTAAATCTGCCCTTGATGCAAGAAGGTGGCAGGCACAGCTGCAGTCAGGAAGATCTGAGTTCAAATCCAGTCGCAGATGCTTCATACCTATGTACCCTTGAACAGCTTTTTGCCCCATCCAGTGATCCTGTGACCACACCTCAGGTCTGGTCCTCAGCTTTTCAGTCTCAGAACTTGCCAGGAATTGATCAGTGAATTAGACTGCTTTAATTTATAATAGATAATTTATTTATAATTAATTTATAATAGATAATATTCCTTCCTTGCGACTAGTGTGTCTATTCTGTATGCTGTCCCCTTGCCGGTAGTTGGGAAACCAGATTGTTAATGATAATGATTCACATGAAGTCAGTGAAAAGGAAAAGGGGGATGTTCTTAAGGAAGAGAGGACAGGTCTAGGCCAGACTCTGGTCATGGGGCCTAACCAGTTATTAGGGTAGGGTGAAGGCATGGCAATAGACAATAGATAGCCCGAGGGGCTCAAATGACAATCTAACTAGAAAGTCCGAAGGGCATAGAAGAAAGAATGCGGGTCCTAGAATTCGGAGTTCCTAGAATCTGGTTGTGGTCCTTACTGGTTGTGTTATTATGGAGTCCCTTAAGCCCTATTGGTTATTATTGTTAAGTTGTTTTCAGTTGTGTCTGACTTTTCATGACCCCATTTGGGGTTTTCTTATGAGTTGCCATTTCCTTCTCCAGCTCATTTTACAGATGAGGAAACTGAGGCAAACAGGGTTAAGTTACTTGCGCTGGGTCACACAGCTAGTAAGTGTCAGAGGCCAGATTTCAACACAGGTCTTCCTAACTTCAGGTCCAGCACTGTATTCACTGTGCCACCTAGTTGCCCTTAGATCTTAAATCTCATTTAATCTACCTTTCTTTAGCTGTGAAATGTAGATAGTAAATGTGCCATTAACACACTATTGCATGATTGGTTGTAAGGAAACCTCCCCTCTCATTCTCTGTCTTTCTCTATGCCTGTCCTTGCTCTCTGTCTCTCCATTCCTCCCTCTTCCAATCAACAAGCATTTCTTTTTTTTCTTATACTTTCTCCCATTCAACAGAAAAAAAAGAAAAAGAAAACCTTCACAATAAACATACATAGCCAAGCAAATTAAATACCTGCCCGTCTGTCTCCTTCTGTACCTTGAGTCAATCACCTCTCTCTCGGGAGGTTAGGCATTTATTTCTTCATTCCTCTGGAATTGTGGCTTGTCGTTACATTGACTAGAGTTTCAGGTCTTTCAAAGTTGGTTTTCTTCATAATATTGTTGCTCTTGGTCACTCAGCATCCATTCATAAATTTCTTTCTAGTTTTTTTCCCCAAACTCCCCATTTCATTGTTTTCTACAGTACAGCAATATTTCAATATATCCCTATACTATAATGTGTTTAGCTACTCCCCTTACTTTCCAGGTTTTTTTTTTTTTTGCTCCTTTAAAAAGAGCTGTTATAAATATATTTGTCCATATAGGTAATTTTCCTTTCTTTGATCTCTTTGTGGTACAAGCTTAGTAGTGGTATCCTTGGGGTGATGGGTTAGTGACATTTGGGACATGGTTCCGAATCGAAGGAAGACTCTTTGTTAACCAGTGCTAGGTAAATGTAAATTCTTATTGTAGCACTTAGTAGTAACACTCCCTGACTTACAAGGAAGTTTCCTTATAAAATGAATTCCCTGTATTAAAGATACTCTGTGGCTCCATGTCCTCCAGAACCATGGATCTTAAGGTCTTACTGATGTGTTTGCTTTTAAGGGGGCGGTCTTGAACATGCAGTGTCAACAAAGGCATTTAATCAAAAGGGATAATAAGAAAAGGAATAATATTCCCTACCCCCCCTCCCTGCCATAAAACTGGATCATTTTTGGACAAATACACATAACATCGGTAGGAAGAGTGGAAACACACAGGGAACATACATGGGAGGGTACATATGTAGAGAACATGTGAGGCTCAAGCAAACACAGAGCAGCAAGTCATTGGGGCAAAATGAAGGGAACAGAGGAGGGAAAGAGCAGCTTATGCCTCCAGTGGTCTCATAGTTTCCACCAATGCTGATGGATACTGCTTGGCTATGTGGCAGAATGCTCCAGATTCTGGCTCAGCTGAAATCTTTGTCTATCTCTTCCTTAAGGGAAGAACGGGTATTGCTTATGCTTAAATTCTATGGTGGCATAGTGAATAGAGCGCTGGGGCTTGGAATCAGAAAGACTCATCTTTCTAAGTTCAAATCCAGCCTCAGATACTTACTATCTGTGTGTCCTTAGACAAGTCACTTAACCCTGTTTGCTTCAGTTTCCTCATCTGTAAATGAGCTGGAGAAGGAAATGGCAAAATCCCAAGTAGGGTCACGAAGAGTTGGGCACTACTGAACAACCATAACTGGACGAAGTCAATGGGCTTTTTGTTGCCAAGGGTCTTTAAGAAAAAAGAAGAAGGAATTTCTGGAGATGAGCAAATTTTCTGCGGTTTTATTTTTTTCCATCTTGTTTCCTCCAAGTCTTGGCTAAGAAGCTTTTTGATCTCCTCACCTGATACTTTGAGGACAGATCTTTTCTTTGGACTCAACTCCTTAGGCATTCCATATGCTGCACCTCTTAATTTTAATGACCGAATGCTAAATTATAAATCTCGTAATGGTTATTTGCCCAGTAACCACCATACAAATCTGGAGTTTGGCAACGCCCAGTTTTCAAACCCTAAATCTTTTTTATTCTCGTGTAGATAAGTGGGTGGGGAAAAGGTACCTAGACATATCTAGCCCAAGGGGCAAGGTCTTTGTCTCTTCCACCTACTCAGCTAGCATTCCTAGACTTTTCAAAGGCAGGTATGGCCAGCCTCAAAGCCTCAGAAGGGCTTTAGGGCTCACTCCTACATCAAGATTGTGTAATTCTTCCAGATGGATGGTTGGGTGAAATAATGCAAGTGGATGTGGAGAAAGTGGGGCAGGATTTACTGAGACTCCACAGATGGCTTTCCTGAGATGGATGGCATCGAACCTGCAAATTCTTGTATCTTCCCTGGAAGGAGGTGGCTCCCCTTAGGCCTCCTGGTTAAACCTAAAGAGATGTTTATGTGAATATAGCCAAATCTGGGGAAGTTTAAACCACTGTGTGCATTGCTTTCCCCCAGGAAGGTGCTGAAAAACATCAAAGCCGCCCAAACAATGGAGAAAGGTGGTTAAAAAGTCATTATGGAAATTAATTTAAACTGACACTTTGGAGGAGGAGTGGGAGTGATTGGAGGGAATGGAGATGATTCCCCCAATTTAGGTGACATTAGAATATTACTGTGGATAGAGCACCTAGGGCTGGAGTCAGGGAGAGCTGAGTTCAAATCTGTCCTTAGTGTGACCCTGAGCATGTCACTTAGCCTCTGTCTGCCTTGATTTCCTCAGGGAAATGGGGATAATTAGCAGCACCTTCTTCCCAGGGTTGTTGTAAGGATCAAATGAGATAATAATTGTAAAAAATACCTGTAATACAGTAGGTACTTAATAAATACTTGTTACCATCACTTCCTCTGGCCTGTGACCTTCCTGTAGGGTGCTATTAATCTAGTATTCAGTATACTTTGGGAATAGTTATTCACCTAGTTATGAGTCTACCTGGCTGTACTATTGTTTAATTAATGTTTTTTTTTTTTTTTATGCCATGGGGATGTCACGAATGCCTTGATGAAATAAAAGTGTAATGTTTCTGTGGCATCCTTCCAGTCTATCAGCTTGATAATCCCATAAGAAGTGGATATTATTTGGTGGTAATAAACCTATGCTAGCTTCTAGTGATTACCGCTTTCCTTTCTAGTGCTCACAAACCATATCTTTAATTTCCGGTTTAGAATTTTGCATTAGAATCATAGCATTTGAGGTTAGTAACTGAAGTTGGACTGGGGGATGTAGG
This sequence comes from Pseudochirops corinnae, assembly GCA_028646515.1. Taxonomy (NCBI): domain Eukaryota; kingdom Metazoa; phylum Chordata; class Mammalia; order Diprotodontia; family Pseudocheiridae; genus Pseudochirops; species Pseudochirops corinnae. Next base: position 149,001,620 of record CM053591.1, on the reverse strand, counting down.
GGATGATACCGGTAGAAGCAGATGACAAGCTACTGTCCCTTTTTCCTCCCCCTCCTTTGCTATACTGTGCTGACCCCTCTCTTACTCTGTCTGCAGCCCTACTCAGTTGTGGAAGAGATGAGGACTTTCCTTTGTTGGGGGATGGGGTAGGAGCTGAGAAGATATCAGATAAATTTGGAGGCTTTTCCTGAATTATGATACTAACCACATGTAAACGAGTTGCAAATAGAGCGTCCTTCACTCTCATGGGAGGGTGTCTGTGCCTCTCTGCCACTCCATGTACTTTATAGATGACAAATAGGAAAAGGAAGCTAACAATGACCAGGGCTGTAGACCTTGGAATCCAACCATCAGGAAGGAAAGGGAGGGGCTGGAGACAGGCAATAGGGACAGAGTGCTGGGGGAAAGTAGCTTTAAAGGGAGTTCTGGGAGGCGCAGGGCAGTGTGTTGACCCCTCAGAGAGAAGCATTGTGGGTGATGGTCGTCACTCACTGTGTCAGGCAGGTGGGATGAGGCTTAGCAGCATCTCCGAGGGGAGATGGAACAGTGTCAATACAGCAGCTGGAACACCCTTCTCCCGGTCCCTGGTTCTGCTCCCAGGATGCTAGCCTGCCGCTATGGGATAAGCCCATGAGTTTCTGTGGCCTCCCCCTCCATCATGGTTTACCTTTCACACCAACGTGCGCATTTCTGAGGTTGGGGATAGTAATAATGCTGATAATTCATATTTCTCTAGCACAGCAGTTCTCAACCTGTGGGTTGCGACCCCTTTGGGGGTCGAAAGACTCTTTCACAGGGGTCGCCTAAGACCATCGGAAAACACATATTTCCGATGGTCTTAGGAATGGAGACACCGCTCCTCTATCCGTCTCCAGGCGGGTCCGCCCACATGCAGACACGCCCACGAATATTAAAGGATCTCGGTATTAGGAAGGTTGAGAACCACTGCAAGCATCTTCTGGTTTACAAAGGACTTTTTTGCAGGACACACTTATAGGGTAATTAGTCTTCATTTTCAATATGAGGAGACACTCAGGAAATTTACGTGACTCAATTGTAACCTCAGAGCGAAGTCAGCGGCAGAGTCTGTATTCCAACCCAGATATCTTGATTCACTGCCGCTGTAAAGCACCATCTTGCCTCTTACGATCTCTTTCCATTCTCTCCAACAGCCAGCGAACTTACCACCAGCACTCAGTTTGAGAAACGCTTTTCAGCTCTCTAGACAATGGACAAGAGGGAAACAGAGGGAGTGTCAGTAACTGTACCGGAACATGGTCAGCTCCTACGGGCATTAGGGAGATTCATGGGTGGTCCCAGTTGTCTTCTGGTGCCAGAAAGAGGTCAGGATTCTGGTGTGTGAGGGCTACAGTCTAGGAACATCCTGACACAATTTGGGAGTCCAGAAAGCTAGCGGTCCTTGGCATGGAACAACAGGTGAAGACCAGTGTCTCCCTCCTCAGCCGTCCTTCCTCAAGGGACTGGTCACCCTTGCTGCCCTCTGAGCTTGAAGTCTCATCAAGACTGCAGAAGGCCAGGGCGCTGCAGGCAGCTGCAGGGGATCCTGGGCCAGAACACCCACTGGGGAAGTTGCTGGGGAATAGAAACCTTCTGTCCCGAACTTTCTCACTGCCCCTTGGCTTTTTTCTTTGCTTTTTTCTTGCCTTTTCTTTCTCCTCTGCCTTTTCTGTCTCCATCTCAGTCTCTTTTCTGCCTTTCTTCACTCACTGCAAGACTTTCTTCTAATTTAGCATGGTCTGACACTTCATGACTGTCTCTATATCCTTATCTCTATCTAGACTCTCTCAACATCTTTTCACAAAAATATTAGCCTCTCTGATCCTTATGTGCTCTCCTGCTCTCTCTCTCTCTCAGTCTCTGTCTCCTCTTTCTCTCTCTCCTGTCTCTTTCTCACCCTCTCTGCCTCCTACCCTTCCCCCAGTCTCACTGGTCTCCAATTCTTCAGTTTTATGAGAAACCACCCGGCCTACCCCAATGGACCAACCACAACTGGAACCAGATGTGCAATTTGGTGCAGCAGAGAAAAAGGGGGAGGAGGGAAAAGGGGACTGGGTTGGATTTGAGAGGTAGAGAGGGAGATGGGGGAGAGGCAGGCCCAGGAAATCTTGAATCATCACTGGTTGAGAGGGAGGGGGAGAGGTGGAGCCGAAGAAGGGGAGGGAGAAGAGCAAATTAATTCTCAGGGACAGCAAGACTTGGAGTCCCCTTTCCCTAAGTGAAAGCAGCTCTGTGTGTGTGTGTGTGTGTGTGTATGTGTGTGTGTATATGTATGTGTATGTGGGGGGAGGAGAATGGAGGAAGCGCAGAGAGTTGATTGAAGATGGAATCTCTTGGGAAAGCTGGGGGCCGGAGATTGGGGGGGGGTGGTGTTGGGCAGCTGTTGGAAATATTGCTTTTTCTTTGAAAATCTGTGATTCTAGGTTCCTCTCTCTGTGGTATCTGGAAACATGGTGGGTCTAGCCAACTAAGAAGATGGACACCTGGGTTCCATGACCAGGGGTTCCTAGATTTCTTTTCTTCTGCCCATGACATTTGGTTAGGGGTGGGGGGGAATGGTGGTGGGAAGAAAGGATTCAACCCTGAAGGCTTTTGGGGAGTGGGAGGGGCTGGGGCCTCTAAGAGCTTTTCCCCCCTTGTCTGCCCTGGAGCTGAAGAATGATGGAATTCCTAGCAGTCCGTGGAGGTATTAGGCAAATGTTTTCATTCCTGTTGTCTCCAAGTTCCAGCAGATTCAACCTGAGCTTCCAGAGGGCAGCAACTGTGTCTCTGTAAATTTTTTTTTTGTACATCTCTGTTTGTAATTAAGCAATTAATAAATTATTTTTAATGATGATGGTGGTAGAGGCATGGGGCGTGTGTGTGTGTGTGTGTGTGTGTGTGTGTGTGTGTGTGTGTGTGTGTGTGTGTGTATGAGAGAGAGAGACAGAGAAAGGGAGAGAGAAAGAGAGAGAGAGCGAGTGAGTGCTGGGATGAGGAGTGTCCTGTTGGTCTGGGAAGAAAGAGCAAGGGAAATGTTTTGTCATTGTAGTGTAATTAAGAGACAGACGAATTAGATTTAACAACAAAGGATCTGGGTTCAAGTCTTTAGGCAGCATGGTCTTGGAGGTAGAGTGTATCAATTAGCATTGAGGAAATCTAGGAAATCTAGGCTCAGAGAATCTTTTTGTCTAAAGTTAGTGTCAAAGGCAGAATTTGAACGTTGATCTTTCCTGACTCCCATATCTAGTAGGATTATCCCAACACACTAATCTGTATGTAAAGTGCATCGGAAATGTTAAAGCAGGACTTTTTAACCTTTTGTGAGTCTCGGACCCCTCTGGCAGCCCATGGATCCCTTCTTAGTATAATGCTTTTAAATGTATAAAATAAAATGCATAGGATTGCAAAGGACACCAGAGCTCATGCTTTTTTTTTTTTTCCCCCCCATTCAAGTTCACAGACTCCCTGAAATCTGTCTATGGGCTTATGGACCCCGGGATAAGAACCCATACTTTAAATCGATTATAGTATTGGTGCCAGGTATCATTATTAGCAGCTGTGTGAACATCAGCATGCGTCACTCACCTCACTGAACCTCAGTTGTTAAATGGAGAATAATGTTATTTGAATTACCTGTGAAACAGGACTGTTGTGGGGAAGATACTTGTAAAGCACTCCGAAAATTGAGTTATTATTCTATTATTATTACTGCCAAAGTAGCCTTTAGTAGGCAGCTATGATGCACTGGGCCTAGAATCAGGAAGACTCATCTTTCTGAGTTCAAATCTGACCTCAGATACTTACTAGATGGGTGACCCTGGGCAAGTCACTTCTAACCCTGTTTGTTTCAGTTTCCACATCTGTATAATGAGCTGGAGGAGGAAATGGCAAACTGCTGTAGTATCTTTGCCAAGAAAACCCCTAAGGGGATCATGAAGAATCTGAAATGACACACCAACACCAGCTTTTTTGAACCTCTCCCTTCTCTTCCCCCTTTATCAGAGCCTTTGATGCCTGAAAAAAAACCCCAATGTCCTACTGGGTCCCAGAATCTTACTGTTGGCCCTTTGAGATCATCTAATCTAACCTTAAGTAGCCTAAGGTCTCTGAAAGCTCCAGGGTGGTAAGGTGAAATAAAGTAGTTGGAAATGACTACTTAGAGTGGATAGTGTGGATTAGCCAGAGATGAGTGGGGAAGACAGGGGATGCATGCTGAGGGACAGATGTCAAGGTTGCCATTGTAGGATTTTCCTGGAAATGCCATTTATCTTCTGATTTCTTGTGCAAGGCTCCAGGAGGTTGTACCTCACCCATCTCCATCTAGATCAGTGGTTCTCAACCTGTGGGTCACGACCCCTTTGGAGAGTCACCTAAGACCATTGGAAAACACATATTTCTGATGGTCTTAGGAACTGAGACACCGCTCCTCTAGCCATCTCCAGGCAGGTCCTCCCACATGCAGATATGCCTACATACAAGTATTAAAGGATTGTGGCATTAGGAAGGTTGAGAACTACTGATCTAGATCAACCCTCCTTAACCATTTTGTATATATCATAGTCCTTTCTGGCATCTGAGGAAGCCTGTGGACCCCATCTCAGAACAATGTTTTTAAGTGCAGAAAATAACATAGGATTACCACAGATATTAATCATATTGAAATACGATTAACAAAATATTAAAAAAAAATTCATGAACCCTTAGTTAAGAACTTGCGGCAGAGGATTGTCTTTAATTCGAAGGCGAGTCTCCCACAGGCAGACACAGGCGTCTCTGGGGGGTTAGATAATAATGATAATTATTATTATTTTTTACAGGTATTCTTTTATCCTTACAACAACCCTGGGAAAGAAGTGCTATTGTTATGCCCATTTTATAAACTAGAAAATGGAGGCAGATGTAAGTTAAATGACTTGCCTAGGGTCATGCAGCTAGTGAATGTCTAAGGGTGGATTTGAACTCAGGTCTTCCTTACTCCAGGAAACTAGGTAGCACAGTGGATAGAGTCTTGGACCTGGAGTCTGGAAGACTCATCTTCCTGAATTCAAATCTGGCCTCAGACACTTACTAGCTGTGTGACCCTATTTAAGTCACTTAACCATGTTTGCCTCATTTTCCTTGTCTGTAAAATGAGCTGGAGAAGGATATGGCAAACCACTCCAGTATCTTTGCCAAGAAAACCCCAACTGGGGTCATGAAGAGTCGAACAGGACTGAAAAAACGAGTGAACGACAACTTCCTTTTTCCAGGCTTGGTACTAGACTGTGCTACTCAGCTATTGGGGCAGACAGCTTGATAAAGCAGAAAGAACATTGGTTCTGTAGTTAGAGGACCTGAATTCAAATCCTGCCTCTAACAGTCCTCACAACAGTCCTGGTACCAAGTAGTGTGGCACAGTCCTGCGTACATAGTGCGTACATAGTAGCTGCTTAATAAATCCTTACTGTGTTGACTTGAATGATAGATTTTCCTACTGTGCCGTAGCTACCTGGTTGGGGACCTATTGGTGTCACGGTGGTGGGGACAGAGGCTGAACACTGAGACCGAACTTGATGGTCAATGGAAGGTCATCCAGAGAATTGGGATTCTAACTTCTCAAATCCTGACTCCTACCCTGGGATCCAGAGCAGGGACTTTTTAGGGGCTCCTGGCTCCCTTTGGTGGCAGTCTTGTGAAGCCCATGGACCCATTCTCAGAATCATGTTTGTTGCCTACATTCATAATTGAAGGAAATGCTATATTTCGATTAGAGGATTAATGAGAAGAAAGAGCTAATTTTTTCCTCATCCAAGTTCACAGGCCTCAAGTTAAGAACGCCTGCCTGACATCTGTGGATAAATAGATAGATAGATAAAGCACTTATTAACTGTTAGGCACTGTCTTAAGTGCCAGGTTTGAGGGAAGACAATACATAAAGGGGAGCTGGAAGTAGAATGTAAGAAGTCTAGAGAGTAAGTTGCACCAGAAGTGAGTTGAGCATGACTGGGACACCTCCAAAAGTGAGTTGAGCATGACTGGGACCCCTCCAGAAGTGAGTTGAGCATGACTGGGACCCCTCCAGAAGGGGTGGTCCAGTCTAGGGACTCACTGGTGGGTCAGAATGTATCTTCAGGGTGGGAGAGCTGCTGATGATGACGGGGAAATTTGGAGACTCAGCTTAGCTAGGCATATTCCCTCTATGCATCCCACCCACTGTGAAAGACTGCCTCTGTCCCCACCCCAGGTCTTGACTCTCAGTATGCTCTGAGAAGCTTAATACTATAATAATGATAATTCGTCATGTTGCTATAGAACTTCTGACCTTTCACATGTACTACCTCATTGCATCCTTATAAACAGGAGGCAGGGCTTATTATACCCATTTTATAGATGAGAAAACTTGGATCTAGAGAAATTAAGTGACTTGCTTCAATATAGTGGCAGAGGTGGAGCCAGAACCCAGATCTCTCACCACTGTTGCCATAATATGCCACCTTCACCAGGGGGCAGGTGAGGGCAGGGGAGAAAGCAGGGGCCATAAGCCATAAAGGCTGGACCATTGCCAACCCCCCTCTCCCTCCCTCCCCCCAGCCTTGCTGCTCTTCCTGTAGCCAATGTTTGGAGAGAACAAGTCTTGGACTTGGTTAGGGATAGTTGTTTGTAAAGCACTTAGCACAGTGCCCAGAGTTCCCTTCCCTTATTCTAGTAGAGCCTCACTGTACATGAGGTAGGTGAGGGGTGGGAGTGGAAAAAGCACCCCCTGGATTTGAAGTTGAGGAGATCTGGGTGTGAATCCTGGCTCTGAACCTTTCTAGCTGCATGACCTTTGACAGATGGTAATAATGCTCGACCTCATGAGGTTGTTTTGGGAAAAATGATCTGAAAACCTTGAAACTCGGAACGTTTGTTCCTATTATTATACAAGCTTATTTCCCCCAAGTCCCCACGAAGCTTCCCCTCCCTATTTCTGCTGATCTTGGATACTTCCCAGAAGCTCTTTTTGCTAGGTCCCTTCCCTGAGATGTCTAAGGCTCTGAGGCCTGGTCTCTGTAGGCATCCTGGTTCTTTTTTAGCCCCTTTTTATTAGACCAACCTGTCCTGGAATGTAAGCAGCAGCAGCAGTGGTCTGAGATGAATAACACTGCCCTCCCCCCCCCTTCTGCCCCCTGGGACTGAGCTGGGCGTGTGCATTGGCCTTGGCCTGAGCTAGGTCTGGGCTGTGCATGGGTTAAAGGAGGTGGAGAACTGGGAGGCTGGCTGGCTGGCGTGGAGGAGGAGGCGGTGCAGAGTGGGAAGGGAGACCAAGCGGTTGGGTCTCTCCTCTCAGTTGCTCTCAGCTGTGGACCTGGGATCAACTCTGCTCTTTGCTCCCCCCACTTGGCTTCCCCCACAAGATTCACTCACTCCCTCACTCACCCTCCTCTCATCCTTGGGACCCAGCTTGTCACTAATTCCAGCTGCTGCTGCTGCTACTGTCCACTCCCCATCTTATCCAGCTCCCCTTCTTTCTGCCGCCCCCTGGAAAGCACCAGCCCCAGAGATCCACCCACGCCCAGTGGCTCCTCTGCCTGGAAAGGTGAGTGGTCAGAAGGCATGACTGCTAGAAAGGCGGGAGGGGTGGAGGCAGAGCTGATGAGGAAGCTGGGTATGGTGGCATCGAGATCACCCTGGGAAAATAAATAGCCAGGGAAGCTGGGACTGGCCTCTCAGGTCTCAGGTCACCAGGGTGGACAAGTCCATCCAGAGATCAACCTCTTCATTCCCCAGACTCTGGGTGAGACTACCACCTCCACAACATGGACTCTGGATAGCTAGGATCAAGTTTGGCTTCTCTGTGTGTATATGTGCACCAGCTTTGGAGTTAGAGGGGATGGGGTGCGTGAAGGTGGATGATGTCTCTACTCTGAGAGTTGAGGGGAGTTTTGTTGGTAGGGGAAGTTAGTGGTGTCTATGGCTGCTGGGATCCAGCCCAGAAGGAAGAGAGGGGCTTGTATCGTCAGATGCACACAGGAAAAGATGGGACACCTCCTCCTCCCTGCTTGCTTGTTCCACACGGGCCCAAGGGCACGTCGTGGGGAGAGGAATGCAGGAGATGTCGTGAATGTCTGCCCCTGACTTATTCTCCCACTCCCACTTCTACATTCTTTCCTCCCTCGAACCTTGACTCCTGTCCCTGAATTTAGGGTTCCCTCTATTCATCTGATCCACTCCAGGGGAAGGGAGACTTCCCTATGCTGGGGTGGGCGGGGAGGAAGAAATCATAGGGAAGGGAAGACAGGAAAGGGTTAAACATAAGCTTCACCTGCCTTTTGCCCAGAGTAGATGCCTAGTTCCATGGTCTCTTGCCAAAGGGCATAGGCTGGCATGGGGGTGTCTGGCTACCTTCTCTTTCTCCACCCCTGCCCCCTTCTTTACCCCTCTGGGCAGAAATGGCTAATCCAGGTGGTTAATGAACAGACATATGTGCAGCTGCCTTCCAACCCCCTCTCTGCCCTCCCTCTCCCCACCCTCCCCCCTTCATCTCTCCTTTTCTGACCCTCCAATGCTCTAGCTTTTCTTCACTCCTCACATCCTTTTTTTTTTTTTTTTTTTTTGGCCAGGTAGGCCAGGAGAGAGTTAATCTCAGGCTAGGTGTTCTCACCTCCCCCCCACAACTTGTGTCTCCCCCCCACCCTCCAACCAGGGAACATGGCCAGAGCTGCCCCAGCCCAGATGTTTTTAGGCTAGGTCGCTGTTCCTAGAAGAGGAAATTGGGGGGGGTGGGGTTAGAGGGATGGCTGGGAGGAACTCACTATGTTCCCCCTATAATACACTGGTCTTGAGATTAGAGATAAAGGTTCAGGGATGGGAGGTACAGGGGAATGGGGTGAAGGGTAGGGGGTTAGAATAAAAGGAAAGAGGAAGGAAGAGTACATGGTAAGAATCCAAAACCTGGAAGGGAAGGGCAGACAGCTGTTGGGATGAGACTCGAAGCTTGCAGATGGCTAGGCAGAAAGTCTGGGAACTAGGATTCCTGGGTTTCTTGGCTTTTTTTTCTCTATCATCTGGGAAATGGAACTTTCCTTTTCATTACCCACCGTTTGTGTCAAAGAAAAAGGGGCCTGGGAGGGTGTGGTGGTGGTGATTGTGTTAGAGATGTATCTGGCTGAGGTAGGGGAGGATGGACTCTGGTCAGGGAAAAGGGTTGGGGGATAACCCCTCTGGCTTCTTCCTTGACATTTCTTTGGGCCCCTTTCCTTATACAAGAAAACTCCTAAATATCCATGGGAGCGTGGAGGGCTTGGGGTTCAGTTTTGGTAGGAGGTAGTGGGGTTCAATCTTGGTAGCTGATCCCATCACAATAATAGCTCCATTTACTTCCCTACCCCTTCTCCTCATTTCTCTGTCTGGGAATGTAAGATCCTTGCTTATAGGGACTGTCTGATTCTTTTCTATACTGGCATCTAATGGTTGACAATGGAGAGGGTTAGAGAGGCAGAGGTCTGAGTGATAGGATGATAGATTTATAGATGGAAGGGACTTGTGAGGTCTTCTGGTCCCACTCTCTCATTTTACAGATGAGGAGAGTGAAGTTAATGAGGTCTCTGTGAGCTGGAAGCTTGACTGGGCCCTTCCTTCATTTCTGATCTTTGGGCCCCGGGTTCTGATACTAACTTTGCTCTGCCAACTGTGAATTTTGGATAGAGATCCAGAAAAAAAACTGGGGTGAGAAAAGGGGACAAGGAATTTCAGCCTGTTTTGTTTGAGTGAGAAGTCCTTATCTCCCATGCTTTGAAAGTAGAGAGAAGGCAAAAACTTTTTAAGAGGCTAAGAGTTAAAGGGGTTATGATGCTATAGCTTATGTATGCAGAGTGGGGATCTGGACCTTCTTCTAGTTCTTTAAATATCTTTCCCTCCCAATCTTGTTTCCTAATTCCCTGCTTCAGAAACTCCTCATGTCTGTATGTTTTCATGTGCCCCACTTATTCCTGGTTCAATGTTTCTCATTAGTGGGGGAGGATTTGTTTAGAAAATATAAATTGGAAGTTTGGTTGTTAAATGGGCGTGTTAATTGTGTATGTGTGTTTGTGTGTGTGTGTGTGTGCGCGCGTGCGCATGTGAGAGAGAGAGAGAGAGACAGAGAGAGAGAGACAGAGAGACTGAGAGATTTCAAGGAGGAGGTTCATATATTTTGACCATCTATAATTCTTGTGATGGTTGTAACTCAGATGATGTTCACCAGCCTTGTGGTCTTCACTGAGAATAGAATAAGAAAAAGGTGAAGGGCAGGAATGATAGTCTGGATAGAGAGTTATATGGATTCTGGCCAGAGCCTTAAGTAGCAATTTTGGCAACTGGGGAAAGCAGCACTAACCATACCTTCAAATCAGCTTGCAGTGGGAAAGACATCAGAACACCAGCTCGGTTGAGTGCAGACTTCAGAATATGTTGGGGAGGCTTCTATTAGGGGAAAGATCAGGGCTGATGGGTTGGGTGAAGGTGGAGACAGGGACTGGGTTCTAAGTACAGTTATTTCCACCTGTTGAAGGAGCATGTATACATACTGCTGTTACTCTCTGAATTTCAGCCTCCTCATTCTTGATGGAGATCAGACTGTGGCATCTCTTTCACAGGGGGTGATATTGAGGAGTGAAAGTGATCTTCTTTTGGTCATAGTTTTCTTGTTGAAAATAATGTGCTTGGATTCCATAACCTCTAAGGTCCCTTGAAATCCCTTGAATCCCATAATTAGCAACTTTAGAAAATGAGACAGAGGAGTGAAAAAAACACATCTCTGGATCTCAGTTTCCTTCTTTGTGAACGATGAGGTTCTGCAAAATGATCTCTGATATCCCTTTCAGTTCCAGCCTTCTCTCTCTCTATCTCTCCCTCTCCCTCTCCCTCTCTCTCTCTCTCTGTCTCTGTCTGTCTGTCTCTCTCAGATTTTTTCTACCCATGGTAGACAGGTCAGGGCCCTCAGAGTGGATACCATGTGGGAAGATCATAGAACCTTAGAGACTTTCTGGTCTATCCTAAACCAGCAGATGAGGAAACTGAGGTAATTTGGGGAAGGCAGCCTGTACATAAACCCTAGCCTTATTAGTCTCATGGTAGTTTGTATTGGTGCTCATACCTGATTGAAATGTGTGAGTTTGGGGGGAGGGTGGGCATTATCAAAAGGCAAGACCCTCGTCTAAGTCCACATACAACCTTTGGATTCAGACCTGTTTTCTCAACCTGGACCTCCCCTAGTCTATCCTTGGGAACTGGCCATAGAGGCCTAGCCAGGATATTAGTTACTGAATAGAGGAGATAGGTTTGAAGGGGAGGGGCAAGGCAGGGGGATCTTGGGGGTCCAGCAGTTAATCTTTTGTGCTGTCCCTAGAGTCATTTTTTCTCTTACAGCTTGAAGAGACACTATCTATATGACTGTGATGGTCATGAGGCAGCTAGGAGATAGAAGTAACCTAGTGTTCTGGACCTGGAGTTCAGATCTTGCCTCTGAAACTAACTTGTATGACCCTGGGAAAGTCAATTAACCTCTCTTTGCTTCAGTTTCATCATCTGTGAAAAACACAAATTTCATCTACCTCACAGAAATTAAAAGTTAGCTCTATTATGATGATGATTTTGGTGGAATGGTTTCTGGAGGAGGCCCTTGGAGGTAAGTCCTTTTCTATCTGACTCTGGAGTGCTCCAGGGGAATGGAGAAGGTCTTTCTTTCTCAGGGTCTCTGCCACTCTTTCCCACCCAAGATTGCTTCCCAAACTCTACCATTCTCCGTTGACTTCTCTGCTGGTCCTCCCTGGCACCTCCCAAATGGATGATTATTGTAAACCAAGCATTGAAAGGTCAATGACTCATATGGCAGGTCTCCCTGGGTGGGTCTCTGGCATTCTTTGGGACCCTGTACTCCACCCTTGATTCCTTTTTGGGGCCCAGCCTTCCCACCCCTCAAGCCTCCTGCCCTCCTCTCTTTTTGTCTGGCGGTGCTTCTTGGTCCTTCCTCATGTCCCCTCATTCCTCCCTTTCATTCGAGGGATGGAGGGATGGAGTGATAAGGCCAGGGAGCATCCCAGCTGTCTTTCCCCATTCTGCGAAGGTCTGCCCTTCATAACATCTTGGCAGATGGACCAATCACTTGTTCTCAGAGACCTTTAGTGAAGAGCTTAATGATTTTCTAGGGTAAAGTTTCCTTAACATTGAGTCTTAATCCTTTGCACTGCTCCCAAAGTCATTTCCCCCCCTCTTGGATCTTGAGAACATTCTCTGTTTCTTTGAAGTGGCCAGGATCTTGATGGAAGGGACCTTGGTAAAAATTTCTGCCTATTCCCAGAGGTCTCTTCCAGGTTCTGAAGGAGACTAGGCAAGGTTAGAATTGTTCCTTCTTCCATGAGAAATGTAATGAAGAGATGAGGGAGGGAGACAGACAGATAGACAGACAGACACGCACACACACACACACACACACAAAGACAGAGAGAGACACCCAGAGACAGAAAGACAGAAAGGAATCTAGAAGTAGAGTGAACAATTCAGGTCAGATATATGAGGGAGCAGGACCACGGAGATGACCCAGTATGGTTGGATGGAGGATTGAATCTCTCTGATATTCAGGCTGTTCAGCTTGTGGGCATAGCTTGGTTAGTTGGTGAAGTGAATCTCTCTTTCCTCTACTTGGAGCATCTGAAGTATAGAGGGGGCAAGCTGTATCCCTCTTCTGATCCCAGCTGAGAGTTTCAGTGGAGATTTCTTAGGTATTGGGATGTGCTGGGGTCAGACTTCACACCAGGAAAAGCAGCCAGGTAAGAGTCAGTCAGTTCAGTTGAGTGCCTGGGCATGGAAAGCAGCTGACCCCCCTTTTCTGCTCTTCCTCTCCTGTTGACCGGGGACAGTCCAGCTCCAGCCTTTGTGGGCTGCTTGACTGGCTCTCCCTCCTGTTTTCCCCTAAGCCATTGTGTGTTTAGAAGCTTGGGCACAAGGGAGCTGGAATCAGGGTGGTTGGATGGCCAATCTTGTGGGCTATGCCCCACCTCCTGAGTCTAATATGCATAGTCACGTTCTCTCCTCTCCTTGTTCCACCACCCAAGTGGCTTCACCTTCTTTCCCATCCTTGGGGTGGGGAGGCTAGGAGAGGCAGCGAATCAGACACTCAAGAAAGTTAGGTAGTTGTGTCTGCCTCTGAGAACAGACCTGTGTCTATGACTCAGGACACCAGGCTCTCCCCTCCCACCTGCTCCTATGTTTTCTTTTTTAAATTTATTTGAAAAAAAATTTACTTATTTTCAGTTTTCAACATTCACTTCTACAATATTCCCTATGGTTTTTCCAGTCTTTTTTTCCTTCCACTCCTTGCAACAGTTTGCCCCAGGAATTTCAGCCTCCCTGTCTTTTCCTCTTTGCTTTGATTTTCACAAATCAGATTTAGAGCTTGGAAGGGATTGAGAAGTCATCTGGTCCAATCCCTTCATTTTACAAATAAAACTGATGAATTGCCCCTTCCTTAGGTTAAATGACTTACCTAAGGTCATACAATGACAGGGCCAACATTTGAGTAGGGGGTCCTTTGATTTCAAATTCACCTCTGTTTCCATTTTACCAGGCTTACTTCTGATCTTTGAGCCTAAGATTGTATGTTGGTGTTGGGGGAGGTGGTGTATGGGAGACATTGGAGGGTGAGTTGGACTGGTGTATCTTCTAGCAGGGCTGGGTATGGGCTATTGAGGAGCCCAAGTTAGAACCTTGGCACCGTGTCCTCTGAGGGCCATACTGGGACTGTGTAAACATTCCTTTTTAGGGCTTAGAGCTGGGAGATTGGGAACAGGGACAGCAGTGGGGGATGGAGGTGTGGAGAGAACAGTTTATCCTTAAGGGATCTTAGGGAAAAGATGGGGAAGGGGATGCTTTCTATACTACCCTCACAGGGGGCTGCATTGTCCAAGGTGAGGGTCTGGCTTTAGTCTTCCTTGGCAAAGCCTTCCTCAACTACTCCAGCCCGAGGTGACTTCTCTCTTCAAACTCCTGAAATCTCCAGCATGCCACCATTTAACATACACCTACCTCTCTGTAATGAGTTAGCTTACTTTACCATAGTAGTCATTCTTCTTTAAATTAGAAACTGCTTGAGGGCAGGGACTGGGATTTTTGAATTTCCTCTTTCTCCATTTCGACTTCACAGGGCTAAGTACTTGTTGACTGAGGAATGATACAGTGGGTGAGGGATGAAGGTATTTCCTAGAGTTGAATTTGGTAAATCGGTAATAAAGGTTTTGGCACCCTGGGCTCTTCCCAGCACCTTATTGTTTCCAACACCATCTTCTCTGAGTCCTCAGGGATTGAGGTAGGATGGGGATAGAAAGAGAATTTTATTAGGAATTAGAACGCCTGTATGTGAGTCTCAGATCTGCCATTTACCATGACCTTAGACAAGTGATTTCTCCCCACTAAGCCTCAGTCTCTTTGTAAAATTCTCTGTTTGTTTTTTAAGGTCCCTTTCATTTACAGACATCGTTGTTTTTTCCTAATAAATGGCTCTTCATCTTTGTCTCCTCCATAGCTGTATCTACTCAGTTTCTCTGGTCCCAGAGGTGAGGTAGGGACAGGGGGAAGGCATTAAAGACCTCCAGGGGCCCTCTCCAGCCCAGGGAGTCCATTAACATTTGTGTTTATAAAATGGTCTGAGAAAGTTGCCATGCACTGTAAACAAGAAACACTATTATAAATCAACTGAACTATTCCTTCTTGGATTATATCCTACCCCTCAGCAAGAATTATGGAATATGAGAATCTCAGGACTGGTGCAGGGCTTTCAGTGTCTGTCTCATTCAGGACCCTATTTCTAGGCAAGTTAGCTTCTTGTTCAGCCTATAAAGATGGGGAATCCCCAACAAATGAGAACAGTTTCTGTGTCTTAGATTATTTTCTCTTGGTGTTTAAGCTTCATCCTTTTTGCTGTCACTTCAGCAAAGATTGAAAGGTGGTAGAGTGAATGGAGAGGGTGCTAGACCTGGAATCAGGAAGACCTGGTTCAAATCCTGCCTGACCTGCTTCCTGGTGGTATGACCCCAGGCAAGTCACTTAGCCTCTGTTTTCCTCAGTTTCTTAATCTCTAAAATGGGGATAATATATCACTTGCCTCCTAGGGTTATTGTGGGAATGAAATGGTATAACATAGTTAAAGTGTTCTATGAATGTTAATTCCAGGTAGCTTTGGGAACAGGATAGATACCCTGAGTAATAGTGCCAGTATCCAGGAATAAGTTTCATCTCACCCCTGACTCTTGTTTCCTCAGCACCTATTCCTGTTTCTGAATGACTTCTCCTTTTGTTCCTTTTTTATTCAGAAGGGTTCACATATTCGACTTGAGCTTTCAGTGATCCCTCAGTAGAATCGGCCAATTGATGTACACATATTTATTAAACACTAACCTGGAGCTCAGTCACTTACTCAGCATAGTGGAGAGGTGATCTTGGGGGTCCTGTCAGGGGGCTATCAAACTGAAAAAGCCTTAATTATGTGAAACCGTGTCTGTTATCCAAGCACCAGGACAATGCCATGGACTTGGTATTTACCTAATAAAAGTCTGTTAAACAGAATTGAATTAACCAGACCAGCTCTGTTTGAGAGACTTCACTCCAGAAGATTGACCATGATGGGGTGATTTTTCATGCCTGTGTTAGCTGAGAAAGACCAGGTTTGGAGATGCTGTGATCTGCATCAGTGAAATAACCAGGCACACTTTTCAGGTGTCTGTGTCTAACCCTGTGGTCAAGCAGAAGTATGGGTTCTGCTTTCACTTAGATTATAATCTAGCTGGGGAAGATGAAGCACGCAAAGATCAAGACAAGACAAAATGTATTTGAGCGTTAAATTAGAGATATTCAGAGGGAAGAAATGTGCCTGTTGGCTAGATGGGTCCATAATGCTTTATGAAGGAGGTGGGATAGGATCTGAGGCTGGAAGAAGGGTGGCTAGGATTGGAGTAGGATACAAGCCTGAGGAGTATCTGTCAGGTAAGGGGTTAGGGTCCTGGCCCCATTTGAGGAGATGGCCTGGGCAGTGAGTAGTGACCAGTGTCTGGAGCTCAGCAAACTAGAATCTCAGTCTTGGGATCATAGGGTCAAACTCTCAAGCCAGAAGCATCTGATAGGGAAAGATGGGGAACCCGAGGCCCAGGGAGGTTTGGCCTAAGTGGGTGGTGTCAGAAGAGGGATCTGAGCTTAGGCCATCTAACCTAAGAGCCAGCGATTATTCCAAACCAGGCCTGCCTCTGTGGAATGAAAGAATGAATAAAGCATTTATTAAGCCCTTTCTGCATACAAAGATTATGTACAATCATTTTAAAAATCATACTTTATTATGGAAGTGCTTGTTTTATTCCATAAATTAAAAATAAAATAAATAAAACATTTAAAAATGCTAATTGCTAGAGCTGGAAAAGTAAGACAGTCCCTGCTCTCAAGGAGTTCACATTCAGACAACACGTAAGCAAGGTGTACATAGTTCTAGGTGGTAGGTACCATGATTAGAGCTCCAGCCCTGGCATCAAGAAGACTCATCTTCCTGAATTCAGATCTCACCTCAGATGCTGATTAGCTGTGTGACCTTGGGCAAGTCACTTCTCCCTGTTTTCCTCAATTTCCTCCTCTGTAAAATGAGCTGGAAAAGGAAATGGCAAAGCACTCTAGTATCTTTGCCAAGAAAACCCCAAATGGGCTCACAATGAGTTGGACATGACTAAACAACAACAAAATATGATTTTTGCCTTCCCTAGGCCTCAGTTTATCCATCTGTAAAATGGAGATTCTGTGACATCCCTCTGATGGGATTGTACCTTGCAATGTGGTGGGGGTCTGACTAAACTGCCTA
The DNA here is from genome assembly GCA_028646515.1 of Pseudochirops corinnae. Lineage (NCBI taxonomy): Eukaryota > Metazoa > Chordata > Mammalia > Diprotodontia > Pseudocheiridae > Pseudochirops > Pseudochirops corinnae. Next base: position 148,984,792 of record CM053591.1, on the reverse strand, counting down.
CTTACCCACAGAGGCTTCTGATTCCAATCCGAGGATCTTGTTTTTCCATGTTAGTTTATATGGAATTTACATGTTCTTTTGATGTCAGAGTGCCACAAAAATCCCCAGGGACTTGCTCTTCCCCTGCCCCCCGAATCTAATTGTAATTGGTTCAGCCTTGGGGAAAAAACAGCCCCAAAGCAAACAACCTTAAACTCTGGGTCAAGTCTTGTTCTCACCCTGGGGCCTTCAGTTTACTCTGGGGAGTTCTGGATTGAGAACAAGCTTCACTCTCAATCCAGGGGCTGAGTTTTCTCTCTCCCCTTCCCATCCCTATGGGTCCCTGGCTCCTCTCACTCAACCATGAGAGATTCCCTTGCTCCTCACCAGTGCCTGCGTAAAGGGAAGATCACTGGATGGATGAATCGTAAATGGGTGGATTGAGGTTCTAGTTCGACCTTAGTCAGATAGTCTTTATGAGTGCCTACTACGTGCCAAGCACTGTCCTAAGCAACAGTCACCTTGGCAAGCAATTTCGCCTCACCTCCCTCATATGAGACAGGTAACGATTCCCACATTAAGGAAGACGGGGCTAGATGAGCTCCCTTCCAGCTACAATATTCTTTGTGCTATGCTCCTAGGATCGTAGCTTTAGAGCCAGAAGATCAGTCCTCTTATTTTACAGAAATTAAATTGCCTTGTCCAAGGTCCCACAAGTCATAAGGACAAGAGTTAGCATTTGAACACAGGTCCTCTAACTTAGAGGGAAGCTAGGTGGTGCAGTAGATAGAGCGCTGGGTTTGAAGTCAGGAAGACTCATCTTCCTAAGTTCCGATCTGGCCTCGGACTCTTACTGGGCAAGTCACTTGACCCTGTTTGCCTCAGTTTTGTTATCTGTAAAATGAGCTGGAAAACAATTCCAGTACCTTAGCCAAGGAAAACCCAAATGGGGTCATGAAGAGTCAGGCATAACTGAACAACAACCTCTAACTTAAGCATTTTGTGCCCTGTCTGTTAATATTCTGTAGCTCTTGCCTGTTTTCCTCAATCAGACCCTTCCCTTGAGCCCAGACAATGAACTTCACCTTGAGCTGACCTATTCTCTCCTCACCCCCCTTCCACTCCTCTCCCTCTCTCTCTGGCAGGAAGTTGCGCTGATTAGGTCCCTAATCACAGGCAAAAGACAGACCTTCATGAGCTGAGGAGGGTTGCCAAGGGACGAGAGAAGAGCTGGTCAGAGAGAGATGGGTCCTTCTCCATTTGAGGTGTGTGACTCAGTTTAGGGGAAGTAGGTCTTGCTGGGCGGGGATATTTAGTAGGTACTCTGTTGGCATCCATTCATGGACATGGGCAGTGAAAATGGGGACAGGGAAGGGAGTTGGCTGGTTATGGTAAAGGGTAGGGCCCATGAAACTGGCTTTGGAGAGAACACGCTGCAGAGAGAGGGGACACTGTCATCAGCTTTGATGGGATCAGGGGCCATTGGTCTGGCCACCTCCCATCCTATGAGTCTAAGTCAGGGGCACAATGATTCACAGCAGGGCCTGATTTAGCACAAGCCTTTGAACCCCAGAACTCTGAATTCAAATGCTTTGCAATGGTTTTACAACCTCAGGCAGGTCTTTCTCTCCTAATCCCCCAGATTTCTGCCTTAAACTCCCCAGATTCCTCAGGATAAGAAACCTTCATCCCAGGGAATCAGTAAGGCTGTATTACCCTCTGACTCTCCTGAGACTCAAACAAGATAAAAAAGGAAAGACAGACTGAGGTCAGCTTTTGGGGTGCACTCCAGTGCTAAGTGCTTGGAGAAATCACGGGAGACTCTTTCTCTGTCAACAAGCACTTATTAAGTTGCTATATTCTAGGCACTGTGCTAAGCTCTAGACATACAAAGAATGACTTATTCTAATAGGAAACTCTCTTGCCAACCACTATGTACAGACAAGGAGAGCTAGGCTTGTGGGGGGTTGATGGAGGGGTATCCAGCTTGAAACAGGTAACTAGGAAGTGGTATTGTAACAAATAGGAAAGAGTCCCGGACCTGGGTCTGAATCTGAGCTTGGACACTTACTGACTGTGTGACCCTGAACTGGTCACTTCATCTGTTTCCCTCCTGTAAGAAGGGGAAAATGACTCATCTCCTACCAACCTTATATGGTTGTTTTGAGTAAAATGCTTTGTAAACTTTAAAGTGTTACATAAATATGATTTGTTATTCTATAGACATTTACTAACCATCTGCTAGGTTTGAAGTACTTTGGGAGGCCATAAGGGAGGCCTGGAAGGGATTTTAGAGCTAGTAATTGGATTTAAGTGAGGCAGAACTGTGTAAAGTCACCAGCCTCACTTTCTCCTCCAGAGCAGTCTGGGTCCAGTGGCAGATATAGATCAGACGACTAGAGATGGCCCTCCAATACTGCATCAAAAGAAAGAGTGAAGGAGGTAGACTGATGATGCCTCCAAGCATAAGAAGGAACTTCCTGATAGCAAATGATAAGACACCCTCCTTCAGGCTAAAGGAATCTGGGGAAATAGTTCTCTGAAACCTCTTCTTTGAGAGACTGCCAGTAAAATGGCGAGGAAGAAGTCGAGTGACTTGCCCAGGGTCACACAGCTAATAAGTGTCTGAGGTTGGATTTGCACTCATGGCTTCAATCCAGCATCTCCTAAGGGCTGAGGGAAAGAAAGTCCCTACTGTCAAGGAAAGTAAAGTACCGGATTCTTGACTTTTTTTTTTTGTCATGGACTGCCCCTTTGGCAATGTGGTGTAACCTATGGCCCCTTCTCAGAATAACATTTTTAAATAATTGAAGGCAATGCTAAATTTCAGTTAATGGTCAGTGAAAATAAAGATGTAATGTTTCCCTCAACTCTTTGAAATCTGTTTGCAGAGGTCTTGAGGGTCCATGTGTGCCAGGTTAAGAACCCCTGGAGTGGTTGAATTTCTCCAGGGCACAAGTTTTTTTTTGTTTGTTTTCTTTGTATTCCTAGTACTTAGCACAGTGCTTGGCATGCAGTTGGTGCTTAATGAATGTTTTTTGACTGACTGACAATATTTAGAAAGCTCGGTGGGATGATACTAACAGCTTTAAGGTTTGTATAGCACTTTACTATTTTATCAACAACCCTTTGAGGTAGATGCTATTATCACCCCCATTTTACAGATCAGGAAATAGAGGGTTTGCTAAATTACTTGCCCAGGTCCCCCAAATAGTAAATGGTTGAGGTAGGATTTGAATTCAGCACTTCCAGAGTCCAGGTCCAGCATTCTATCTGCACATTGTACCACCTCAGTGATCTCCCTTGGCCAGCCTGAGAGTCTGTGAGCCTTTGAGCTCATCAGAGGGAGGCTAGGGCAAATGTTCCCAATGTTTGCTGCAGGTGTGGCTGGGCTGTGCATGCCTGAGAGGTGGAGGAGACTTGGAAAGAATTAGCTGCTGCTGCTGTCCTGTTGCTTCTGAAGCTGGTGCAGTTCTGTCTGCCAAGCCGAGTGTGGGAGTAGAGGCAGAGCCCCCGCCAAAAGTCAGATTCCAGGGTTGAAGCTGAAGGAGGGGTGGGAAAAAGGGGGAGCTCAAAAGGAAGAGGAGGAGAAGGGAAGGATTGTCCGTAGTTACCATCTGGGATCCCAAGAATCCCCTCCCTCTAGCCCCCTCCTCCTCTTTCCTTTTCTGCAGAGCTGTACAGCCTTTTCAAGCCTATATTAGATGTTATGTAGTCCAAAGGGGACCGTGAGTCTGGAACATTGATTAAGTTTCTAGCCTGGGTTAGGCACCACACTGGTGTAACAGCAAGCACCCTAGCATGCCTAGGGCGGCTACTAGCACAGGTTCTTAGATCTGCTTTTCTAAAGGAAAGCAACTCAAAATGGGTTAACAATCTTACTTTAATCAAACATATCATTTACCTAGTTCAGGAGGA
>CM053591.1:148953360-148980395 GCA_028646515.1 Pseudochirops corinnae | reverse complement strand
TTCCCCCTGAACTAGGTAAATGATATGTTTGATTAAAGTAAGATTGTTAACCCATTTTGAGTTGCTTTCCTTTAGAAAAGCAGATCTAAGAACCTGTGCTAGTAGCTGCCCTAGGCATGCTAGGGTGCTTGCTGTTACAATGATTACAAATTAAAAAGGTAGAGTTTTTGAACAAAAGGGCATTACGAGCAGAGGACACATTAGGATAAAAGTGGGGAAGCCTAAAACTTTGAGGGAAAGCAAGTTATCTAGTTTGGCTGAAGCATAGGATATGTGCAGGAGAAAAAGTGGAAAATAATCCAGGAAGAATAAGTCGGTGGCAGATCATGAAGGGCCTTGAATAGCGGACTGAGTTTGGACTTTATTCTTTATGTTTTATTCCCATGGTGAGCCACAAGAGATTTTTTAATGGAACAATAATATGACAAGATCTTTTCTTTCTTTATCTTTCTCTCTCTCTTTCTTTCTTTCTTTTTTTCTTCTTTTCCTTCTTCTTAAGAAGATTACTCTAGCATTATTGAATAGGAGAAGTTGAAAAGACCAGTTAGGAAAGTATTGTCACGGTCCAGACAAGATATGATCAGATAGGAACTAGAGTGGTTATAGTAGCTATGGAGGCAATGACTGGGTGATGCATTACAGAAATAGAATCAAAAAGACTTGGTGACCAATTGGACATCACGAGCTGTTACTAGATGATCTGTATGTAAAATTCCTTCCTGTTCTAATAATCTATGAGTCAATAAACTTGCTATCCTGTTTATCAGTGTTTTGCTTAGTGAAGGCAGTGACCACAAGAGGCTGGCTGACTGACATAACCAAAAAGCCAGTGTATGGTAAGAAGAGAGATTAAGCCACCATGGTAAGATCTCCCAAAATCTCCAGGCCATATACATAGCCACTAATCTTAGTTCAGTTTATACTTTCCACTGCCCCTAGCCCTTCTTCCATTGTTCCCATCTCCAAGAACAAAAGTATAAGCACATGAAAATATACTCAGTCACATCTGAACACAAAGGGCCAAAATGGTAGCCTGGTTAATGAAAAGCAATACATATCTAATTTCTACGAGGCCTGATTTAAGGCAGTCTGGTTTAATGGAAAGAGCACGGGGAGCCAGGAGATCTGGCCAGGAGGTCACTCAGAAAGCAGTAGGACCAGGAAACAAATCCAGATTCTCATACTTCAGAATGGTCTCTGAGCCTCAGTTTTCCTATCTGTAAAATAAATTGAGTTAAACTGGATAAATTTCTAAGCTCTCTTCCAGCTCTAACATCTTATACTATATTATTATTCCTCTTAAGCCTCTTGTCTTACTTCCTCTGGCTCTGGGTCACATGGCCACAGAAAAAATAATTGAGTTTTTCAGGTACAACAGGCATCAGCTCCCAAAGCAGAGATTCCTATCTCCAGGTCAGAAGCTGGAAGATGTCCAGGAGAGATCTGGTAGCCAGATGACCTTGGTCACCAAACTTTCTGAACCTGACACACGCAAATACATACCCCTCCTTTCCCAGAAGCCCCTGTTGACTGAGTTTTTCAAAAGGCTAAGAAAGGCCACATTGGCTCTTCCCAAAGACCCGGTCACTCCCGAACTCAACAAACCCTCTCTGTTCTCTATTCACTCTTGCTGATCCCTGAAAGGAGGGAGGTGACCATAAGACTCTCCCTTCTCCAGGACTCAGTTGATCCCTGCTGAGTAAGAAGTTGAAGATTAAGCCACTTTGCCCAGGCTGGCCTACAGCTTGGCTTTAGGGAGGAAAATGTGCCTAGCTAGAAAGATCCAAGAGGAACACTGAGAACTAAGCCAGAGAAAGAAGACTGTCCCCTTCTCCATCCAACCCTGGAACCCAGGGCATTGGAGAAGTAAGAGGCAGGAGGGTGAGGGATCAATCATAGGATCACAAATTCAGAAACACAAAGAACCTTAGAGATCCAACTATTAAAACCCCTTCATTTTATAGATAAAAGTACGTGGGACCAGAGGGGGATCTGAATTACTTACAGTCATATAACTAGTGAGATTCTCTGTTTCTCAAATCCAATGTCCCCAGAAGCAGTGACCAGAAATACTGGCTTTGCTGGACATCTCTATAAACAGTTGATGGAGGCGGCTAGGTAAGGAAGTAGATACTGATGAAGCAAGCAAGACTTGAGTTCAAATCCTGTCTCGGATACTTAGCAGCTGAATGACCCTGAACAAATCACTTAACCTTTTCTGTATCTCAGTTTCTTCATCTGTAAAGTGGGGATAATAGCACCTACCTGCATCAAACGAGTTAACATATGTAAATGTACTTTCTGAACTTTAAAGCGCTCTATAAATACTTGCTATTATAATTAATATTATTAGAGACAGAGACTGAGTCAGAAGGGCAGAGTGTTTAAAAGGGTGAGAAAAGATATCTCTCTCTCTCTCTCTCCTCTGTCTCTGTCTCAGTCTGTTTCTCTCTCTCTCTCTCTCTCTCTCTCTCTCCTGTGCAAAGTCCTAGATTTGTCTAAGAAGCAGGTTTTGAGCGTTTTCTCAGAGAAACCAACTCTTTCTCCACCTTATCTCCATGTTTCTCTCCATCCTTCTGTCCTGCCCACTCCACTTAGTTTGATGTCAGAGCTTCTGGTGGCCCACACATGCCTTAATGAAATGCCTCAAACTCTTGACTGTCCTAGAGATGTGAAATCTCTGGAATCTTGTCTCTCTACTTCCCCTCCCCCCAAAATGCGGCAGGTCCTGGCAAGCATCATTATGAAGAGGACAGACACTGCTGACCTGAACAGCCTGGGGATAGAGGGTCATTGGTCATGGATAGCCCACCTCAGAGTGCCTGTATCAGACCTGCAAAAGGGTCCATGTCAAGATTGCCCTTCAAAGGGAGCTTCATGGAAAATCAGACCCACACACACACACATCCCCTCCCTCTCTCTATCCTTCTCTATCCCTAACCTCAATCCCTCCAGCTGCCATTATACCCTCTACCTCGTGATCTTTCTCATCCCAAAAACAAAGTCTCAATAGTAAGGGAGTTGAGACTTTACTACATCACAGACATCCAGCCCCTAGCTGGCACTCCCTTGGAACCTTGGACCACCCAGTGTTCCCCTGGGTTAGGCAAGGACACTCCATTCTTGAGGGGAGGGAGGAAAGAGAGGAGAGGAAAGGAGAGAAGAGGTGGCTCCATTGGAATCACAGGAGGTTGGACTATATCTTTCTTTCCTCTCTCCCTCCATTGGTCTTACGTCTTACCACCCCTCTTCCAAAATATTCCCCTAACATCCTTCTTGGCAGCCCAACTAGTCCATCCCAGCTTGGGTCAGACTTTCAACTCAACCCCATAGCTAATGCTGCCCTCTGATGCTGTTGTATGACCAGCTCCATAAAAGGGCTTGGCTATGCCCAAACCCCGCTGTGTGTGATAAATGCTTTACATCTGGAGGGCACATCTGGGTGGGGATGCAGCCCTTTAGAGAAAAGTTGAGGGTAGGGAGGGGGAGAGGAGGAACAGAGGGGAGTGTTACTGAAACAGAAAAGCAAATGTTAAGATAATTAAACCTCTAGGGCTTCAGAGCCCCAAACAAAACAATCAACCAGGGAAGAGAATTCAGATTCTGAAAGCAACTTTGCCACAGTCCCAGGAAAGGTTGGCCCACTCCTGCCATAAACAAGTTAGCTCTCCAACAACAGAAGACCAAAGGAGAAAAGGCAGGAGGCAAGAGTGCACCTGCCCAGTAGGGCCCCATTCCATTTCAGAGAGCAGGCCAACATCCAAGCCAAAGTATCTGACCCTTTCCTTCTTGGGCCAACCACAGTAACAACAATAACAATAATATGCAGTCTTTTATGTTTTTCAAGGCACATTTACTCGAGCCTAGCATTGAGGTAGGGTGGAGTACACAGGACTGTCCCCATCTGACAGATGAAGAGGAAACCGAAACCCAAAGGAAACCAGAGAATCCCAGCATTGAAAGAGACCTCGACTAAGAGGTCATCTAGTCTGACACATACCTGAACAAGAATTTCCTCTCTGAAGTATCGCCACACAGGGTCATCCAGCCTTTGACCAAAGACTGCCAATGAGGAAGAACCTACTCAATCCCATCTCACTTTGGGATGGTTCTAATCATTAGGAATTTCTTCCTAACATTAAGTCTGCTCCCTCTTCCATGTGACAGTCCTTCAAACACTAGATGTGCCCCCCAACTAAGCACTCTCTTGGCCAGACTAAACATCCTAAGTCTCCTTCACCAATCTTTCTACAATATGATCTTGACACACTTCAAACCCATGTTACCTTTCTCTGGGCAAACTCCAGCTTCCCCAAATAAGGCACCTAAAACTAAACACTATACACCTGCTCAAAGTCAAGTTTCCAGAGCTGTAACTAGCAACGTTGGCACCCAGAGCAAGCACCACAAAATGTGATGAGGAAAAAAGCGATGCAAAACCCTAAAACAGACTTTTTAAAACATAAACAGTGGGGAGCAAGGAGAATCCAGGGAATCGATGCTCACCCAAGGCAGATCCCACCAGATATCACTCTGTGTATAGGAAAGAGAGACCCAGAACACTCCAAGGCCTAGGACTGGGAAGCCAGTTACTGAGGAGGTCAACATGGTGGGCTGGAGGATGGAAGGAGTGTTCTGTGAACAGAGCAGTTCCACTCTAGGGAGGAACTGCTATGACTGTTGGTAGGGAAGAAAGAGTAGCTTCCTATTTTTAACTAGTTTTTCTTGCTAACTAGTGCTGAGTCAATTGTTTTTGCATTGCTGAAAGAGAAGTGTTTTAAATAACCCTACAAATTTCAGTGCCCTGAAACAAAGACCTAGTTACCTCAAACACGACCCACCCCCCTCCCACCAGTTATGGCTGTCAGCAACAAAGTTGGGTCTGCAGCCCAGGTCTCCTCAAAGGCATCACAGTACAGTGGAAAGAACCCCATTGGTATGGAAGTCCTGGTTCAAATCCTTCCTCTGACACTACTTTGTCCAATCTTGTCACTTACTATCTCTGGGCCTTAATTTACTTGACTGCAAAATGAGGGAGTTTGACTGAATGACCAGTGGGGTCCCTAGATCTCTCTTTTTTTTCCTTTTTTTTATTTTTGGAGGTAATAAGGTTAAGTGACTTGCCCAGGGTCACACAACGAGTAAGTGTCTAAGGCCACATTTGAACTCAGATGCTCCTGACTCCACGGCCACTGTACTATCCACTGTACCACCAGCTGCCCCTCCCCCCCATCTCTTATCTTAAGAATTCACTAAGCACTGACTATGAGCCAGGCACAGTGCTAGCCAACAAAGGCAAATAAAGAAGAAGCAAAAGACAAGGCCCTTGCCCTCTAGAAGGTTATAATTTAGTTTTAAGCAATCAAAGTAACACTTACAAAACCACAGCAAACAGTGCAAGATGATTTTCTTAATTATGGGACACAGATTTGAGGTAAGGAAAGAATTCTTTAAAGATGAGATTTAAAAAAGGCTTGGCCTTTGAGGAAAAAAAAAAAGAAGACCTGGGTTTAAACCCCACTTTTGCTACTAATTCACTGCATGAACTTAGACAGGTCAGCTTTTATATGTAAAATGATGGGATGTTTAAGATTATTTTTAGAACTACACGCTTCAGTGAGATCACAGAGGATAGAATACTCAAGGAAGGATTCAAAAGGAGGTGCCAGGACTCAAGCTTAAAAGACTATAGAGTTTGGATGGATGGTAGGGACTGGAGAACGCCTGGATGAAAAATGCATTCTCTATTTCTCTATCTGACATTGGGCAGGTGTAGCAGCAACCACACTGGCATACCGGGATGGTGCTAGCACAGCTTCTCGGGTTTGCTTTACTAGGAAAGACAGCTGTTCAATGGGTCAGCAATCTTTTTTAATTACACTTACTAGTTCAAGGGAAAAGTCAGCACCCTGAACTTCAAAGAAAATACAAACAGAAAATACAAGCAGAGAAATAAAGACCAACAGAGAGGGTTTCTTTACACATTCTGAGGTTAGCATTTTTGCTTTGGGGCCCACTCATTGGAAGTGCTCTTGTGATTTGACCAGATGAGACTCTGGGTAGCCGTTAAGGAGTGCCCCCCCCCAAAAAAATCCAGATGTTGGTGTTTCTCTCTCTGGTAACCTCAGAGTATATATACCTTTTTTAGAGCCAAAGGGCATTATAACCCTCATGACTCAGTGCCTAATTAGAAATTAGCAAAAGGTGTGAAAGCCTGCCTACAAGAAAGCCTTCTCTAAGCAAGCTTCCTTAATGGGCTCCATATGAGCCCCTATTCATGGGGGGATGATCTTAAATCCCATTAACATTACAGTGGGTTGAGGTGGGTGGATTTATATTAAAATAGTTCATTTTACTAGAATTACAGAATTACAGCTCTGGAGCTAGAAGGGACTTTAGAAATCATCTGGTTCCATCCTTTCATTTCATAGGTAAGAAAACTCAGGTCCAGAAGTGTAAAGTGATTTGCTTTATTGTACAGGTAGTAAGTGGCAAAGGAAGGATTCAAACCCAGAGGACCAAATCAGGTCCTCTGATTCCAAATCTGGCACCTTCTCCATAGCACCGTACTGCCTCAGATCTTCGAGGCTCTCTATTTCCCAGCCTCAAAGATGGTGCTTCCTCCATAACTCAAACCCACCACCCCCTCCTCTTCCTCCTCCTCCTCCTCTCCTGGAGGAATGAGTAAGTATCTCTTTTGTTAAGAAAAGTGTCCCGGGAAGATCTTTAAAGCAAAAGTTTGACCAAGTCACTCACTCATGTTCTCCAGTGGTTCCCATTCCCTCTACCATAAGAGATAAATTCCTTGGCTCGGCATCTAAAATCTATCCCAAATCTTTCCAGGCTTACTACAAGCCACTTCTTTTCAGGAACTCTGTGTTCCAACCCAACTGGGAAATGTACCCCCTCCTCACCCCACTGCTCTCAGATTCCCTCACTTCCATCAGGCTCACTCAGCAGGCTGTCTCTTGTCTTTGGCAAATTAAATGAAAGGCACTTTGACTGACCCCAGGTTTCCATAACAGCAGCAAAAGCCCATCTTTTTAATACAGACATTTGGCCAGTGTCACTATATGGCTTCAGGACCTGGAACATCACTGCCTCCCAAGAAGTAACAGAGAAGCATCACTCAGGGAGCACGGAGAAGCGCATGGCGGGTGGGTGGGTGGGCGGAGGATGTCCTAAGGAGACATCCAAGGATGAAAAAGGACAAAGGGTGCATTAAAGCATGGTGCTATACAAAAGGGAAGATGGACTGGTCACATGTGGAGAGTGAGGGATGACAGATGAATGGCCAGTGGTGCCCCAGCAATGTCAGGAGAAACTGAGGAAGGTCTCCAGTGTACTGGCTAGTGAAATTTTGGGAGGATATGGACAAGTCACACAGGATGGGCAGGCAATGAATGGCCTGCAATCTGCATCGTTGAGGGAAACACCCAAATTGATGAAATCACAGCATCATTCAAATTTAGGAGTATCTTTATCTGTTTGTAGGATCTATTCCCCTCTGGAAAAATATAAGGTTCTTGAGAGCAGGAACTCCTTTCAGTTCTGTCTTTGTAGCCACAGTCTTATGATACTTAATAAATATGAGTTGGACCAGACTGGAGTGAAGGAAATGCTCCCAGCTACCCCCATCCATCCATCTATCTAACCAAACAGTTAATTCTTCCCAGTGTCTAACCTGAGTGCCTTCTGGTACAGCTTTAAACACACCTGACCAATCACAATTATTCACATTCCTTAACAAGAATACCAACCTAAGATCTAGAAACCCATCTCTGGAGAACTGTTACAGTTGAAGAAAATGAAGCCCAGAGAAGGGCACACCTTGCCCCACAAAGTTTCAACTAGTCAGACATTGGGCTGGGAACAGAAACCCCAGCATCCAGGCTCTCCCCAATTTTGCTGCCTTCGTCCCCTCTGAAGGCCCTCCTCATTTTCCTACAGCCTGATCCCACTCAAAGGTTTCCAAGACCACATACACAGGCAGACCCCCTTCCAGCCTCCAAAACTCAGCCTGTCTCCAGCCGTGGTTTAAAGAACAGGGGGAAAGATCAACTTGGAAAACTCTTAGAAGGAACAAAGAATAGAAAGGGAGGGCATCTGAGGACCGAGAGGAATAAGTCAAAGGGAAGGGGCCCCTCCTTCCTAGAGAAGAGCCGGCACCAGTCCAAAGCTGGAGGCCCCCTTCTCCTCAGCCCATAATTTTGGGGCCCAAGGTAAACTGAGTATCCTGCATCTCTCCTGATACTTTTCTGGTGGCCACAGTTAGTGAAGCCGAGGGATGCAAAATTTACAAACCCAGTTAGGATGTGGTTGTGGAGACCCCTAACCATAAAGGAAATAGAAGGATAAAAACAAAAAGAAGCCACATGGGTCAGAGAAAACTCTAGAATCTAAAACTTTTTAATTTGGAAAGATTACATTTAAGACATGTTACCTATCATCTCTGTTTAAGAGGGGCTTCAACTCCAGCAATAGTCTGGAGTCAAGAAACGAGTTCAAATCTGGTCTCAGACAGTTACTAGCTGTGTGACCTTGGGTAAGTCACCTAACATCTGTCTGCCTCAGTTTCCTTATCTGTCAAAAGGGGATAATAATAGTACCTGATTCCCAGAATTGTTGTGATGATCTCATGAGATAATAATAGTAAAGTTCTTAGCACAGTGTTTGGCACATAGTAAGTATAATATATTAGCTATGATAATAATAATGACTGTTATATTAAATAACTATTATTAGTCAGAAGAGGTCTCTCCAGGGATTCTTAACCTTTTTTTCATCATGGACTCCTCTGGCAGCCTATGCATCACTTCTCAGAATAATGGTTTTAACTGCATAAATACAATATATAGGATTACAAAAGAAACCAATTATATTGAAATATAGTTATCAAAATATCTTTTAGAAACAAGTCCAAAGAACCCCAAGTTAAGAACATTTACTCTAGAAGTCTTTAGGGAAGAAGAAACCACCACATCTCCTGTTTCAGTGTTTTTCTGGCCCTTAATAGAAGAATCAAAAGGCAGCAGGAACTTGGACAGGCCCAGTGAGAAAGGAGACATTCCCTTGTGAAGTTTTCCCTGGAGACCCCATCCCTGAGCCTACAGATGGCCACAGCACAGAGGATGAGTGTCTCACAGGCTGCATCTCATCAGACAGAGGACCGTGATTCATTTCCTCCTAATCCAGGCTGTGGTCAGAGAAGTCACCAGCCTCTATTCCCCACCCAAATATCCCTGTACATACCCCTCCTACCCCTTTCACACATCCCCAGACACAGTAGACTTAACCTCAGCAAGCAGCTGAGGGAGGGAACCAGGCAAGATAAGGAAAAGGCTCTTACTCACCACCAGTTCATGGCTAGAAGGAGGAATGCAGGGGGCAGCCACCTACACAGAAGAAACAGAAAGGACAAGGTTAGGTTCCATCATCAGCATCTCTGGTCAAAGCCAGAACCAATGGAGCCTTCCAGACCTCAGGTCATCTGTCTCCCCCACCCCCAATCAAGTCCTTCTCCAGGCCCAGTCAAGCGGGTGTACGGTTATCCCTGCTGAAAGCTGGAGATGTGATGAACTCCTTAATCCCATCATCTCCCACTCATTATGAACTCCAAGTGTTTTTTGCCTTGTCTCAATCCCCTCCTGCTATATTCCAGGGGGACAATCCCACCACGCAGATAAAAAGAGGACTCCCAAAGCTGTCCCTCAGGCACTGACAGGAGTCTGGGGTTCTCATCCAAGCTCAAACTTCAACAACCTCCTGAAGTCCTTTCAGCCTCAACTGTCTCTCCTGGAAAATAAGGCAATTGCAGACCACAGGTCTTTCACCTTTTTGTGTGTCCTGGCCTCCTTCAGCAGTCTGGTGAAGCCTAAGGACTTCTTCTCAGAATGAGGTTTTTAAATGCACGAAGCAAAATATAAAGGATTACAAAGAAAGCCAATTATGTGAAATACAGTTATGATTATATGGGGTCTATATAATACATCATATATATAGTATGTATATAAAACATATGGATATTTCAAATGTTCACAGACCCCAGGTAAAGAACCTCTGGACTTGCTGATTTCTCAAGTGCCTTCCAGCTCTAGAAGCCTGTGATTCTGGGAAAGATGCACCGAAAGAGCCAATGAATGACTTTTTAAAAACATTCTGAAAAGTGTTATACAAATGTAAATATATAAGATTATAAATTTGAGCCGGCAGCCCAGCCTCCTCATTTTATATAAGATGAAAATGAGGCACAGACAGGCTAAGGGGTTGGCCCCAGAGTCACCCGAGAAGTAAACAGCAGGAAAGGGATGCAGACTCAGGCCTCTGACTTCCAATCCAGGCCTCTCTCCGCTGCCCCACGTTGCCAGTGTCGTTGGCCTTATTAAATTCCAGCCAGATGCAGAGTGAGAAGGAAGAAAGCACGCATTTATTAAGTACCTACTATCTGCCAGGCATTGCACTAAACACTCTACAAATATGTCACTGGATCTGAGGGGAATAGGGAGAAGGACAGACGGGAGGGGGAAGGGGGAAGGGAGGGGAGAGGGGAGGGGAGGGGAATGGGGAGGGGGTAAGGGGGTAGGGGAGGGGGAGGGGAAGGGGAGGGGAGGGAAGAGGAAGGGAGAGAGAGAGACAGAAAGAGAAAAAAGAAGACAGAGACATACAAAGAGGCAGAGAGACAGAGGGACAGAGGGAGAGGGAGGGAGCTCTCTCCTCCTTGTGATAACATTCCCCTCACCAGTTAGGGCAGCCAAACCATTATCCTGACAATTAGCAGGGCCATTTATCAGAGACTCTCAACTTGTTCTTTATTTCCAGCCCAGGACACGTTTTTCTTGGAGCTCAGTCCTCAGCCTTGGCTCTGATTCCCCAGGCCAGCCGGCAGGGGAAGGGGGACGGAGGGGGAGACTTTTTCTCTGGCAAGCAAGCCTAGGAGCCAGCGCTGGGCACCAGCTGTGGCCGGTCATATCATAGGCGGCTGCCCCGCTCCAGCCTCAGCACAGACCCCCAGTTGAATGTCTGTGAGGAAAGGGACACAAACAGGCAGATGTGGAAGGGGGAGGGGGGAGAGCTCATCCAACTCAGCTGCTGTCCCTGCAACCAGGCTCTGAGCAAAGCAGGGGGAAAATTTCTTTTTTATTCCAGTCATTTGGACCAGTCCCTCCAGCCTGGCCCCTAGAAGCTCCTTCTTGGGTTTTACTGCCCACAGTCTAGATCATGCCAGGCAAGCCCATTAAAGTGACCTAGAGCAGCACCCACACCAGTGCTGACGGGGCAGACCCCACATGTTGGTGGTACTAGACAACTGTGGGCAGAAAGCAGGAACCAGTGACAAGAGCCTCTGTCTAGGCATCCAGAACTCCTTAGCTCTTATCTCAGCCCTGCTACAAGCTCACAGAATGTCTAGAGATCACCCAGCTCCATCCATTCCATTTTAAACTTGAAGAAACTAAGACCCAAAATGGCACTTTACCAGAGCCGAACACTCAGTAAAATGGCAGACCTGGGACACCAGCTCAGCCTGTCCAATAACTGTGGCTTCTCACTATGGACCCCAGGGCCACCCATAAAGCTGGCCTTTAGTCTCCCTTTCTGTGCTATGGGTTTCCTCCAGAAAAATTCTGTGAGACCAGAAATCAAAGGGACCTTGGAAAAGAACCATCATTTTGACTATTGACCATACTTGCTCATGAATAAAGGCACTTAAGTAAATGCACCTCCAAAAGCATAAAGGTCCCTCCCTTTTTTCCCCTTTTCCCTTTAGGCTAGGGGGCTCTTGGCCTAGATTATAGATTTCAGGGGAGCCATAAACTTGGATAAGAAAACCACATCTTTATTGTCACTAACCTTTAACTGAAATTTTGCAAATCCATCAATTATTTAAAAACATTATTCTGAGAAGGGGTCCATAGTCTTTAGTCTGCCAAAGGGATAACACAGAGACAAGATTAAGAGCCCCCAATTTAAACAACAGGTCAGGAAAAGAGCCAAAGAGCCATATGTTGGAGGGGGGAGATACCCAGAAAGGAAGGTAAGAAAGGGTCTGGGGAGTTAGGAGTTAGCCCTAGGTTGACTCAGCCAGATCAAACCTCTAGGCCCTTTTGCCCAGGATAGCTCCAAGTGTGTATGTGAAACCCATTTCTACAGACAACCACCTGCTCTGTCACCTCCCTTCCTCTGTCTTTCTCTCCCCTGAGCCAAGAGGAATAAGCCTTGCCCAGACCAACAAACCATACTAAACTCTGGGTCTGTGAGTTCTAATCTCAGCTTAGCTGGCCCTCTAGCACTCATTTTCTCCCCTAAAGAAGCCTTCGACCATACCTCCATCCCTGATCCCACTACCTCTGGAGAAGAAAGGAGAGGGGGGAAGGTCTTTCAGGATCACACTGTCTGAGTTAACAGCTCACATCTAAAAATTAACCATCTTTCAGTTAGAAGGACGGGGCTGAAGTCAGATTTTAGAAATCATCCCAGCAATGGAGGGAAGGTAAATGCTGCCTCCACCTCCTTGAAATCTCTTTCTATAAAGATCATTTTACTCTTGTGCTAAAATGGATATTTTTTTTAACCCTCTGGGGGTTTGGCAATGTCCCTATAGTATAGACATGAGAAGACTGTTAGATTCAGAGACAAAAAAAATTGGGCTCAAATCATAGCTCTGCCTCCTCCTACCTGCATGAGGCAGGTAGTCACTCCCCCCCTGTCCCCCCCCTCCCCGGGGCTTCAGCTTCCTCCTCTTTACAATGAGAAGTTGAACTAAATAAATGTTAAGGTCTTTTTTTTAGTTCTAAATTCTATGAGTTGGAATTGGGAAGGCATGGATAGACGGATAGGACAGATAATAGAAGTCTTCTGAAATGGATGGTAATGGGAAAACAAGGATATCCCATCTTAAAGAAGATTAATGGACTGTCTCCAAGGCTGAGAGCTCAGCTCAGGTATCCAACCCTACTGCTCCAGGATTTCTACTGATCTCTCAGGGCAAAGCATCCGAATGGGAGGCAAGGCATGAGAGGAGAGTTGCCTTTAGAAAGAGGTGGTCCCATGGAGAAGATGGAGAGTGACCGAGGTCAGGCACCCAGATGTCTGGGTTCCACTCATGACCCACTGCTCTCCAGCAGCCTTCCTCATCCCTCCACCCCACAGCTGTGCATTCCATACTGGCCAGACCTCCGGCTTTGTTTTCTGTTTGGGTGTTTCTTCTCTTCCTTTTTTTTTTTCTTCTTTTAATGGAGAAATGTTTCCTTAAAAGGCCCTCTCCTTCCCTCTGGCGGCTCTGGCCCCTGTCCACCAGCTCTGAGGGCTTGGAATGTGCCAGGGAGGGTGAGGGCCCCCTGCCATGCTGGTGTTCTCTGTTTCAAATACTCCAGGGGTGCTTGAGAGCACGTCCCTTCATCCTGCCTCTTTGGTCCCGTCCTTTAAATCTTTCTCCAGGCCAAGGGAGAGCAGATAACATTAAGCAATGGCGTTGAGGTTAGGAGAGGTGGGAGCCTAGAGTTATGCATGCTCCATCAGCCACCACCCCAAAGAAAGTAGCATTCAGAGAATGCCTGGGTCCTGGCTCTAGTCCTTGAGCCCTAAACCTTGAGGAGATCTCTTGTCTAGCTTGGGTCTCAAACTGGGGACAGAGTGCTATCTCTGAGAACTGGTCTTCCTTCCCTCCTTGGCAACTACCAGTTACAGAGGGCATCAAGAAAAAGTCAGAAAGAAAAGGTAATGAGACCACTGAGAAGGCAGAATAATCCTAGGCCACAGCAGGCACCACAGTATTCAAAGTCAACCAAACAATCAGTAAATATGTACTGAAAGCTTCTTCAAACACAAGTCACCAAATACAGATTCAACTCAGAAAATAGAGGATTGGTCCTTAAGTGCCCCTAGGCATTTGTGGTCTGAAGTTCAAGGCAAGACAGAGGAGACAAATATATAGGAGAAGATCTGGGAGACAGAGAGCTGAAACCCTGAAAGGCAGTAGACAGAAGGCTGGAGTAGCCAAGCCTCCCCAGAAGAACAGCAAGGATTGACTCTCTAAAGTCTTTAGTGGTGGGCAGCAGCGGCCTGCACTTTTCATCTTCCTCCACTTTGCCCTCAGAGTCTCCAAGCCCTTTACACAAAGGGGTCCCACTCTCTCTCCAAGAGGCACAATGGGAGTGGCCTTTGTCCTGAACCAGAAGGGATGCTTCCAGAGCATAATCCATCACATCCCACCTATTTGGCCCCATCTTTTAAATGCAAAGCACCTTGCATGATATCTCATCTAGTCACCTGGATCTGGACAGGAATCCGTGTCTCCCCCTCATCCAAATTGATGGGGGTTTCATCCATTCTAAAATCACCTTAGAGAACATAGTGAAGACACATTTCCTTCCTGATTCTCACATTTCACGGAACCCTCCCGGTCCAAAAGTCCTTCCCGATTTCTGTCCCAATCTCTGCTACTGTATCTCAACACCAGTTCTACCCCCGGCCAGTACAATATTGGATGGCACTGTCACAGCATCAGAAACCAGCCAATCACTGAATCACAGGGACCCTATGAGTAGGGATGGACCCGGTGATTCCTAGACCCAGAGCTAGAATGGCCCACTAGAGCGCATAGAGTCAGATGAAACCCACAGAACATATAGATATAGATATGTGTGTGTGTGTATACAGAGAGAGAGAGAGAGAGAGAGAGAGGAAGGAAGGAAGGGAGGAAGGAAGGAAGGAAGGAAGGAAAGGAGGAAGGGAAGGAGGAAGGAAGGCAAGGAGGGAGGAAAGAAGGAGGGAAAGAAGGCAGGGAAGAAAGAAAGAGAAAAATAAAAAAGGGAAGGGAGAAAGTAATATGGAGGGAAGGAGGAAGGGAGGGAAGGAGGAAAGACAGAATTGGAGGGCAGTGAAAATATTTTAAGTACAGGAGACTGATGCCCAGGGATGTGACTTGGTCAAAATTACACAAGATGTCTGCTGACCCCAGATTCACTGTACTCCATTGCCTTGGAACATAAAATACAGAAATCACATCTGGAAGGAGGCCTTATAGACTGTCACTTCTAACTTCCTCAATCTAAATAATGCTGCCTACCCTCGCCCTTCTGCAATAAGCCTAGAATGCAATGACTCCTCTCCCTGAAGGGTACCCACACCCAAAGGCCTGAGACTAGATAGCTTAAGAGGGAAAGAGAAGCCTTCCCTCAGCATATATCTTCCAGCTCCTCTTCGCCCTTCTCAGAAACCTAGGCACCCCCCTAAAGCGTACGGCTTGGGGCCACATGCTCAAGTCCATCTCCTACCCTAAGCCCCCATCCTTCTGAGGAAAGGAAGCATTTATTTTCCCTATCCATTCTTTTTCTCACTGTCTTCAAGGGAAGCCAATGAGATGAGCTCTGATCCTCACCCCCTCACAGTGCCAACATCCCCACCCTACCACTATTAACAGTAACAGCTGGCATCTATCTAGCACTTTTAAGGATTTGAGAAGAGCTTTATAATTATTACCTCATTTTATCTTCCCAGCAACCCTGGGAAATAGGTGCTATTATTATCTCCATTTTATGGATGAGGAAACTGAGGCAATCAGAGATCTGGCCCAAGGTCAGAGCCAGTATCTGAGACTGTATTTGAATTCGGGTCTATCTTGACTCCAGATCTAGAGCTCTACTGTGACACCATTGCTTTAGTCAATCAATCAATCAATTAGATTCAACAAGCATTGGACAGTCAAGGACTAAAGGCCCTGTGCTAGGAGCTGATACAAAGCGAAAAGTAAAATAGGCCTTGCCCTCAGGGAGCTTCCATGCCACCTTAAGTATAAATACCTGGCATGCTGGCTGTGCTCAGAGGCAGCCTAATGTGCCAGCAGCCCTCTTGTTGAGGCTACTGGGGATCTAGAGGCAGAGGAGGGGCTTTCTCAGCTTTTTAAGGACCCCCCCTCCCCCCCGGTTGCTATATACTGCTAGGGCGCTGGGATGAGGATGGGACTAGGAAGAGTCAACATAGTTATGGTCATTCTTTATGTGGAAAAGCATAAAAAAGCGGGGATAGTGGGAGTAGCTAGAGCCAAGGGACTGAGAAATTGACTGCACAACGCCCAGGAGGACTCCCTTCCTGCCTTGCTCCCCTCATAGGAAGGGCACTGCACCCCAGGTGCTGCACTCAGTCAGGCTTTGAGACAAGCCCAGGATTTGTCAGGGCCCCCTGGTTTCCTTTCTCTTCCAAGAGGACACCCAACTCAAGACAGCCTTGACCACGGTTCCACCCATTCTGTCCATTCTTCCAGGCCTGGGGCTAGAGAGCTGGCTGGCTGCTATCTCTTGAATCACTGTGGCAAGCCCCAGTGAGTCTAGCGATGATGCTCTGTGAACTGAGGACACGAAAAGATTGAACCTGATTTCATGGGTGTCCCAGAAGGTGCTACCTGACCCACACAAGTCAAGAGCCAAACACTGTTTACTCTAACAAAGAAGCCCATCTCAAATACACCTCCCTTCACAGTTCAACATATGGGCACAGTTACAGACTAGACAGTCCTTCAGGAAACTCAACCCGCTATGAGGTAGGTGAAGGAATGCAGAGGCCAGTAAAAAGAGAGGAGTTCCATATGCAACAAGTAATCTTGAAGAAGACACCAGGTATTCTAATAATAAATAATGACAGGGTAGTGGAAAGAAAATGAAGGACCTGTGTTCAAACCACGGCCTGTGTGACTGACATTGACAAATCGCTCAGCCTCAATGTACCTCAGTATCAACCTTTCGGCTCTAAATCTCAAACTCCATTCTTATGTATTATCCTTCCCTGCTTACCCTTTGTCTTAACTTTGACTAGATGTGAGTTCAAATCCCCCCTCCCACCCTGATTTTGAGAGAAATGCCTTATTCCCCACATTTTACAGTTGAAGAAACTGATTCTCTGAAATAGGTTCCAAAGTTAAAGAACCTGGGTTTAAATTCTGGATCTCCTATTTACTGTGATCTCAGAAGACACTGGTTTAAATAAATGTCTTCATCTGTAAACTGAAAATGTCAGAATATGTGATCTGTAAGGCCCTTCCAGCTCACCCAGGGGCAAGTTCATGGATAAAGTGTCAACACCACGGCTCTGCCCAAGATGCCTCCAGTCTCTGAGACGAAAGGGAAGGGGGAAGAATGAATGGCGTCTTAGAAAAGCTTCCGCGGCTTCTGTCACCCCTGCTCTGCTCCCTCCCTGGGCCTCTCCCTCCCAAATATGCCTGGCCCACTCATCCCTTCTGAGCTCTGGGCCTCTCCTCTCTCCTTGTTCTTTTCTTCCCTTATATAGAGTTCTGCTGTGGTACCAGGAAAGGAAATTCATAAGAGTTCCTGGAGGCAGGACGGGGCCTGTTCCCAGGGACACCTAGAGCCAGGGAGAGGGTGTCCCAGCCTATAAGGGTTCTGAGCCAAAAGGCCCCTGGAGAGGAGCCCTGACCCTTTCACCAGACAATACAAAAGGTGGAACTCAGAATAGGGGTGAATATAGGGAAGAGAATTCCTCAGATTTGTGTAATGCCTAAATGGACAGAAACCCCAAGGCATTTCCTCAGTGTCCCCATCCACTTAGCCCCTGCCCCTTGCCTACCCCCTTCTTCCCCAATATCCTCCCAACTCCTACCCCCAATGTTAAGCTCTCCGGGCAGGAGAGTTTCTCTTCAGAGGAAATACTGCCCACACTCCATCTCAACCTCGATGCCCAAGAGCCACTCAATAATCTATTCAGACCTGAAGAAGAAAGTGCTGGGCTCACCTAAACTCTTGCTAGCTGCTTTCAGCTTTCAAAGACCAGCTGGACTCAAAACAAAGGCAGTGGAGAGGAAGCTGCCTTGGGAGTCAAAGTTTGTCACCTCTTACCTGTGTGACCTTGGGCAAATGACAACTACTCTGAGACTCTTGTAAAGCAAGTTGGATCAGAAGGTCTCTAAAGTTCCTTCTACCTTCTCAGTTAGAAGCCTATAAAGGTCCAAACAGCAGAGAGACAGAGATAGAGACCGAGAGAGAGGCTACCGTGTCCTCTGGACTTCATTTTCTCCAATACAGTCCTAGGTAAAGACTGTTCCAGAAGAAACCTCAGAGTGTCTTCCCTATCTCAAATCTAGTTCATCAGTATTTACTAAGAGCTTACTATACGAAAACCCCTGCTTGAGGGTCTGGAATACCAATACATAAGCAAAAATTAGACCTTGCATTCTGCCGAAGGGGTAAGATTATATACACCTAAGTATATAAGGTCATGGAAGGGGCTGAGAGCACTTACAGCTAGGTGGGTGGCAGCAAGGTCAGGAGATGTTTCCCTTAGGATGGGAAACCTGAGCCAAATACTGAAGGAAGCAAAGGCTTCTAATCCAAAGGGGGTCAGTGGAAAGTTTATTACAGATGGGGGGTGGGGAGCAGCCTGGGCAAAAGGTCAGAGATGAGAATTAGAACACCATGGTCAGGGAACAGCTGATCCAGTATGGCCAGAACAGAGAGTCTGTGAGGGGAAGTAAGAGAAAATAAGTCTGGAAAAAATAGGTGGAAACCAGATTATAGAGGTTCCTAAGTGACAGCCTGGGCCATCTGTATTGTGCCCTAGAAGCAACAGGAAGCCACTAAAAGATTTTTGATTAGGAGAGTGATACAGTCAGATCTCCATGCCTTAGGAACGTTAATTTGACAGAAAGTCACAGGTTGACAGCTACTTTGAGAACTCTCATCCCTAGAAGAAGAGGTTTCACTTAAATCCAGGCTTTCAGTTTATGCCCCATAAGCACACACACACCCCCCCCCGCCCATTTTGGAAAAGTCCATTTTATAAGCTATCTCTCCAAAATCCAGACTCCTTTGCACTGAGAATGAGCCCAGGCTGGATAAAACCTTATCCCTCACGTATAACATTATCAAATTGCTCGTCTTCTCAATGGGGAAGGGGAGGAAATCTAGAGTTCAAAATTTGAAAAAGAATGTTAAAAAATTGTTTTTACAAGTAACTGGAAAAAATAAAATATTAGATTAAAAAAGTAAAAAAAATCTCAAGCAATCTCCCTCACACCCCTATTGATTCTACGTCCTATTTATGGAGTCAATCCAGGGCTTAACTATCTACAACAGAGCGAGGGCAGGACCCAAGTGGAATGAAACTAAAGGAAAGAATGCATTTAGCTCAATAGGTCCCAATTCCTCATTTTTCAGAAGCAGAAAATGAGGCCTCCGGAAGTTCAGTGATTGTCTAAGGCATACAGGTAGCAAGCAGCAGACCCGGTATTCAAATCCCAAGCTTCTGGCTCCAAATCTTTTCCTTTTACCACCATCTCTTTTCCAAATATGGAGAGTAAGAGAAGACCTTCCTGCCAATCTGAGACCCTAGCGTTGAAGAGGTAGTTAGACAAGTTTGGTCAGATGGTGTGGCAGAAGAGGAGCCAAGTAAGAGAACAGGGAGATAGGAAACAGGACTTGCTTATTTTACTGGGTCAATTCCAGTTTTTTTTCCTTAGGTTCACAGATTAAGACTTGGAAAGGATCTTAGAAGCTATATTGTTCAATTCTCTCATTTTACAGATTACAAAATTTATACCAGGAGAGAGGTTTAAGTAACTCAATCATGCAAGTAAGTAGAAGGTACATAAGGCAGTATATGGAACAGGCAGGATTTATCTATTCATTCATCCACCAAGTAAACATTTATTGATCACTTATTTGCTGTAAGATTGTGTGCTAGACTCTGTGAGAAATATATGGCTCCCACCTTCCCAAAGCTGACACTTTAGTCATACAGAGAGATCACTACATTACAAGGTGGTGTGTGATGAGAACTGAGGTTTCCATCTCCCATCTGCCCACTTTTGTACAGGTTATCAGGTCATAAGAAAGATACAAACCAAGAACAAAACGAGTTCTGAGCCAGGGAGATCCCTTGTCCTGGGATAAGAGGCAGGAGTTGGGAGAGGTGAATCAGGAAAGCTTTCATTGTAGCAAAAGGCATTTGAGTTAGACTTTAAGGGATGAGTACGATTTCATAAGGCAGAGATGTGAAATAGGAGAGAACATTCTGGGTGAGGATAGAGAAGAAGGCAAGAAAGAATGTGGTGACTTCCAGGAAAGGACCACAGGATTTGGAGCTGAAAGGAAACTTATGGGCCAAACCACATTATTTCAGAAATGGGAAAATTCATGCCCAGCAAGGGGAAGTTGCTTGGCCATAGTGACATGTGCCTAATGGCAGAACCAGAAGTCAAACCCCTATCTTCTGCTTCCAAATCCACTACTGCAGATGACTTTGGTTATAGCTTGGACTATGTGTAAGAGAATGATGATGAAAGACCAGTTTGGAAATAGAGACTGAGGACAGGATGTGGAGGGCCTTGAAGGCCAGTAGGGTTCAACTTGATTTGGTGAGAAATGGAAATCCCCCTAAAAGTTTTTTGAGTAGGGCTTGTTTTCATGAAAAATCTCTCCTGGCTAAACCACTTGTGTCCTATCTTGAGTCAGAGTAGAAAGCTGGCTGGCCCTGCCCCATTTTCTGGGTTGGCCTTTAGGGGACAAAATATCTGACCCAAAGCTGCGTTGAAAGAAGAAGACAGGAAAGACTTATCCAAAAAATAATCTGTGAACAATGATAAAGAAACAGGAAAAAAAAGCTCTTGATGCCAAATAAGAAGGAGACAAATGGAATTTAGAACTGACCACAGAGTGGAGAAACTTCAGGGGACAATATAAGAGGCAGGCTATATTGCCAAGCTATTTGGTAACCAGGGTAACTGGAACCAAGGAGGCCTCAGACTAGAGAATTTAGGAGGTAGAGGACCCTATCCCACCCCATCTCAAACCCTAGAGGAGGTCAGAGGAAGAAAGGATTGTCTTCTCAGGCTGGGAAAAGCAAAGAAACTTTCATGGAACAGGTGGCATATGAGCTGAGCCTCAAAGGGTAAGTAATAATAAGTAATTATTATAAGTAATTTTACATAATAAGTAAGGATAAGTAATAATAAGTAATAATTTCATTGAATAGAAATTCAGGATTGGTATACTAGAAGGATATTCCATCCTATGGAAATCCCCCATTTTCTACAGCTCTCTCCCAAGCTGCTCACTTTACCTGTGACTCAACTCCCAAGTCTCAACCTCTTTGCCAGCTTGACCCCTGAGGATGACTACCCAGAGTTTTATTCATTGATTGGTGAGAGCCTCCCTGGACCCCAATCATTCCTCTCATTTCACTTCTAGCATCCTTCTTCTGTCCCTACCAGCTTACCCCCAGAAGCCCCTCCTATGTCCAGATCCCCTTTCTATTTTGTATTCCCTATCAGAATATAAACTCATTGAGAGTAGGGACCATTTTGTTTTTCAATATCCAATAGCTATCATATAATAACCACTTGCTAAATTTTTTATCTACATAACTGTCTATCTACTTCCCCGACCTATTCCAATACAGACCATAGAATCATCTCTGCCTTTCTAAGCACCTCCTTCCAATAGGCCTATTAACTCCTTGAGTCCCAGGCAATTGTTTTATGTTACTTTGGATCACCTCCAAGTGCAGCAGAGTAATAGCTATTGATTTTAATAAAGGCAGTGTGGGTTAGTAACAAGAACACAGGATTTGGAACCGGGGGAAAAGGGGCTCAAATACAAGTTCTGTCAGCTATATTATTCCCCAAAAATCACTTTCCCCCTCATTTTTAAAATAGCACTTTTAGACCTGCCCTCCCTACCCCACAGGGCTGCGGTAACTTTGTAAAAGTTAAATCGTTATATAATTGTATTACATTGTTACTGTTGTGGTTTGTTGCTGTTGCCCATTGTTGCCGGATCTTCTGAGGGGGGCATTCTACATCTTCCCTTTTCTAAATATTTCAGGTAACAGTTAAGAAGTCCTTCCTGATGTCTAACCTAACGCCCTTCTGGATCACACAGAACCTGTCTCTTCTCATGAGGTTGGGAGCTTTCCAAAAAGATGGAATAAGAAGGCACTCCAACCCTATGGCACTGTTTACTCAGTAAAAATAATAACAACAATAATGTGTATCAGATCTTCCCTGCAATGATTCCTTCTCCATTCCTTTAGCCTCAGAGGCAATTTCACCCTTCTACTTATTTCCAGTAAGACTATGTCCCAGGCAAGTGGCACCTCTATGAAATATAGAAAGTAGAATGTCCTCCATCTTTGGACTTTCATTCCCAACCTTAGGTCTGGAACACCCTAGTAGAGGCAACAAAGAGAGAAGAGGGAATTCTCCCCTCTGGGATAGAAAACTGAACTCCCAAGCGAAATTTGCGCATCAAGGCAGCAACAGATTAGCAGGTGGAGAATGATGATAGGGAAATATGGTGTAGTCAAAAGTGAACAGGAAATCAGACCTGGATCTCACACACACACACACACACACACACACACACACACACACACACACCCCTGGGATTCCAGCAAAACCTTGGGAAAATCTTTTCCCCTCTCTGTTCTGATTCTCCTTTATTAGTAAAAATGAAGGGGTCAGAATAGATGAGCTCCAAAGTTGTTTCCAGCTCAAAGTCATATGACCGAAACATCATCTTGTTTTCTACCTTAAGACTAATTCAATGATGGAAGAAAAGGAACCCATTTGTTCTAAAACAGGAGTGTCTAGACATGATCACCAGCTCCCTGTGGCCTGAAGCCAAACTCAGCAGCCCATAGTGTTCCTAAAGGTAATATCTCCCCAACTAAACCAAGTCCAAGAAGGAAATGACAAAGTGATAATCTACCCAGCAAGGCACACATCCTTGGGAGTTGTGATAGCTATTGGAGAGGGAGCCCCAGACAGTGAGTCTGAATTCCTGGAGTCCCAATCCTGACTCTGTCTCTTCATTCATTGTGAGAACCACTGTGACAAGGGACTTAGCCTTTCTAAGGTTTCCTTTCTCCCCTTTGTTAAATGGAAAGATTCCTAGCCTCTTCCAGCTATCTCCCAGGGATGTAGCAAGATTAAACGTGAAGATATGGTCAAAAGTCTCTGAGCTATCTAGAAAGGTTACTAGAAGAATTTATGAGGTCCATGGTACAGTGATAGTACTTATCTAGGTTAGACTTCCAGCAACCTTATCCAGAAGACTGGCCTGAACAGGAAGATAAGGAGGGGGGAAATTCTGAACAACAAATAGTTATCACAAAGCTCATGCATTTTACCTGGTAGAAAAGGCCTTGATCCAAACAATTCTGCATAAAATAAAACATAATCTTAGAACTAGAGTGAATTACAATTGAGTCAGAAGTGCTGCATCTGAATTCCTGCCTTATTATTTCTAACCAGTGTGACCCTGGACAAATCATTTAAACTCTGGGTTATTTCCACATGTGCAAAAATTAAGTGTTCAAACTAGTCCACCAAGGTCTCTTCTTTCTCTAAATCTTACAGTCCTATGACTGGGGTCTGGATGGCCAATACCTGAGAACAGCAACAGGAAAAACTACCTATTTAAGGATATATTGATCTGGTGACATTTAGAGTAACTACAAACAGCCCGAAACACACTTCAACAAGCTCTCAGGACATCACTAGCCAGCAAGAGCCCAGTATAATAGCTAAGGTTCCTAACGATGACCCTGGAGTATCTAGAAGAAAGCAAAATTACATTTAGCATTGCAAACTGGAAGAGTGAAAAGAGAAGTGTGCTGAGAAAAGAGGAGGCATGAGTTCAAAGCCTAGGTTTTATCACCTGTATGACCTTCAGCTTAGGACTCAGTTTTGCCATATTTTTCCCTAAGATCTAATATTTACGATTCTAAGAAAACAAGGGAACAGTATAAGTAATTAGCATGTCTAATTAAGATCAGGATCCAGGGTGAGGAAACCCAAACCCAATTTGGCTTCGATGCTTAAGCACGGGATGGGATGGGAGCCCCCGGAAACAGAGGGCACAGCAACCGAGTTCAATGGAGCTCCCGGAGATACATCTGTAACTGTCTCAGGAAGTCGCCCTGCATCTCTCAATTAGCCTGCAACAGAGATTTGAACAGCAGCCAGCATGGCTGGCCAGAGGAGGCCTGGCCTGTATGTCACCGAGAATTGTTTGGCTCTATCTGACGCATATCCCTCCCTCCCTCCCTCCCACCCCACCCCGCCCCACCCCACCCCTCAGTTTCCCTCCCCTGCTACATCTCCCTGTTTCTCCAAGGACTTCAAGGAAACCAAATCTGAAACCAGGTCTGGAGCAAGGAGGGGAGGACAGAGATGAAAGACTGAGAGAGGGGAGGAAAGATTTAGTTTCATGGTGGACTCAGAAATGTCATGGATCAGATTTAAAACCAAGAAATCCCATTGGCACATGACATGTAACCATAGAGAGGTCTTCACAATACAGTCATGGGACCACAGATTTCAAGATGGAAGGAAAGGTAAAGATCATAGAGTCCAACCCCTCAATTTCACTGATGAGAAAAAAGAAGCTGAGAAAGCTAATATGACTTACTCAAAGTCATACAGTTGGTATTATGAGGCAGAATTTGAACTCAGGTCTTCCTGACTCCAAGTTCAATAATCTAGCTGTACCAAACTGTACCAAACTCTGAAATACCCAGATAATAGTCATGTTTTATATTTTTAAAATGCTTTGCCTGCTTTATGTCATTTGATCCTCAAAACCCTGTGGAGATTCTTGTGGAAGTATTATCATGTCCATTTTACAGATGAGGAAACTGAGTATTCAAGAAGTGACTTGTCCAAGGTCACACAGTAGAAAGTGGCAGAGACAGACAGAACTCAGCACTTAGGTCTTATGGCTCCAAATGAGCATGCTTTCTTCTCTGCCATGATGGTTCTCAAATGTGCACATAGACACAGACACACTTGAACTCACATCCACCCAAACAGCTAGTCAGTCACAGACGCTTGGGCCCTTCTACACCCATGCCTACACTCACAAGGATGTGATTTTTCTTCCTAACTTGCATCACTGAGATCTACAGCCTTTCCCTGGATGTGAGAAGGGGAAGTGGGCTTGTGCTTTCAAATCTGATGGGGGTAGGGGGCAGACAACAGGAGAGGTGGGGGGCCCAAAGGAACACTTGTACCTCAGGGTTTCTGCACTGAAATACCTCTGTATGTTGTTCATATCCTGTGAATATAGCACAAGTAAATTAGGACACCCTGAGGGCCCCCTTAGGGTCCTTCTATCATTCCTGAGAGGTCAGGGAGAGATTCAGAAGGGAGGGGCAGATGAGTGACAAAGACTGGGAAAAGTAAGGAATGGGGCTTAGGGGACTAGGAAATGAGAAAAAGGGAGAGGAAGGGGCCTGGGAACAGTAGGCAAAGTGAAAAATCAGAGGAGATTATTCCTAACAGAGAATTGTTCACTGTAAGATTATGTGTGAAAAGGGAGAAACCAGTCTGGGGAAGAATGATGGAATGATGTCAAAAGACAAATTTAAAAACAGGGGTATCCCCAAGTGAAAATCAAAGGCTAAATAAAATATTTGGAAATTTTGAGCTTTCTGAGTCCTCCTTGAGGGAAGAACATTATTGAGGTCTATGAGCTGGGGTAGGGACACACAACTGATGGAAATGGGGCTGTCGCCAAGCAGATGGGAAGGGGCATCTAAGCCCAAGGCTCTAATGGTATGGAGAGGAAGAAGGTCTTCCCCATCTCAATTTTACCCCCTAACTCTTCAAGGAGTGCAGAGAAGGGTCAACAGTTTCTATGACTCACCACCTGGATCTATGGGCATTTCCTGCTGGCCTGAGATGTCATATCTCAGCCTGGAAGCTAGCTCTTGCCCTTCGTGCAGATACATCCTCATCACTCAGTCTGCCTCTGGCTTCCCCAGCCCCTTCCTCTCCTCCCCATCTTCACCATCCCTTTGGAAAGAGTGGGGGTGGAGATGAGGGGAAGTGGGAATGATCACATGCTCTCCTTGTTCCCTGGAGTCAAAAATCCTCCCAGCCCACCACCTCTGAGTCACTAGGATTAAATTTGAGAAGACTCTGACCCTCCAGCTTTTCCTGATTAGAGTGTCACCCCGACAGCTTTGTTTCTGCTCTGTTTTAAATGATCCATGAGCTGCTTACAATGTTGAGAATAGAAGTCACCCAACGGTCCATCTGCCTGACCCCAAACTTGAGGGCTTCTCCACCAGCCCATCCACAATAGAAATGTCTACTGTTTTGAAAGATCTCCCCTCTTCCCCTCTCCCTCCAAAGAGCTTCCTTCAGCCTCTCAGCCCCATCCAAGACACAGGATGTGGGAAGTGATGCTTCCCATCCTATTGTAGCCCCTCACCCTTCCCTTCCTCACAGCCCTAAGTAAAGAAGGGGTAAGGCTAAGTGCCTTCTACAGCACGGTTCTTAAACCTTTTTGTGTGTCCTAAATCCCTTTTGTCCATCTGTGAAACCTACAGACCCCTTTTCAGAATTTTTTAAAATTTATAATTGAAGAAAATAATGTATTTCAGTTGGAGGTTAGTGAAAATTAAGATGCCATTTCTCCCTCATCCAAATCCACAAACTTCATGAAATCTATCCTGTTCTATAGTCTGAAAACCCATGTACCCATCTTCTCAATACTGCACCAGGTTGCTGTGGTTGTGTGTCCTTCATTCTTGAAGAGAACCATGACATCAGGAACATGATGCCAACACTTGCTAGTGAATTGGATTTAAGTGAAAGAGGGTTGTGTAAAGTCACCAGCCTCACCTTCTCCTCCAGAGCCATCTGGGTGCAGTGGTGAGATGCAGATCAGGACCACTGGAGATGGCCCCCCAATCCTACACCAAGAGAAAGAGTAAAGGAGGTACACCGACAATGCCACCAAGCTGAGGCTAGCATAAGGAGGAACCTCCTGATAGCAAGTGATGAGAGACCCTCCTTCAGGCTAAAGGAATCTGGGGAAATCTCTTTGCCAGGGCAGCTCTCTGAAAACTCTTCTCTGAGAGAGGGCCAGTAAATTGTAAGGCTTTTGAGGACAGGCTCTGATTTGTTTTTTGTCTCTATCCCAAGCACCCAGTTGTTATGGGAATCTAAAGATCTTCCCTGCCCCTAGGCCCTTTGCTGAAGTGGCTACGTGACTTTGAGGACCCTTGGATATTTGAAAGTA
>CM053591.1:148928179-148952860 GCA_028646515.1 Pseudochirops corinnae | reverse complement strand
TTTCATTTTTCTTATTAGTAATTTGGAGCATTCTTTCTTTCTCTTGGCTGTTAATTGTTTGTGATTCTTCTTCTGAAAATTACTTATTCATATCCTTTGACTTCTTTTCTTTTGGTGATTAAGTGGTTGTATGTAGAAGCATTTTAAAGGAAGAATCAAGAAGATTTATTGGGAGAAAGAACAGTTTATAGTAGGGATTATGGAAAGAAAGTGCCTGGAATAACCCAACCTGGAACAGGGCCAGTGGACAGAAGGCTGCCAGAGGGAGCCAACATAGGCTGGTGAATGTGAAAGGTGATTGGGGGAAGTTGTTTGTTGAAGGGAAAAGAATCTGGTTATTGAGTCAGAAGACTTGGATATTAGTTCTAGTGGTGTGTGTGTGTGTGTGTGTGTGTGTGTGTGTGTGTGTGTGTATGCTTGACCTCTTCAGGTCCCCTTATCTTTATCTGTAAAATTAGGGGGTTGGATTACAGGATCACTCAAGGTCCTTCCTAGCTCTCACATTCTGTGTTCTGGAACATGTAGCTCCATAATTCCAGCAGGAATCAGGGTGCTGGATTCCTTAGGATCATATATTTTGAACTGGAAGGGAC
This sequence comes from Pseudochirops corinnae, assembly GCA_028646515.1. NCBI lineage: Eukaryota > Metazoa > Chordata > Mammalia > Diprotodontia > Pseudocheiridae > Pseudochirops > Pseudochirops corinnae. Next base: position 148,952,267 of record CM053591.1, on the reverse strand, counting down.
CTCAGAGGATACCTAGTCTAATTGCCAAATTTACAGATGAGGAAACTGAGACCCATAGCAGTGAAATAAGTTGTCCAAGGGAACAAGGTAAAAAGGACTGGAGTTTAATTCAGTTAGTTAATAAAATAATAAAATAGTTAATAAAGCTATTATGGTCCAAACACTGTGTTAAATTCTGGGGACAGAAAAAGAGGCAAGATGGTTCATGTCCTCAAGGAGCTCACGGTCTGATGGTGGGGAGAACCAAGTTCCTCCCGTTCCAGATCCAGTTTTCTTTCTACCTTAAAGCTAACAAGTGAAAGATTTCATGGAGCTCACTGTATTGGCCAAAACTCTTTCCTTATTTCCTGGGAGCTTAACATGATTTTTTCCCCTTTAGGATAGCATCCAGTAGGGCTGAGAGAGCAGGTGACTGGGAGGAAATGGAATGGAGAATTTCAGTTGAACCCCTAGCACACCCTCTATTCAAGCCCTGACTAAATAATCCAGGCTGGTATGTGTGTGTGTGTGTGTGTGTGTGTGTGTGTGTGTGTATGTGACTGATACATCACAAACATATATATATATATGCTATATATATGTATATATGTATACATATGTATATATGTGGGTATATATATATACATATGTCTGTGTGTATACATACACACATATATGAAGAGAGAGGGAGACAGTGTCCCCACCCCCATTCCCTGCCCTTCTCTTCTAGTTTCCTTAGCCATTGCCCACCTACCCAAGTGTGGCCCTTGACCATCTCCTCCAGTTTCCCTCTAGCCTGAGCTACTGACCACCCCCCATGTCCTCAAACTTTGTTCTCCATCTTTCAAATGACTTGTTCAAATGTTCCCTCTTCCTGTTGAGGGCACTACTGCCATTCTTCCGGTTCCACAGGCTCACATCCAGGGTTTCATCCTAGAGAGATTCTTCAGTCTCCCTAACTGTCCTGTATCCAGCCTTTGTCAGTCCTATCTACAGAGAAGCTCTCATTTCCACCCCTTTTCTTCCATTTACATAGCTGCTACCTTGGTCCTGGCCCTCATCGCCTCTCATATGGACTGTCGCAATAACCTCATAAGCAGGATCCCTCTTTCTAGACTTCTCCCCCCATCCAGTGCATCCTTTACCCAACTGTCTAAAGAAAGCATGGGTCTAACCACATTCTTCTCCTGCTCAAGAACCCTCCATGGCTCCCTGTGCTACTAGGATAAAATACAAACTCTTCAATTTGGTTTTTAAAGCCCTTCACGATCTGGCTGCAGCCTACCCTTCCAGACTTATTTCTCATTGCCTTCTTTTATGCATCCTATATTTCAGTAACAGGTTTACTTGCTATTCCTCAAACTCAGCCTTCTATCTTCTCTCTCCATACTTTAGCCCTGAGAGTCTCCCATGCTTAGAATATGCTCCTTTCTCCTTCTGCCTTAGCATCCTTCAAGACTACATCATGAGCTGCTTTCCAAGGGGAGTCACACTTCAACTTCTTTTTCCCTCTCCAAATTAGCTTGCCTTTACTTCTGTGCATGTGTCATGCTCCACTCCCCGAACCTCCCTCATCTGCAGTAGAGTGTAAGCTCCTTGAAGGCAGGGACTATTGTAATTTTTTATCTCTAGTGCCTCTTCCACCATCTAGAAACACAAAGGATGCGCTCAATATTTATCTGTTTGGATTGAATGTATTTGCCCAAAGTTACATTTACAGGAGACGCGATCAGCAGAGTTTAGGAAAACTATTAAAAAACTTTCAGATGACCTTGCACTCCCCATCCTGACCCATAGGCTCCTCTCCCACTTTCTCCAGCCTTCTGATTGGCTAGAGATGCCATTGATCTCACAGTTCATTACTGTGGTAGCCCTGTGATGTCACATGCTTGGGTTGGGTTTTCTTGGCAGGCTGTCCTGGCCTGAATTCCAGTGCTCCCAGGGGGCAGTGTGGGGAGGGAGCAGTTTTGGAACAGGGAAAGAGGGAAGGAGGGTGTGAGGAATTTCTGGACGGAATGTTCTTCAGGAGTCTGAGAGCATTCTGTAGCCCCCAAGCTCTGGGATAACTCCCCAGCACCCTCTCCTCCATGGTTATGTGGCCCTTGGCTTTCTCTCTTAGTTCAAAACACTTATCAACCCACAGATGCATTTTTTCCCAGCCCACCCTCCCCATTATGCTACTCAGATCTTTCCTGCATAGTGATTTTGAGAACTGGAGGGCCTTCTAGTAAACTATTTCTGTCATCTCTTTGTCTAAATGATGCGCGCTCTTCTAGGTCAAACAGATTAATTAATTAAAAAAATTTTTTGGGGGGGACACTGTGGGAGGACTAAAGATATTAGGAGGGAAGATAGAACATTATTGGGCCTGCTTTCAGGAAGACCTGAATTCAAATTCAGTCTCAGTCACTTAGCCTTTGACTCAATTTCTTCACCTGTAACATGGAAATAATAAAAGCACCTACTTTCCAGAGTTGTTATGAGATAATATAAAATGTAAAGCACTATTAAAAGCTGGCTGTTATTAAGTCTCCAGGAAAGAAGACAGGCATCCCAAAAGCATCCTTATGGCCCCTGGACATCAGCTTCAGGAAGTCCTTCGTTACGTCTAACCCCAATTTTCTCTGCTCTCCTAATGGTACTTGTTACGAGATTGAAGTGGGCTTGACAAGTGGGGCTGAAATACAGCCTCTGGTGTCCAGAAAGATTGTTCCAAAGAGGAAGGGAACCATCTTCTTTGAGGTCAGAACAGGAGCAAGAGGGATTTAGAACAGACAGTAGGAAATCTCTTTAAAAAATGGGATGCCGTGACAAGTTCCCTGGTATGATTGAGATGGATTAGGAACATGGAGGCAGGAGCACAGAAGAACCAATGACTCAGCTCCACTTAGCTTGGGAAAGAAAGTAGCAGGATCCCAAGAGGCCAAGACTTTGACCTTAAGAGTGGGGAATGTCTCCTGCCCCAGGATGGGGCAGTGTGACTGGGGGTGGGCGGCAGTGAGGTGGTCAGGGTCACTGCTTGGCTCTGTCTCGTTTCACATGCTTTTTAGCAACAGGGGGAAAGGAAGTAAACAACTGATAATATACTCTGCAGCCAAGCCAGAGCCTGGCCTGGCCTGGCCTGGGCTGGATGGGAGACAGCTGTGGGGCAGTGGAAAGTGCATGGGAGTGGCCATCAGGAGACCTGAGTTCTAGTCTAGTCGGTAACCATTAACTAGCTGTTCAACCCTGGACAGAAATCCTTTTACAAACTTTCTGAACCCCAGTTTCATCTGCAAAATGAGTGTTAAACTAAGGTTCTTTTCATCTCTCCTACTGAGTTTTTAAAGGGATGAAATAGCACGTGGTTTCATAACTGGGTATTTTCTGTTCCCTGGCTGTGGGTGCAGAAATCTGTAGGTGTTCCCCGGCCACAAGGAGAATCCATAGGCAATCTCTCAGGTGACTGAAAGATGACTGAATTAAAAGTGATATATGAGAAGGTAAGGGGAAAAGAGGGAGGGGATTAGGAAGCCAGATTGACTTTCCTGCTGCTCCTTTCCTAGGGCACTCCATCTCCCACCACCATGCCTTTGTCTTGACAGCCCTTCTTCCTTGCTTTCCTCTAATACAGTCCCTTCTTTCTTTCAGTATTCAGCTCAAGCACTACTTCCAGATGAAACCTCTCTTCATTTCTCTCCTCCTTCCATCTGCTTGGGCCTGCTCTCTGTAAACTACCATGTACTTATTCTGTATCTACATGTGTACCACTGTCTCCCCTGATAAACTGTAAGCTCTTTGAGGGCAGGGGACTATTGGTTTTCATATTCTGAGCCTGGCTCATAGTGGGTGCTTTATATATGTTTGCTGAAGTGTAAGGGGTCCTCTGCCAACAGATCTCCAGTGAAGATGGGATTGGTCCATAAAGATTTTGGCTGGGGCCACCTGAGACTTCATGCCTTCCTGGTAAAGGGGCCAACCTGTGGGAAGTCTGTCCTTTTCTCTTACCCATCTCATCCTTGAATACCCATTAGAAGTTGAGAGCTGCAGGGTCTGGCGTCAGTCAAGGCTATACAAATAGAGAAGGAGGGAAACTGAGAAATAGGGCTCAAAGCCCAAGAGATTGGGTGGTGGTAAGAGTGAGGGCAGTCGTGGAAAAAGAATGGAGGGGAAGTGAGCCCAGCGGGCATGCTGAGCTGTGTTTACAAACATTGTAAGAAAACTCTGTGTTTAGGTTGGGTGGGTTTGGGGACATTTTTTTTAGTCCCCAAAACATCTCAACTTAGTGAGTATAAAGCATCCTGAACAACACTGGCAAGCCTCGACCTGTGGCTGGCATCCAGTTGGCACCAAAGGAAGTTGGGGGGGCCTTGTGTGGGGGTGGTGGAAGGGATGGTGTTCAGATGATTGCTGGCAGGCAGAGAATAGTTTCTGTGGCCCCGCTGAGTCTTGTGGTTTCTAATATTGACATTGACTCCCTGATCGGGGAGCATGCCAGCTTCAGGGTGGGGCAGAGGTGTGGGGGAGTGAAGGCTAGCTCTTGGGGAGAAATGGCTAGCCTTGAGGCATCTTGAGTGACCCCTAAAGATGAGGGATGAGGGATGGGGAATGGTGGGGACAGGGTCAGTGAGGAGCCATAGAGACAGATCTTCTGGATGATCTGTCGTGCAGGTCAGTAAACTCCAGGGCTCCCCGTTGCCCCAAGGATCAAATGCAGAATCCCTTGTTTAGCTTTTAAAGCCCTTCCTACCTTTCATGAGCTGTTCCTTTCGCTAGATGCCCATCTCCAACTCCTGGCATTTTTCTTGCTGCCTCTCATTCCTGGAACTCTTCCCCTCATCTCTGGTACCTCACTTCCCTGATTCACTTCAGATCTCAACCACAATTCCACCTTCTGCAAGAAGCCTTTCCTGGCCCCCTTTAATTTAAGCTAGTGCCTTCTTTCTCCCATTTATCCTGCATCTGGCTTGTTGGAATGCCATCATCTGCATTCTGTGAGCTTCCTGGGGCAGGGACTCTTTCGTTTTTTCTTTGTATCTCTAGTACTAAATATATGTCCGGCACATAGTAGGTGCTCAGTAAATGCTCATTGACTGCTTGAAGGCAAGATTGGCTCTAGGAGACTAGAAGTGCCATATCCTTGACCCAGTTGGGATCTCAAAACATTCAAGGAACCTGGATGAGGACGGATTTCAGGCTTTCACTTTTGGTCTGATTAAATTCTCTTCCATTCTTAACCATATGAGCAGGACTAAGCTAGGAGTTCTGGGGGATGCCACAACCCCTGCTCTGTGGGGCTTAGAATATAGTAGGGAAAGACTAACAGAGTTAAATTACATTACTAGGCTAAGTACCAGAGTGAGAGCAAGGTAGCGTTAGAGCTACCTACATTAAGGGAGAGCTAAGTGCAGGCTGGAGTTGTCAGGAGAGGGCTTCCTGGGGAACTCTGAGGTCTGAAGAGTGACTAGAATTTAGATATGTGGAAAGAACAAGTGTTTGGAAGAAACTGAAGTGTCGAGACTTTGGAAAACATAACTGAAAACTTATCTCTGTTTTTATTCCCTGAGAGGGAGTCATTTTGTAGCTCTTTAGGGTTGAGAGACAGTGTTACCTAGTGGGAAGATCACTTCTCTTAGAACATGCCTTTGAGGGGCAGCTAGGTGGTGAAAGGAATAGAGTACCAGGTCCTGGGGTCAGGAGGACCCGAGTTCAAATCTAGCCTTATATACTTACTGCGTGACCCTGGGCAAGTCACTTTACCCTGATTACTTCTCCCCTCCAAAAAAGATGCCCCTGCACCACTTAATAGCATTGTGACCTTGTTAACCTCTTTGGATCCCTCCTCTCTATGTTGTTGTTGCTGTTTCAGTCAAGTCTGACTCTCTCTGACCCCATTTGGGGTTTTCTTGGCAAAGAATTTTGCCGTTTCCTTCTCCAGCTCATTTTACAGATGAGGAAACTGAGGCAAATAGGGCTAAATGACTTGGCCAGGGTCACCCAGCTAATAAGTGTCTGAGGCTGGACTTGAATTCAGGTCTAGCCTGACTCCTGGGCCAGTGGATCCATTGTACCACCTAACTGCCCTCCTCTCTCCAAGGTTAAAGGAATGACAGTAGTAGCACCACCGGCTTCACAGGTATATTGTAAGGAAAGCACTAAGCCTGAAAGTGCTTTAGAAGAAAATGGGGCTTGGTGAATTGTCTGCTAGCCCTTAGAGCCCCGGTGGGCTCACTCAGCCTGGGTTTAGCATTGTGTGATGTGTGCCAGCTTTGTCGACATTTACTTCCCTGGGCGGCCTGACTCTCTTGGGGCAGAGGCTATTCAAGAAAGTCTAAAGTGACCCAGGGAGAAACCTTGGCTCTTGATTTTTCCCTCCTCTCCCTCAGGTGACAAGACCAGAACTTATCTGGGCTGTTTACAGAAGGAGCAATACTATTTCATGGGATAATAGGATTTAAAAATGGAAGAGACCTAAGACAGTATCTTTTAGTAGTCTGATAGACAACAACCCCATTTTATAGATTAGGTTACTGAAGCACAGGAAGTTAAGTCTCTTGCTGGGAGGTGGCAAAGCTTGAATCCAAACCCAGGTCTTCTGATTGCTAGTCCAGGATTCGTTCCCATACAGATTTTCCTCTGCCTACCTGGGTCCATACTACTGGTCCTAAGCACTAATGAAGAGGAGAGAGTCATCCAGAGGTTTTCACATCTATTTCTATCTCTACCTCTAGGCAAAAATTCTCTCGTGTTAGTCCCCAACAGGTTGTAGTAAGGGATGGATGGAGGAAAGGGGTAGATGGAAATGGTCTGGGGGAAGATTCTTCTGCTCTGAGGGAGGTGCTTTACTGACCTAATACTTGATCCCTGATTTTCCTGTTTCTTACAAAGAGTTCAACTTACTTTTTAGACCAATTAGTTTCCCCTAACCCGTGAGAGGGAGAGTGGCCAGAGAGGCAAAATTCCTCTTTCCCTTTATACAGAGTAGTTAACTGAGGCCAGAAGAGACTGACTAGTGGTCTCCACATGAGTTGGGAGATAGACCAGGAATTGAAAACTTGTTTTCCTGGAATAGAATAATTTTATTCCCTATCCAGGAATGTGGTGGAAGTTTCTTTCTTTAGACTCTTAAAACAGGAAGGAACTCTGTGCATGTGGAATTAGGGGAAGGACCGTTAACTAAGAAGTACAATGACAGATGGGATTAAAAAAAATCAATCAGAGGATCACAGATTTAGCATTGGAAGGGAGCTTATAGATCATTTATTCAGCCCCCTCAGGAAACCATTGTGCTGATGAGTGGCTCTTCTAGCACAGAGGAGGAGATGAGGGGAAGTGAACCTTCACTCTGTAACTGGAGGGAGCCAGGCAGGAGGAAGAGGTGACCAAGGCCCCAGCCTGGTCTGGTTGGAGCTCAAGGCGTTAGGAGTGAAGGTTGGAGAGGTGGGCCCTAGCCAGATCTTGAAGGGTCTTGAGTGCTCAGCACCGTGCCTGGCATAAATATTTATCGACTAACTAGAGGGCTGGCCTGAGGAGTTTAGACTCTGGTTCATTACTTTTATCTTTGGGAATCCTGGTCTTTGATAATAAGAGGTGAGTCTGACCTGACCAAGATTTATCTCTTAGTCCCCAAACTCAGCTTTCTGTCCTTGTGAAGCATCTGAGTTTTTCTGAAGCCCTTGTGGGAAACTTGCGTCTGCCCTGTTAATGCTGGATCTTTAAAATCTGAACTGAGTCACTTACTAGCTGTGTGGCAATGGCTAAGTCACTTTACCTCTGTCTGCCTGAGTTTTTTTCATCTGTGAAATGGAGGGTTCAGGAGCACTCACCTCCCAGGCTGTTGTGAGGATCTGAAGGAATAATATATGTAAGGCACTTTGCATACCTTAGATTCTATGGATGATGATGATGATGATGGTGGTGGTGATGGTGATGATGATGGTGATGATGTCCGACATGGTTCTTGGTGAAAGAGTACAGGTGGAGAAGCTTTGCTTGAAGAGCTCATGCTGTCTTTTTTCTCTGCCCTTGTCCATAGCCCATTAAGACTGAGAGCGCACCGAAGAATGTAGTAGATACGGTGAGTGATGGTGGTGCTGACTGGAAGGAACTGGGGAGGGAATTCTGGGTAGCAAGAATGCACTGAGCAAAAGCGTGTGTCTGAGTAGGTGTGTTTGGGTTGCAGTATATTTTTAGAGCATCTTTGGCCAGGGTTCCTTATTGGGCACTTGGGGGAATGTAGCCATGATGTGGGTGATGTTTGGTGTTGGGCATCTGAGCATTCCAAGTAAAGTCGGAAATGTGTAGCAGGAGAGAAAGTCAGGTTAAGAGATGGGGCAGGGAAAGGGAGATGGAACTCCTGTGGGGAGCATCAGGCTGCAAGCAAGTAGTTAATCAGAAGGCTTTCTTTATGAAATATGCAGAGGGTGAGAAAGCCAGTAGGTCTTTTCAAAACATTTTATACTTAGCAATGAGACATCTCCTTAGAGCTGCACCAAAAAAGGAAGGAAAGAAACTGGCTGATGCTGCAGCAAGAAGGATTGAGAGTGCTAGCAGGAGACATTTCTTGATGTTAAAGGGCTGTGGACAGAAACAGAAATTAATGACAGAAGGCATCTAGGGAAACCCAGGAGGGTCTCCCATTTGTCTGGAGTGGTGAGAGAGGCAGGCCGTTAGGTAGCTAGAGCTCTAGACGTGAGTCAGGAAGACTTGACTTTGTGTCCTGCCTTAAGCACTAACTAGCAATGTGACCCTGGATGAGTCACTTAACCTCAGTTTCCTCGTCTGTAAAATGATGATAACAATAGCACCTCATTCACAGATGAGTTGAGGGGATTCAATGGCTAACTCATGTTTTGCAAACTTCGAAGGGCTAGATAAATGTTAGCACTGTGTAAATCTTAGCTATTATTATTACCACTGCTAAATGCCTTGCCAGATTTCTGAAGGGCATTGGTTGGATCTGTGATCATCACAGGCCAAACTTGCTTCCATCTTTTTCTCTGACTTGCTTTTCTCTTTTCTTCCATAGGGGGAAGGAGCCTTCCGAGGTGGACGTACACCCAAGAGCCTCGAGCAAGAAGTAAGTTTTGAGGCTGGCCTTCAAGTATAAGAGAAATGTTGGCTGAGATTGGTTGGAGGAAAGATCCCATGACAAATGGAATATGGGAATGAGGAGAGTGGGGAAGCAGAGGCAGCTCTGCCGTTCAGATCTGCTGCATTTGGTTTAAAAAGGGCTCACTCTTTACTTGTCCACAAGGGATGGGTTATAGGAGGCATCCGTTGGGCTCAAAATCCTCTGATCCTCTGATTACAAACTGGACTGTTTGCCTGTGAGGTGAGAGCGTGGATACTTTAGTTCATCCTCAGGTTTTGCCTCTAGCCAATTGAGGAAGAGGGAGCCCTGGTGGCTAGAGCCCACCCTGAAAGCCTTACTCATTGGTTCATCTCACCTCTGCTTTTAACCCCAGGGTAGGGGGGAAAAGGAAGGAATACCATCTAGAAATAATGTTCTTCTCTTCGCTTACCCAGAGGACGGGATGAAAGGAAATGGGCCTATACTGCAGCAGAAGGGACTTGAGTCTAGATAAGGATGAACTTCCTGACTCTTGAGGGTCATAAGATACAGGGATGGGTCATCAAAGGAAGTTGTGGAGTCTGTCTTTTTGTGGGTCAGGGGAAGGTGGCAGCAGTCTCTGTTTTATGTGACATGGGGCAGGGATAGCTGTTTGATGGGTCTTGTGGAGGCTCATGGCTTTTTAGGGTTCTTCTGGATCTGCTTTGGATTCCTTAATGGTTACTAGAAACCCATAAAGGAAAACAGATCTTGAGGACAGGTAGAGTGGGATTGTCTTGGGCTTTGCTGAGGGACAGAACCCCAGAGGTGGGCTTTTTCTTGCAGAGACCTCTTCTTGTCTCTCTGCCACCACCAGCCCTCCCCATCTCCAGAGGATCAGGGAGTGGTTTTGGCAGTTGGCACAGGGGGAGTCGTTAATGGCACGAGGCTCTATCATCTGACAGCTGCCTGACTTGCTGGGAGGAGGGCTAAGGGCGGGGTTTGGGGGATGTAGAGGCAGCTGAAGCTTTGCTTCATGCTTTACTTCTCCCCGTGGGGCTTTGGGAAGGCCCCAGAGACCAGTTCTCAATTCCATGAAGGAAGAAGCATTACAAATGAACTGGATTGAAGCTCAGACGTGGGGTATCATTCATGCTGCTGGAGTGGGTGAGAAAGACTCTGATGAGGTTACCCTGCTTCCTGGGGCTGGTTGACCTTAGGGTTCAAAGATGTCCACTGGGAGTAGCATTGGAAATAGGAGGTATGATTTTGTGGGGTTTATGGAAGAAGGTATGGGGGGCCAGAGCCTCCCTCTGGTTCTTGAGATAGCTCCTACGTGGTACTAATACCCTCTGATACAAACAGTTCCCCAAACCTCCAGCCCCCCAAGATCTATTTCCTGGACTTTCCAATAATGGCTACTGGGAATTGATTGTTCTCCATCACTTTGGATCAGACTTTCGCACCTGGAAGCTTTACAAAAGCCAGACCTTTCCCCTGATGCTTAGGTACTGATGGCTCACAAATCATCATTTATATTCTAAATTTTTTGTTTCTCAGCCTACTCATGTTATTTAACTGAGTTGGAGCAGCAATGGGAAAAAGCACAGTTAGATGTTAGGAAGAACTTCCCCACATCGAGGGTTTGTCAACCTGGAATTAGTGACCTAGTAGAGGCATTGGAAAGAGATTGTGTTGCATCCTTCTTTGGAGATATTTTTGGAAATCAGAACTTGTCTGGAGAAGGAAGAGAATGGCATTATGTTCAAAGTCAGGGGAAAGGACAAGATTACCTTTTAGCCAAGAGAATCCATGAAGCGATAAGATAACTACTTTAGAGATGGAAAGGCTCTTAGAGCTCATCCCTGTTTATCTCTGAGGTCCCTTCCAAGACTACATCTCTGATCTCTGATCTGTGAACCCCCTCATTTTACAGATGAGGAAACTAAGACCTAAAGAAATTGAATGAAATGAGATAGTAAGAAGAAATTAATTAAGACATTGATGGTTAATGGTAGAGTTGGGATTCTAACACATGTTCTCTGACTCTTCTAGTTGTATCTCACTTGTGGATTTCATGGCTTTCAGATTATAGCTTTTCCTCCTAAGGTTAGCAAAGCCATTTAGAAATTATCTTGTTTTGTCCCCCTGCCTCTAGGATGCCCCCAGGTTTGGGAGATGAGGGTTTTCTCACCCCAAGGAAAGGGATATCATTTGAGTTTCAACCTTGCCTTCTTGCTGAGACCAAGTCTGTCAGTTGGGCTGTATTCTTATCTGTGGGTGACACCCTCAGAAACACAGAGGCCAGAAAACTGCCTTCCTCCGACAGAGTCAGTGTGGAGTGAATTTCGCGGATGCTAAGCTGTGTCGCAGTTTGTTTTGGAAAAATCCAAGTTAGTGGAGAGGAAGGAGCAAGGAAAAGGTGTGGCCTGAGGGGGGATGGACATAGGGAGAGGGAGGGGAAGCCATTGCCCTGCAGATGAGGCACAGAAATGGGGACAGGGTTGCAGAATCCTTAATTTCTTAACCTTTCTTTAATGATAGTTTGGGAGCCTTGGATGTCACCTTCTGCACCCTTGTCTTGCTTGGACACTTCTATGTGGCTCAGTTTCTGGAGGTGACTGCTCTGATGCTTAATAGAATCATAGCTCTAGAGCTAGAAGGGGCCTCAGAGGCTATCTAACCCATTTTCTGCTTCCCCCACTTTACAGATGAGGAAACTGAGGCCTAAGAAGTTTAAATTTGACTCATCCAAGGTTGTTGGCATTCAGGTAGGGTCAGAAGTGGGGTTTGAACTCAGGTGACTCTAGAGCCTGTTTTTTTTTTTTTTTTTGCAGGATACTGCCTTTCCTTTCCAACTGTTCTGTTTTCCTCGTCTCATGAAGTTACTTGGGCAGGAAATGGGATTCCTGATTTCATTCCCAGATTTGTCATTGAGTTGTCACGTTCCCATTAATTCCTTTGCTCCTACTGCCATGCTGCTGTTGGGAAAGGGAAGACAGCTACCCAAGGATAAATGGTAGTGTTGGGTAGAAAGAATCCTACGCATATGGTGAGAGGACCAGGCTTAGAATTTTTACTACTGTTTCCTAACGATGTGACCCTGGGCAAGTAATTCTATCCCTCTAAGCCTCAGTTTCCTCATCTGTAAGGTGACAAGATGATCTCTCAGAATCCTTTAATCTTTTGATCCAGAATTCCCCAAGAAATTATTCTCTGGAAGAAATTGAATAGATGCTTTCTAAGAGCAATAAAGACAGAGTTCAAATGGAATTGCTTGGAAATGTTGAGGAGAGGATGGAGATAAGATGTTGATTAAAGGGAATTTCCTGCCAAGTAGAGATGTGAGATAGTGGGTGATTTAGGATGATACTGGAATCTTTTTCCTTGGGGGACTCTCAGCACAGGAGAGAACCTAGTTTATGTGTGGTTGGGAAAGGTCTACCCTGTCTAGAGGTTTGCCAGTGGAAGGGCTGATCCTAGGATCATCGTAATAAGGGAGGAACCTATGTTCCATGACTTAGGAGGAGTTTCAAGGAGGCAGTGTATTGTAGTAGAAAGAGCACTAGATTTTTGCTTAAATTAGGAGGACCTGGGTTTAAATCCTGATTTTGATTCTTACTACATGGGCAATCTGGGTACTGTCGTGATGTCTGGCTTCTGTTTCCTCTTCTCGGTGGGAGGAAGGCTAGAGGGGGGCATGGTGCAGTCAGGATAGATTCTGGACTCAGCTTCGGAAGACCAGGGTTTGAATCCTATCTCAAACACTAACTCTGTGCCTGTAGACAAATCATTTAACCTTAGTTTTTTTTTTTTTTTAATATGTGAAAAGAAAAGGTCTTAATGGTCTCTAATAGCTTTTCTAGCTTTGAATGTGTGATCCTATGACCATTAAGGCCTTTTCTTGAACTAAAATCCCATGATCTTAAGAACAAAATCATGTCAACAAAGCGTTTTAAAATCCTCAGAGAAAAACAGAAAACGTGTAAGTGGTAGGTTGAATTGTATTTTTAAGGACAGTTTTGATCATGGAGTATATTTGGCACGCCCCTTGTTCTTCAGTGGGGTCCTGATTTGGCTAGGCAGGGGAACAGGTCAGCATGTCTTACCCATTTTACATATGGGTCAACTTAGGGATTAGCCCATCTGTGATCATGAATTATTACATGTTTTTATTTCACTGCGCAAAATGCTCATTCTTGTGTGTTTTTCCACAAACATGCCTAAGTGCAGGAATGTACAGGTTGGCATAGTCCCTTTCTTGCCATTTTCTAAGTACGTTGGCGTAAGTGCATGGGCGATCCAAAGGAGATTTTATACGTAAAGTGCTTAGCGCAGTATGGGGCACATAGGTACTAACTATATAAGTGTTAGCCATTATTATTAATTATTTTCAGCCCCAAGTATCATTGATTCTGCAGCATATTCATGCGTGTATGGGAGCAGGTATTCTTTGGGGATGATGAGTGCTAGAAATTCAGAAGGACATGAATTATTTTGAGGCTCTTTCTAGACTGACCACACATGCCCTTTACCAACCAAATTGTTCTTGCTGTTCCCTACATACAACATTCCGCTTCTTTCCAGTTCTCCATGCTTTTGCAGTCCCTCTTGACCCCACCTCCTATAACAAGGTCTTTCTTCATGCAGCTGCCGACCTGTCTCCTGCTGAAATGACCTTGTGTCTACTTTTCATATACTTTGTATTGGTTTATATGTGTATATGTTCTTTTCCCCCAATAGAATGGAAGTTCCTTGAAGGCAGGGGCTGTTTCAATTTTGTCTTTTTCTCCCCTAGCAGTAATGCCCAGCCCATAGTAGGTGGTCAATAATTGCTTATTCATTGATTGGCTCTTAGACCCCAGCCTCATCCTTCTGTCCGCAGTTCCACATACAAACTCCATCGTCATTTCTGGAGCCCCACCCACCCTGTTCTTTAAGACAAAATTCCTCTATACCAGCCAGAGGGATGGCTGCCTTTATAGTAATTCCAGCTCATAGGCTTCCAACAGTAGGTTTGTCCATGCCCATGTATGTGTGTGCACCCCAGCATGTATTTGTTTACCCCACAAATGTACACAATACCCACGCAGTCCGGCTCTTTGCCAACCCCTGTCACATGGTGAAAACTGCAGAAAACAGGAAGCTTAAACAGTGAGAGGGCAGCCCAGTGATTCATCAGGGATATCTGTCTGTGTGTCTGTCTTTCTGCCTTCTCTGGGTGACTCGGATCACTGTCCTGGTCTCCTAGTTGGAGCAGTCTCTCTCTCTCTCTCTCCTTCTCTCCCTCCTCTCTGCCTCTCCCTCCCCCACTGTTACCTTCTCCCCCTTCTCTCCCCCTCTTCCCCATTACAGCCTTCTCAGGGTCCTCAACCTATCAAAAGGATTTTGGCTGTAGTCTTATCACCCCTGGAGGTCACTTGGCCCCGACTCTGAGCCAGGTTTTTATTTATCTTGCTTGGCTTTTTTTTTGGGGTGGGGAGTCTGAGGAATGCGGTGTGTTGTAATGTCCGGAAGAGGGAGGTGAAGAAAACAGGAGCCAGGTCTGCTGCTTAACCCTCACCCTTGCTCCTACAGTAGCCCCCTCCTCCCCTTCTCATCCCTGCCTCCCATCCCCATCTCCTTCCCATTCCTTATACTGTCTTCTCCTAATGCACCAGTCCTGGTACCCATTATCTGGGACTCTGTCCACCCCTGCGGCCACAGCCGCAGCCATGGTCAACAGCTGTTCAAAGCATCTGCTGCGACTCAGCCCAGAAGTGGCTTCGGATCAGCAACAGATAAAAACCACTTTGCTCTGTGGATTGGGGACAGCCCAGAGGCCCCGTGCCCAGCTGGGGGCATGGGAAGTTTCAGCAGTTCCTCATCAGGGACCACAGAGAAGGAGACAGATGAGGTGCTGGCTTTCTGTGTTCCCTGAATGAGTGGGAGGGATAGAGAGATGCTGGGGGTGGGGGTAGTAGGGGGTGGTGGTGGTTTTGGAAACTCTTGCTTTGGTTTGGGGCTTGGAAACCCAACCCAAACCCTCCCTCGTCCCTCCTCCTGGCTGGCCCCATGCAAGTCCCAATCCTCAAGACCAGAGAGGTTGTGTATACAAAGAAACTTTCCATTCTGACAGCTCAGCTTGGCAGTTTCCTCCTCCTTTCACTTCTCCTGCTGCTGCCTCTGCTGTTGCTGCACTTTCTCTGGTGCTAACAAGGTCCTGGAGGCAACAGTCTTCTTAGCTCCCTCCCCACCCTCCTTCCTGAGGGTTGGAGTCCTGGAAAGGAGTCTCTGTTCTGTAGAAACTGGAGGGCTCTCTGGGGAGGGCCCCAGGTATGCTGACCAGGAATGGAAACCTGACTATTATCAACTTCTTTGGTGATTGGGGTAAGTCCCTTTACCCTTTTTTGTGCCTCAGTTTCCTCCATTAAACATTGGACAGTTTCCTTCTCTTGCTCTTAACTCATCTCATTGGATCCTGTGTATGGGAGGATTCGGAGAGAGTGCTTTGGAAGTAGGTAGGTTTGTATTGAAAGTGGGAAAAGACTTTGGGGATTTGTCTCCACAAATTTCTGTTTGGATTGCGAGGAGGAGAAGAGGAATCAGAGTTGGGGTTCCCCCAATAGGATTCTGGTCCTTAAACATGTACCTCTGAGGAGTTGGAGGTGGGTGGGCCTCCTCAGGAGGAAGCGATGGTATATGTAGCTGGCGGGAGACAGGGCCCAGGATGGGGTAAGGAATCAGAAGCTTAGACCAGAAGGAAGACTGAAGGGAAGGGACAAGGGCAGCATCTTGAGTGTGGGTCTAGAAAGGAGTGATCGTGAGGGGAAGAACACCCAGACTTAGGGGCAGAGGAAATATGAATGGGGTGCCCTGGAAGAAGATTTCTAAGACAGAGTAAGGAGCCAGAGGGCGTTTGTGCTGAGGTGGAGGATCAGGCAACAGGGGGCCACAGAACTGCTGGCTTTGAAGGAATCAAGCTGTCTCCCCTTTGTGAGACTAGAAGGAGGCAAGGGAGCATAGGTTTTGAGAGCCAGAAGGGGGCTTATTTCTTTTAATGGAACATTCATTCATAGTTACTTTCTTGTACTTACTTCCCAGTGGGCTGGGAAGCTTAATGCTACAGGTACTATTGAGGTCCCTCTGAATGAGTGTGAGTCATGGCGTTGGGGCAGAAGCACTGAGGGGATGAAGCCTTACAGACCCTCAGTCCTTTGCCTCCTATGTGTTATCTTGGTACAGAGAGAGAACGGTCATGAGTTCGAGTCCTGGTACTTATGAGTTGTGTGACCTTAGGCAAGTCACTTCACCTCCCTCTGCCTCAGTTTATCCATCTGCAAAAAGGAGCAAATGCTGTTAGTACTGCCTACCTTACGGTGAATCCGGACACATTATAGACATGAATTATTATTATAATCATTATGTTTTTTTGTTTATTATATGTTATTATTATGCTTTTTATTCATATTTAGAGAATATTGGGCATCTTAAAACCATAAGGTTATGATGATCTCGGGTGGGAAGCCTCTGGCTTTAGGTAGATTTGAACTCAGAACTGTAAGTAGCAACCCCTTTTCCCTAAAGCTCTAGAGAAAAATCTCCGTGATTCCTCCTCACCCACCATTTATGCACATGACACGTTCGGTGAGATACTTGGTCATGACGTTCTCCCTTGCACTGAACTAACTTTCTGCTCCATTTCCTGTGATCTTTGCTGTTGTAAGGGACTGAGGCCCCTTTAGGCTCAGCTTGACTGAGCTAATCTCATGCAGGAGGCTCTGGAACTCTTGATCCTAAGAGGATTCTTTTACCAAACTGAAATTGCCTCATGCTAGAAGTGGCTGGGATCTGGTGGTCTGGGAAAGCTGGGTTGCAGAGAAACCCCTTAGACTAACATGGGTACATGAATGGGAGCAGATACCTTTGGGAAATCTGTGTTGGGAAAGGGTTGTATTGGTCCTGCACCTACATGCTCACTGTTTGAGGGAATGCCAACCTTAAATTGGGAACTGAGTCCCTTGGACTGGGGATTTTGTGAGCTCTGATTCTGTACTGGTTCATGGAATGTCACAGGGATACGAGTGCTTTCAGGGGTAGGGGCTTCCTCCAGAATTAAAGGATGTATAATTATTCTGGGTAGCCCTTATAGAATATATGTTTCTTAGGGGCCAGGGCTCTCATTTTTGTCTTTGTACCTGGCCCATAGCAGGAGCTAAGTAAATACGTATTGAGTGATTGGTTGTTTGCCCTATCAATCACATTTCACCATCCAGGATATTTGGGCACAGGTATGCTAAGGACCCCAGCTTAGGCTAGGCTTCTGTAATGTTAATGGAATTTAAGATCTTCCCCACTCATTAAGAGGCCTCACGTGGAGCCCATTAAGGGAAGCTTGCTTTAGGGAAGGCTTGCTTATTGGAAGGCTTTCACACCTTTTGCTAATTTCTAATTAGGCACTGAGTCATGAGGATTGTGATGCCTTCTGGCTCTGAGAAGTGTATATATACTCTGAGTAGGTATTCTGCTTTGGGGGCTCACTTAGGAGAAGGATCTTATGATTCCCTGGTCGAGATTCTGAGTGACCGTATGATCAGAGCATGGTGTCCTTCTGGTCCATCTGAAAATTAGAACAGATTCCATCGTCAGCCCTTCTTCACTTATGGTCAGCTGGATAATTTGGTTTTGCTTTGCTTTTCTTCTTTTCTAGGGCTCCACTAAAATCACCAAGAGTCCCCAGCTTCGGCCCCAGACTGTCAGGTATGTGACCCCAGGAAAACTGGGAAAGGATATTTGTGGGAGGGTGGTTGAGGCTGGGGCTATGGACTGATCACTTATGTCTTGATTCTAGGGCTCAACCTCATATTACACAGGATGGGTAAACCAGAGACTATGAGACCAAGGATGGAATGATGGCAATTGCCGGAAAATGATCAGTGGAAGGGATTTAATTGAGGTGTCCAAAAGGGACCCTCTGTCATCCAGGCTTTTCTACTGCCAGGCTGGGGATTTGCCTTGGGAGGCAGAGAACAACCTCTGTTTCTTTGGAGAACCTTAATCACAGGAGGGAAGCTGAGATGGCTTGGATAGAGGGATGGATGAAGTCTCTTGTCCTCACTAGAATTCCGTTTTTTTCTATTAGGTTCATTAAGCTTGTTTTCCCTCTTCCATTCCCATATATCTTGGCTATCAACTTCTCTGTCCATGGTTCTATCACTTTGTCCCCTTTATATCAATACCACTGATACTAGGACACTCCTGGGTGTGAAGGCAGCAACAGAATGAGCCATTTCTTAGCCTTGTTTGATGGGGGAGTCCTGGGGAAAGGTTGGGACTAGGCTAATGACTCATGGTAAGCCAGAGATTGACCTCAGGACTCCTTGCTTTCCATGAGAAATCAACAAACCTCTTTGAACTCTCCATGGACTTCCTGGGGCCATATTCATTCATTCATTTATTTGTCAAGACCACTTGGGGGGAGGGGGATACAAGGATAAATAAATGATTCTCTAGATGTCTACACTCAAAGATTTTACAGTCAAGTGGAAGAGCTTAGTGTAATTAGCATTCATATAGCACCTTAAGGTTTGCAATGTTATCTCGATTGATAGTTCAATTCTCAGAACAACCCTATTAGATAGGTGTTATTATCTCCATTTTACAGATGAGGGAACTGAAGCAGAGAGAGCTTACTCAGTATCACACAGTTAGTAAGTATCTGAGGCAGGATTTGAAGTCAGTCTTCATGACTCCAAGTTTGAAGTCAACCCTATCCATCTAGCTGTCTCGAAATCTATCCATATCTCATCCTTTTCCTTCTGACACAACCTGGGAGGTGCCAAGAACATTACTTCCTGGGGTCTCTCTGCAATAGCCCTTTTCTCACGCTCTCTCTGACCCTATTTTTGCCTCAGAGAAAGACTTCTCTCCTTAATTTCCAACCTCTATCTGGAGAGCTGTGCTCAGCTGGACATGGGCCAGAGCCATAGAATGTAAGTTCTATGAGGGCAGGGACTGTTTGTTTCCTTCTCCTTGTATCTCTGGTGCCTATGCTAGTGCCTGATATACAGTAGGTGATTAATAAATACTTAATTGGTTGGACGATTGATTATCAGAGCAGTAGCACATCTTTAGGTCCTGGAACTTTTGGGAGCCTCACAAAGCCTGAAAACTCCCATGTTCTACTTTCTAGAGGGGTGCTCACCTTTATCTTGCTGAGGCCAGGGAACCTGAGCGTGAACAATGCCACCTATATGGTATTGTGACATTTCATAGATGGAGAAATGGAGCTCTGGGTGATTGGGACTCAGGCAGGAGGTGGGGGTGGGCTGGGTTGGAATCTGGGGTAAAAGGGGGTAGAGCTTGGAATTATACCCAGGAGCCCTAGCTTTCATGCCAGTACTCTCTCCTTTCTTTGTACTTCCCCTTTATTCTCTAGTGGAATCTCTCAGCCCCAACTCAGGAGGAGAAAGGGGAGGAGCCTCATGATGCAGAATATGACCTCCCAGCTTCACTGCCCCTGCCTCTGGGCACTGCCATTGGTGGTTGAGGGCTAAACCTCCCAGGCCAGCTGCCCTCTTATCTGGGAGTACAGAGGTGCCGTGGCTGTCTGCCATGTGAGAGGCCCCTTTCCTGCCTCCCGCTTCCAATGGGTTCAGACTCAGCTCCTCTCATTCTTACTGTCCTTAGGAATAAGGCATCTGGCTGCCAAGAAGCAGCCTCAGTGAGGTGAGGGGGGCAGGGGCGTGCAGGAACAATGGGCTGGAGGCTGCTGAGAGGAGAGGTGGAATGTAAGCTGTGGTCTGGCTCACCTGGGGCCCAGGTGAGGGGTGTCGCTCATCCCTTCCTGAAAAGTACTCTCCTCCATTACGGGCAGTGTGGGTGGGTACCTGGGGGGTGGGGGTGGGGAGAGGGCAACAGGAAGCTAAATTTCAAGAGGTGCCCTGAGCTTGTACTGCCCCTCTCCAACACTGACCTTTTTTTGAGTCCTTCTCCTTATCTAACCTTGCCTGCCCCACCCAAGCTCCCTCAGGCCTTCTCTCTGACTGCCAGGAGGGCTGATCTCAGTGCCTTGAGAGAAAAAGTACTCTATACCAGGGTTCTTGGCCAAATCTAGCCCTGTCATTAACCTCAGGAACTCCCAGGGGGTAGAGACCAGGACCAAGGAGTGGGTGACAATCCTAAAATCTGCCTGTTGTGCAGAAATCTGTTCAGTTCTTGCTTTTCTCATTGGGTCCCTACCTCCATGTCCTGTCCCTCTCTCTCGGTGTCCCCTCCAGCCCTTCTACCTCTCTTGTTCTAGCTCTTTTCTCTTTCTACCAAACCATCTAATTCTCTCCCATTCCAGGTCCCCTCCATTCTCTGACCCTCTCCCCACAATATTTTCCCTCTCCCAAGCTCTGCTGTGTCTCATGATGTTAGTCAAGCCTGGAGGAACTCTAGGGAGGGCCCTGTCCTGGCATGTCCACGTGGGCCTGTAGAACACTCGAGTCTGTTTGACCAAAGCAGGGAGGAG
Source organism: Pseudochirops corinnae (assembly GCA_028646515.1). NCBI lineage: Eukaryota > Metazoa > Chordata > Mammalia > Diprotodontia > Pseudocheiridae > Pseudochirops > Pseudochirops corinnae. The sequence continues at coordinate 148,931,763 of CM053591.1, read as the reverse complement.
ATGCTTACAGTAGCTCAAAGGCATTTAGGTGTCTAGGGCACTGAGCTTTGACCTTTGTCTTCCCCCGTCCCTCTCTTGTCTTCTCAGGAAAATGAGCATCAGCCAGACCATGGAGGACAGCTGCGAATTGGACCTAGTATACGTGACGGAGAGGATCATTTCCGTCTCTTTCCCCAGCACCACCGATGAGGAGAACTTTAGAAACAACATCCGGGAGGTGGCCCAAATGCTCAAGTCCAAACATGGGGGCAATTACCTGGTGAGGGGAAGGCGATCTCCTCCATACCTTTATTTGTCCATTGCATTCTACCTGCTTTTTCTTTTGGTCACTTCTAAAACCAGAGCCTTCTCTGTCTGCTTGTTGCTTTGCCCTTCTGACTTTTTATCCAATAAGTAACTCCTGAGACTGACATCGACTACCTTGTTAACTCAGTAATTAAAAGCCAGTCTGAAGTATGGGGACAAGGATGGTGAATGGTGAATGGTCATGTGGAATGCTTGAGTGAACTGGGGAGATTCATCTGGGAAAAGTCTTGGTGGACTGGGTAGAAGGACCAATGTTTGTAAATTAGATTTCAGCTCAGTTTAATGACGTGTTGCCTAACAATTAGAGCCGTCCCAGAATGGAGTGGGTTACCTTGTAAAATGGTCGCTGGAAGTGTGGAAGTGAAAGTTGGCTGACCAGACTTCCTGCCATTGAGGATGATGTGGAAGGAATTCCAGCCACAAGTAGCAGGTTCAACTTAATGAGGTCCTTTCCAGCTGGGAGAGCCCATGATTCTGCTTGGTCCTTGGTTCTTCTGTTTGTCTGTCTGTCCTTCTGCCCTTCTATCTATCATGATGTCAGCCTCATGTGTTCTCTTGCCCATTCCTGGGCAGAAAGAACACTGGCTCTGGAGATGAAGGCCCTAGGTTCAAACACCTCTGGTAACTCTTGTGTGACCTTGAGAAAGTCACTTAATCATCTATCTATCTATCTCATCTCTCTCTCTTTTTTTCTCTCTCTTTCCCTCCCTCCCTCCCTCCCTCTCTCTCTCTCTCTCCTAGTTGGAGTTGAAGTCAGGAAAATCTGCATTCGAGTCCTGCCTCAGACATTTACTGACTGTGTGACCTTGGACAAGTCCCTTAACCTCTGCCTGCCTCAGTTTCCTCAGCTGTAAAATGTAGATAACAAAAACACCTATTTCACATGTCATGAGACTCAAAACGAAAACATGAAGGCTTAAAGTGCTTTATACCATTGTTGGTATTATCATTGTTAATACTAACTACTTCTTGTAGCTTCTGCCTTAAGAGCTGTACTCTGGAGAAGAGTATCTCATAACTATGAAAGGAGGCAGGGGATTTTGGGTTCAAGGTCGTGTGTCTGGTGCATGTCTGTCTGTGTGGATCTTTTTGTAGGTGTGGCTAGGTGTTGCAGAGTTGTGATTGAAAGTGAGCATGTCTTGGAGGTCAAGTTTATGTGTGTGGTACTCTCCATATTTAATATATATCTTTGGCAGTGAATGCAGTCCATACAAAGGGTGTATATGTGCGTGCATGTGTGATAGAGACACACACACATAGAGACAGAGAGAGACACACAGAGAGAAAGAGGGAGAGGGAGGGAGGGAGGGAGGGAGAGCGAGAGGGAGCTCTCATTTGATGGATCCCAGCAGTTCCACATTTCTGGGCCCTGTGCCTACGTCTCTCTTCCACAGGGGGTCAGGGAAGGGCTGGTATTATGGAACAGGAGAAGTGTCATTGAAGGCAACCAGATTGGGGGCCAACAAAGGAACTGGTGCTTCCCAGGTTCTCCCTCTACAAGCACCTTCCTTTCCCTCCTCACCCTCTGCTCCTCTTTCTTCCTGCAGCTTTTCAACCTGTCTGAGCGGAGACATGACATCACGAAGCTGCACTCCAAGGTAAGCCCACAGCCCTGTGCTGCCAGGAGGTGAGCAGACCAGCTGTGCTCAGCTCTGCTCCTTTCTCCAGAGGGAGTCAGCAGAGGAGACCATCTGGAAGGCTTTACGCCCACTTTGTTCTTGTCTCCTTTGAGGCTGGGGGTGAAGGGAGATGGCGTGCCAATGCGAGGAAGGTAGGAGTGTGGAGAATTTGAGTCGGGAAGAAGGGAACAGAACTTGGAGGGACGGGCACCTTCTGCCCCTGTTTTCAGATGTGAACTGAGGCATGAATCTGTACCAGGATAGGACACCACAGATAACTGGGAAAAAGAGATGACGAGACTCAGGCTTCTAAGGTCTCAGTGCCACAAGTAAATCACTGAAGTCATTTCTGTTTCCCCCTCTACCTTAGTGTAAGACAGAAGGAGCCCAGATGTTCCTTCCCCCAGTTATTGCAGGGCCTCATTGTAGGGTTCCCGAGCTCATATTCAAAGACCAAACAATAAGCCTTATGCTGTAGTGGGGTAAGATTTTGGTTAGACTTCAGGAAGTTGTAGGATAGTTGTGCCCTGGAATAGGTACCAGCTTGGGTTTTCTGTTGCTTTGACCATGACCATTACTCTCCAAGACTCTAGCTGGTTTTAGGAGTTCTAGTCTTTCTTACCCTTCAGCCCAGGGAACTGATTTGCCTGCCTTACCTGTCCTGGTTCCAGGAGACTGGCACAGGCTGTTCCTTGGCTTTCCCAGGAAGTCACTAAGGCTGGGGTTAAATATCAGCTCATGGCACTTGGTGAGCCTTAGGAAGCAGTCAGCAGAGGGGTCAGTCCTCCCAGATCCCTTTCAGTGGTGGGTGCATTGATCACACCTCCTGTTCAGTCATCTCTTAATTGGAGGGCTAACAAGCAAACCCCTCCAAGCTCTGAGTATGAATGGGGTGGCAGGGCATTCCTGGAATTGAGGATCCAGTAAGAGGGTCCCACATGGGAATACTCAGGTGTGGAGAAGGGAAAATACCATTCAATCATCTGTGAGACTGGGGGAAACTTGGGGAATGAGGAAGTCAGGACTCAAGCTTCCTTGGGTACCCACGTGTGGATTTTGCTTTTCATAGTCTGAAAGCTCTTCCTGTAGACTTATGTAGAATCACAGATTTAGAGCTGGCAGAATTTAAAGCTCATTTAGTTTAACTACCTCATTTCACAGATGAGGAAACTTTGTGGAGCGAGAAGGTTATTGAGTAAGGTCATTCCTACAGTAGGTTTCAGAGTCAGGATTTGAACCCAGGTCCTTTGACACTAACTCCAAGTGGTCTTTCTACTACACAATGCTATTAGAACTGAAAAGGTTGAAGAAAATTATCTGGAGCAACCTCTTCATTTAACAGATGAGAAAAATGAGGTCTTGGGAGGGGAATTCTTCCTTCCTTCTTTCTCTTCCTCTATTCCAGGGAGCCTGCCTGCCTTCCTTCCTTCCTTCCTTCCTTCCTTCCTTCCTTCCTTCCTCTCTCTCTCTCCCTCTCTCCCCCTCTCTCTTTCCCCCTTTCTCTCTTTCCCCCCCTCTCTCTTTCCCCCCCTCTCTTTCCCCCTTCTCTCTCTTTCCCCCTCTCTCTCTTTCCCCCTCTCTCTTTCCCCCTCTCTCTTTCCCCCCTCTCTCTTTCCCCCCTCTCTCTTTCCCCCCTCTCTCTTTCCCCCCTCTCTCTTT